>OZ020568.1:37937446-38438599 GCA_963971475.1 Chrysops caecutiens | reverse complement strand
TTAACTCACTGTTTGAGTTAGGAACGGGGAGTGCTTTCAAAAGAGAAGTTCACCCGTCCCCTTTTTGTTTCTTCCCTATTTCTTCTCGACTCCTAAATTTTCTTTTTTTTTTTTTTGTTTTTTTTGTTTACACTTGGAATTTCATAAAAAAAAAGAAAATAAATCTGCCTTTTTCGAGTCCTTAGTACATTTATTGTACTTAAAATTTTCGCGTAGAGTTTTTTCACTAAATCATTTAAACTAAATTTTCATTTCTGGGCATATATCATATATAACATTTTTACACTAAGAGTTTTATTTATTAAAAATGTAAACTTTATCAAATTAAAATTTCCATTATATTTCCGGGGTTCTTAACATACTTCACATTTTTATACTAGAGTTTTATTTTATTAAAAATTTAAACTTTATCAAATTAAAATTTCCACTAAATTTTCTGGGTTCTTAACATACTTCTCATTTTCATACTAAGAGTTTTATTTTATTAAAAATTTAAACTTTATCAAATTAAAATTTCCACTAAATTTCCGGGGTTCTTAACATGCTTCACATTTTCATACTTAGAGTTTTATTTTATTAAAAATTTAAACTTTATCAAATTAAAATTTCCACTAAATTTTCTGGGTCCTTCACACATCTAACATTTTTGTACTTAGAGTTTCATTCATTATTTATTCATTTATTCTGGGTTCTTAAAAGAAAATAAATCTTCTTCACAAAATATAACAAAGTTTGATCGACTGAGTTCCTCCTTAACGAAATTCCGAGCCCGTATCTGGCCGGTGAACGTGCGCGAAGTTAGTTGAGGAAAAACCAAGAAGGAACTGAGGAGAGTAATACCGCGTTTACACCAACCGAAATCTAGTAGATTTTGTGAGATGATTTGATAAATCTCCTGGCCCGTTTACACCGCCAGTGAGGAGATTTAGTTTGACACTTCGACGTGCTTCGACATTTTTCATTTGGAATTGTAGTGTTTTGTGGATCTGTTTTGCTTCAAATCTATTACAAAACTATCTTGGACAATAGTCCATGCTTTCCCTTACCTCTTTTGATTTTTTTTTTTTATTAAATAAATTTAAAATTTTATATAAATTTTCAAAATCAAAAACCGCGTCACATAATGAAATTAAACATCGCGCGCAACAACCAATTGAAGTCACTTGGGATGCGTCGAAAGAGTACTAAATTGTGCTAAAGGACGTAAAATGGCAAAAATGATCACCACTAGATGGTGCCACTGAGGTGATTTAGTGTGGATTTCGAATTAATCTACTCCCGAGAAGATTTCGAAAATGTATGGTAAATCATGGAGGTTTCAGCATGATTTCGGGGTAAATCTTCTCAAGTCGCTTAATCTACTAGATTTCGGTCGGTGTAAACGCGGTATAAGGGTGACGGCGCCCTATCCTGTCACCGGTCAAATCACGACTGAAAATGCGCGTCAGTTTGGGGCCCTTAAATCTCGACCCAAAATGCTGATGCGCATTTTCATTAAGTCGCGCATGGCGACCGGGAATGTGCGCAATCAGCACTTCATTTTAAATTTTACGAACGTACGCGATCAGATTTCATCACGACGATCCCATGATTGGGTTGCGATTAAGTTTTGTCAGAGTGATAAAACTTGACCGCAACGGGAAATTTTATCGCGCATGGGTTTTATTCTGTCGCGATCAGGTCTTATCACCAAAATGTAACCTGATCGCGACAGAATTTCGCGCATGGGAACGCAAAATGCAACGTCAGCATTTTGGGTTGGGAATGGACGAGTTCCCATGGTGGTTGTTTTTACGGCAGGGGGTAAGGGGGGGGGAACATGTATGACTGAGCCTAGGCTCAGTCACAACATGATCGCTGTCTAAAAGCTGCCCTTCGTAAAATGAAATTTCACTCAATTCTATACCGGCATGCTACGAAGCCCGGAGCTTATCCGTGTCCGACACGTACTTGGTTTCTTTTATTCTAAAATAAATTATACCACTCCAAAAGTCAGTGAAATTTTTAGCATTAATGATAACATTTAATCTCTGTTGTGTAAAAAGATCTTTTTGCTGTTTTTCTAATATTTTCAATTTTCTTTTAGATTCTTGGCATGCAGAGAGAAATTCAGCAGAAAACATTCGCTACCTTCAGGTCTGTAGTTTTCTTATGTCTATTTTTGCTTTCTTGCAAGTATCATTTATCCATTTAGCGTAGGTTTTTAGACAGTTATTTTTGGACATACCAATATTAAGAGCTACCCCTGTAATTGTCTGTGTTAGATAAGGGTTAAGTTCATTAACGGACCCATGTATCTTCGGAAAGTCAAAGGTCAAGCTATTTTTCCACTTGATTACTTTGCTATTTAAAATCGAGGCGGGGTAAATTTCATTATGTTTTATACATAAAACGACTGGAAAGTGTTCAGATGTTACCTGCAAAGCCAAAACTTTTAAATCAATAATAATTCCATTTATTTTCATTTATGCAACGATTGACACAGTTATAGATAAGGAACAAGCTGTCAATTATCCAATAGAGCTTCTTAACTCTTTGGAGCCATCTGGAACGGCACCGCACATCTTAACTTTAAAAGCTGGTTCACCGTTGATGCTCATTCGCAACTTCGATTCACCAAAATTGTGTAACGGAACAACACTCACTTTTAAAATACTATCGCCGAATTTAATCGAACCCACAATCATCGGCGGCGAATGTAAAGGAGAAGATGTGCTGATGCCACGTATTTCAATGATTTCAACCGATTTACCCTTCGATTTCAAGCGATTACAGTTTCCAGTACGTGTGGCTTTCGGCATAACGATAAACAAGGCTCAAGGCAAATCGCTATGTGTTTCTGGTTTTAACTTAAGCTGGAAATATAATGTAAAGCATCGCATCGCGAATCTAGACCGATGCATTTCAATGGCAGCTGCTAAAATGCCGATGCGTATAGCGCGATTGCTATCGAAGCAACGCCTCCTTACGCGTTTAATTTCAACCGGTTGGAAGTTTTCACGTGTCACACGTCAATTGACACATTTGGCTCGTTATATTTTGAAAGACGGGAGAAAAATTAATAGAAGCTCTGAAAACATTTTTCATTGTGTATGGGAAAAGTAATAAGAGGTATAAGAATAGGAATATGAGGGAAAAGTTGAGGAAGGACGTCGCAGGGAAATGCAGTATGGAAGGTAATTTTGAATTATTTTATGTGATTATATTATAACGATTCCTTTCATTTTCAGTGCAGAAATGTAAGACGAGACGGAGGTCGTTGCCGGACCACTTCGTACGCTAGCTAAGGAGGAGGAACGTGCAGTCTGGCTCTGCGGATTCATCGGGCCATGACTAGGAATTTTTTTAAAGTATGAGATTCGTTGAGGGGCATGTTGCGTCAAAGATGTATGTTATTGGCATTAGTGAATTTGTGAAGAGATTAGTGAGGGTTTTTATTTTATTTGTGGAACTCATTCTAATTATACAAACCAAAAAGAAGCTGCAAGAAAGGTACCCCAAACGATGCCTGAGCTCAGGTTTGATGATGATTTCATAGATTACAAGCCGGAGGACCTTCCATCTTTGGAAAATACTGCACCTGTGGGATGCTCAACACCACGGTCATGTTCGACAGTGGACTCTTTTGGAGCTGGAGCTCTTAAGCGAATGCGCATAGACGGTTTGCAAGAGCACTTCAGAAAATTTCTCGTACAGGCGGGAAGTTATTTAGAGAAAAGGACCAAGCCGAACGAGGAAAATAAACATGAAGGATTCTTCATGATTATTAGAAATTAATTAAAATCCCGTGAAAAAATAGATCGGGCTTAAGTAAATATTTTATCATATTTAAATGACATTGATAATGAGTGAAAGTGAACTGAATGAACTGTTAGTTTCAAATATAATATTAATTTTATCTATACTATAATTAATACGCCAACACAAATTTTGTGACCCCTCGTACGGGTAAACTGTATGTCCGATTTTGATAAAAATGTACAAAAATAAAGATATTTTGTTGAAGATATGCAGAATATTATTTTAATTGTAAGTAGTCAAGTAGTTTATACGCGTAATTATTAAAAATAATATCAGTGTATTTGTTGTTGCATTAACCACGCATTGATAAGAACAAGTTCAAAAGAGTAATGTCGAGGAAAGACATCGACAATTTTTTTTGCTCACGATCTTGTCAGAGCGTGAGCAATGCAGATGCGCTAGGGTGAGCCATAAGTGGATGTGCGTTTGTGGTGTGTAATTCTTTCCAGTGTGACCAGATTAAGATTCAACCTTATTCTAGATCAATGGTTCTTAACCAGTGGTCCGCAGACCACTTATGGTCCCTGGAAGCATCCCAAGTGGTCTGCGGAGCCATTCTAATTTAGCAACAACGAGTCGACATAAACAAAAGCAACCGGTGACACAGATGCGGGGACATGGTATATTGCTTTTTATTTTATGACAGTGAGAGTCCAACCTAACTACGAGTATGGTCGATGCTTTTATCTGAGTGTTAAGGCACAACTATAACGAAAATGGAACAAAGTGACAAATAAGTTTGTTTTTCAGTTTATTTTTAAATGATTTTTTAATGACTCAGATAAGAAAATGCGCGTATGTCCCAAGGAGACCAAAATGTTCAGTTAACCACAGGATCTGGAATCGACAACATCTATCAATTATAGCTTACATTAATTTAAAATAATATATAAAAGAAACAATTTATATTTGTTGCGGTTATATTCGTATTCATATTCGTTCGCCGCTTATTTGTGTTAAGTAGGTGAAAATTCATGAAAAATACATATTAAAGATATGTTGAGTAAAAAAAGGCAGGTTTTAACATTTAAATCAACTCCAAAACATCCAACCAACACTCAATGCTTTCTTATTTGCAGTTCAAAGTTCGACAGCAAGGGGCAAATATCGTTGTTGTACGAAGCTTTTTATAGTAAATAACTCCTCCAGATCAGAATACGTTAGTAAAATAAACCTTACTTGTTTTTCATGTATTATGGAATAAAACAACTTTCTGGCTGTAATTAAATACTCAATGTTATGTCTGTTTTTTTCCAGAAAAATTCCACCAAAAAGAAAATACGATGGCGACCATATTAAACTGGGCTTTACTTCAATAGCAGTAAATGGGGAAACAAGACCTCAATGCGTAATATGCACAACTGTTCTTGCTAATGACGCTTTAAAACCGGCGCAGTTGGATCTTCATTTGAAGACCGTACACCCGAATTATTGTAACCGTTCACGAGAATTCTTCGAAGGCAAACTAAGAAATCTTAAAAAAATTAAACTTGGACCCAGTGGAACAAGCTATGAAACATCTGAAAAAACATTGTCTGCATCATTTGAAGTTTCAAAATTGATTGCAAAATCGATAAAAGCACATACAATCGGCGAATCTCTAGTCAAGCCTGTGATGATCATTTTCCGTAGAAGTCCTGAAATCCTGAAAAGGGATAAGACATTATTCAAGAACAACCAAAAATACTTACGACAGGTCGATCTCCCTAGCTGTTGATATCTGTCAAAACACAACGTGGCGACACTGTTATGGCAGTGATACTGCAGTGCAAATTATGGCATCGATACTGCAGAAACGATCATGTAAGCGCAAGTTACTCGCGGCCACCAGCAACCGCTAGATGGCGCCACCAGAGCGGAAACGCAAACCGACAACACGGCAAACAAAACGATCAATGACCATCGATTGAACATTGCTCGGAAAATTCTGCAAATTCAACGGAAAATTTTCCGATAAATATTGAGAAAATGGCCACAGAAAATCAGTCTGAGGAATCGACTACCATAGGTGTGACCGTGGTAGGACGCAACACATCTCTAATAAGCGACTTGGCTGAATTGGACAACCCGGAAACGAGTGGCAGACAACCAGTAAAACTCTCTTGGACTTCACCAAAAAAATACTTTAGGTGAGGAAAAAATTAACAACTGAAAAAAGCGGATGAATCTAACATTCACCGTTGAGGTCCCAAATACGGTTCGAAAGAACCCAATGGGCAATAAAATTTATTAAACAGATACATTGAAGAATGGGAGACCGCCAACTGCAAGAGGCGCTACAACGTAATCCGCATGCAGGTCCACGACCGATAACTATAGAGGAATACCGGGCCAGACAGACGGGTCATAAAGAAAAGGGTAAAGAGGAACGCCAGGGAGGACTTGAGGTACACGTTAAAAGGGAAACTCCTGGTGTAGAAGCGAGGTTCATGCGATCGATTGAGAAGGCGAGACGGGACCTCATGTTGGCTGTGGGGAGCCAACAAAGAGCACTTTTCAGTAGGGAGTTGCAGAGACTCCACAACGAACGGATACGCTACAGGAAGGAAAAGCGTTTAGCCAAAGGGGTGAAGCGGACATCAGAACCTGACAGCACACAGTCGGCATCTAATAGCCACTAGGCGACGTAGTTATAAGATAGAACTTGTAGTATTGTAACAGGAATACATTAATGTTGAATAAATAAATGTAACCGGTAACCAGTAGTCGTTAGTTGTAAGCAAGGAACTTGTAATCATTGTAACGAGACTAAAATTGTAATCGGTGAAATAAATATTGTACCGCCTGAATTCAGTCTTTTGAGATTAAAAGTGTATCTGAGGTATTGTTGTAAGGTTTTACCATACAACGGTGAAAATTACAACATAACAAGCCTTGCATGCTCAAGATGCAGAAGAGATTTAAGGCCAGAATGCTGTAAAAAAATTCAAGAAATACCGCTTTCTAACGACAAAGTGAAGTCGCGTATTCAAAAAATGTCTACAGATATTGAAGAAAAAGTTATTGATAAGATAAAAGGTAGCCTTTAATTTGAATTGCAATTGATGAATCTACCAACGTTTCAAAGTGTTGTCAATTACTTGTATTTATAAGATTTTTGGATGACAATGGTTAGTTTAAAGAGGAGATACTCTTTTGTCAAGAACTTGAAACGACGTCGCAAGGTACAGATGTTATGGATGTTATAAGACAATATATGGAGAAACATGGACTTATGTAGGAAAGGCTTGCGGGGTTTTGTACGGATGGTGCTCCTGCTGTGCGTGGTTCCCGCTCTGTTCTTGCAGCGTTGATAAAAACCAAAAATCCATCTGCAATTACGACACACTACGCTAATCATCGTCAAGCATTGGCTGCCAAAACGCTCCCGGGTTGCTTTGTTTTGACGATGAAAACAGCTATTAAAGTAGTAAATTTTATTAAAAATAGTGCACTAAATACTCGTCTCTTCAAACAATTGTGTTCTGATATGAACTCTGAACACGAAACTCTACTTTTCCACACGGAAGTGCGTTGGCTTTCCAAAGGAAACATGCTGTCGAGATTGTACGAACTACGAGTTTAAGTAAAATTATTTTTAACTAACAAGGAAAACACGGAGTTGTTTGATCAGTTCTGTGAGTTTAAATTTGAAATACGTTTTGCATATTTGGTAAATTTTTTTTGCGCAGCTAAATAAATTGAACCATCAACTGCAAGGGTCAGGAAATTTGAAGTTGCAAGGCATGAGCAATATATTTACTTATAGATACTTACTTACTTATAGAAGATAGAATCAAGGCGTTTATCGCTAAAATTTTACTATGGATAAATAAGGTCGAAAGCAAAAACTTTTCTGCGTTTAATACACTGAATCAAATTATTGACGCACAGGGTGCTGAGATTAAAGACAAAATACAGAAGAACATGTTACTCCATTTGGAAAACTTAAAAAGTGAGTTCAACCGATATTTCCTGACTGCGAGGACAAAAAAACTTTTCTGCATTTAATACACTGAATCAAATTATTGACGCACAGGGTGCTGAGATTGAAGACGCAATACAGAAGAACATGTTACTCCATTTGGAAAACTTAAAAAGTGAGTTCAACCGCTATTTTCCTGACTGCGAGGACAAAAGTATTCAGAAACCGATCCGCAATCCTTTCATTGTCAACCTGTCTGAGGTGCCTGATAAAGTTCAAGAAATGCAATACGATAGTAATTTAAGAGATACATTCGAATCAGGAATTAATCTTGAAGATTTTTGGATCTAAAATGCAATTTTTTTACCAAAACTTCGAGACATTGCTATACGCTACCTAACCTTATTTTCATCCACATATCTATGTGAGCAGGGCTTTTCAGCACTTTTTAATATTCAAACCAAGCACCGAAATCAGTTGGATTTCACTGCGGACATTCGATTGGCTTTGAGTAACACTGAAGCTAATTCAGAAGCTAATAAAAAGTATGCAATCACAAGAATCTCATTAAAGTTTTGGTGAATTTATAAAAAAAATTAAAATGCTGTGGGATTTGAATAATTGAGTAAATGAGTGTTTCATTTATGTTTGCATAGAAAAACTCTGTATTTCTTTACATTTAAGTATTGTATATTACACCAAAACCAATAGACTGGGTGGTCCTTGGCACGACAGAAATTTTGTCAAATGGTCCCCTATGACTAAAAGGTTAAGAACCACTGTTCTAGATGTTCGGGTAAAATCTGTTAAATTCTGCTAAACTTTTTGATAGTAGTTTTCATACTTTTTGATAATAGTTTTTAAACTTAATCCTTAGTTTTAAGTATAATTTATCTCTGGTGTGTCGGTATTTTGATAAAGAAGTGTTGAGTTTTGGGCCATGTTGATCATAAATTTTGTGGGCGTAAGAATTACGCATCCATCCTGATCTCTTACTGCCTGTTTGACCTGGAGGATTGCCGAAACGTGCTCATTCGTTAATTTGTTCCGTAGGTCAGTTTTCATGTTATTCATTTGAGAGAATATTGAATCGTAAGCCGTATTGGACATGTGGCTCCAAAAGGTTTCAGTGTCGATTGTGCTACCAGAAAGTTCTCCCAATTCTAGATCGTTCACTCCTCTGTGCACTTTTGGCTCCCTGTATTCGGGGGAAATATTGTAAATTTTTTCTCAGGCTCGTGTACGAAATAAGTAAATTCCGAATGTATATTGAACAAAAATCCGAATTCTTCGTCAATCAGATTTAGAAATTATATTTGCTCAAATATTTTACTATTATGTAATCCCGATTTTCAAAATAAAATCCAGAAAGTTATCAAGGACCGAATTCGAATAAAATCTGCCAAACTTTTCTATTCTGTGAAATAATCTGCTAAGCCCTAAATTTGCAGTTCAATTCTTCTAAAATCGCAGAATTTTATTGAATCTGGTCACACTGATCATTTTGTTCATGCTTTTATCAGGGCGTAAGCAATGCATATGGGTAAGGGTGAGCCATAAGTGGGTATGCGTTTGTGGTGAGTAATTTCAGTGAGACCAGATTTAGATTCAACCTAATGCTAGAATGTGCTAGTTTTGGTACTTTTTGACAATAGCTTTCAAATGTTATTCTTAATTGAACTCCACTGAACTTTCTCTGTATTGTTTTTTTCATTGAATGGCAAAAAAAATCTGCAGTCGTTGCTAAAATCTGCATTTATTCGAAGGCGAACATAAGGAATATTATTGGCTTTTTCCACAAACCTGTTTCATTGCACGATTTAGGGCACTATGTATATAGTATTTTTTTCATTTTGTTGTTCTTCTATATTAATATAATAATTTTAATTGGAATCGTTTCGGAATCTTGCATATGGGTTCACGTCTGTTTCCTTTGAAATTGGTTGTCGACAGATGTCAAAAAATAAATTCTTACGGATTCCTTGAAACTGAAGCTTTCGAGCGATGGAAATTTCTATTTTCAAGTAAACTTGAGTCTTTTAATTTCAAGAGTATGCAGTCGATTTCCGACTGCCACGGGCATAAAAATTAACTGTTCAGTTGATGAAAATATGGATTCTTTGATTTCAAAATGACTGAATCTTAGATTTTATTACTAAACAAGTATTCTGCCAAAATCTCCCTTATCGTAAAAGCACAAGGTGGAGCGGTATGACCGACAGAAAGTCTAAAACTGGGAAGAGATGTATGTTCTTGCCTCCAGAGGTCATCAAAATAGCGTTATCTTAGATCCGATCAACAAAGCTTACTGGACAGTATGAAGAATCGTTCATTTTTACGAAGTTATGAAGAACAGTGCACGCTTTCACAACATTCTCTGCTGTGTCAGGTGCGACATGCATTGAATTACGTAAAATTCTTCACCGGGCGATTAAGATTCCGAAAGCATATTCAATCGTTCTCCCTGCTCGTGATAGTCTCATGTTAAAATAATCCCATTTTGGGGTTAATAAACGACCAGCAAACGCTCGCAGTAAATATGTTTTCAATGGGAAGGTAGCATCTCCAACGAAATAAAATGGACAATCAAAGTTGTTATGTTTTAAGCATATTGATTTGGACAGGTTGAATTATCCTGAAATTATGGCTTTTCCGAAAGACGAATAAGACAAAATGCCTTCATCGCTTTGGCTGCCATATGCGCCATAATCTGCCAGAGTAAAAGTATAATTAGCATCGCATGCAGCAAGCAGAACTATGCTAAAATTGCCCTTATAATTATAATATTGGGATCCAGTTTTCGAAGGACAAGTTATATTGATATGCTTTCAATCAATAGCTCCCACACAATTTGGCAAATTCCACATATTTTCGAAATCGTGGGCATTTTTTTACCACTCATGTGTATTTGGAGGCGATACATATATCTGCGATAGTTCTTTCCAAATTATGCTGCATGTTTCCAATGCTATGTCCCTTACGGTAGATACTCCAACCTTAAACAACATGGATAATAGTTGTGCGTTCCCTCCTTGTATCTACAGAAAATTATATTTCTGTTGTCATTATAAACACAAAAGTTTCACCAGAATTTAACTCACAGCCATGTGAGGAACAATGTACACTCCGCCGATATTGGTGTTCTTATAGAATATTTCGCCAATTTATTTCTTAACAGATTTAATAGGAGGTCAAATGTTTCGCGTTTCATGCTAGTACACATTAAGAACTGTTTTGCGTCAATATCTCTCATTTTATTCAAACTAAATCGATCGCTCAGTCCATGTGCATTTCGAGAACACAATTTTTCCATTTCCTTTTATTTAACGCCATATGTATATTATAGAGCTCATATAGGGCGCAAAGATATACACCCATTCAATCACTTCATTGGAATCCATTTTCAATGTTATTTAAAATAATTAGTACTTTAAGAAGAGTGCAACCAAGGATTTATCACTGTTCGCTCATATCAAAACTTGCAATGACAAGAAATATCACTTTTCGTAAAATAACAATTGACGCGACGCCTCGCATTTTGTGATTGCATTATATTTCTCCCTTTAGATAATTCCTGTTTTTCGCAAGGCCAATTATATGTATGTTCCTTTCTCCAGAGTTGGAACCCCGAAAACTCTTAATGTTTACACACCTACAGAAAAAACTCAAGGTATTCTTTATCCACTAGCATTGAGATACAAAAGTCAATAAAGAAAAAAATTCGCTCTTCTCCAACAAATAAACAAAATTAATGTGTTTTTTTTTAGTGTAGTATCACACGCTGGGTATCCGCTAGTTATAACTATTATTGGAAAATATATTACAAATTTAGAAAATTAAAAATTTAATTAATTAATTACTGTTTTTTTTTAGTTTGCTTTTTTGTTTTTTTATGTTTTTTTTATTTTTTTTTCTTTACTTTATTTTATTTATATTTTAATTTTTTTAAATTTATTTATTTGTTTTTTTATTTTTTTTCGTTAATATTTTTTCCAGATTCAGTGAAAATATGTATATAACAATCTTGCACCTTAAATTTATGTGACTTCAAGTTGACAATAGGATATGCGTTAATAAATTCTATAAGCAATTTGTAAATCTAGAGTATCTGGTAGATACTCGGGGGCAAGTGCACATCTATGGCCCTATGTACCTGCCGAGCTAGCCAGACTACTCTATACGCAAAGATTCGTGCGTCAAATATCTCCGAAATTATTGCATACTATGCGTTTATGTTCCACACGTGTTCAATGTGGATAATAAGCTTTTAAGATTAGTTCGGAGCTATTACACTCCCTCAACCTTTTACCCCCTATAAAGTGTTCTCTCTAGTGTTACATACCGAAGAGACATATACTTTTATCTCTAAATAATAGAAAATAATAGTATGTTTCTCTTGAGAATCGCGTAACTTAAGTAAGAGGAGCGCAGAAAATCGTGAATGAACATACAGTTGCGTGGCTTATGTAATTGGAGCAACGAAAAATCGGATAGGATCGTTGTTTTCAACTAAAATCGTTGTCTTTCAACAAATAAAGTAACGGGAAGAACGAAAATCTTGTTCTTCCCGTGCAGGTTTGAGTTGAGGTATATGTAAGCGGAACCTTGTGAAGACCTTCTCCGTTCGTTCTAGTTAATAGTGATGCTGAAGGTTTGAACAAACTTCTTCATATATGTATGTACTTTAATTAAAAACGTTTTATTATTGATTTCTTCAAAGGAGCAACGCAAAATCGGGGAGGATTTTCTTTCAAACTTAAACTAAATTAAAAATTGAAAATGAAAATGAAAAGCCAAATGAAAATTTTTTTACACGAGATTGTGCCACAAACAACCCCATCGAGAGACCATGTGCTCATCTAAAACACACACAAGCGCGCGTCACCCACAGTCCAATCTCGTGTACATAAATTTTCGTGTTCCTGGCGATTCTGCCAGCCTGGTTTCCTAGATTGGAGTTTAAAATTTTTAATTTAGTTTTACTTTGAAAGAAAATCCTACCCGACTTTTCGTTGCTCCTATTAAGAAATCAATAATAAAACGTTGTTAGTTAATGTTAATACATATATGAAGAAGTTTGTTCAAACCTTCAGCATCAATATTAACTAGAACGAACGGACAAGGTTTTCACAAGGTTCCGCCTTTCGTCACACCTCAACTCAAACCTGCACGGGAAAAACAAGGTTTTCGTTCTTCCCGTTACTTTATTTCAATTCAAGTGACGCCCTGTGGAGTGATTTTTTTGTACTTTAGATAAGTGAGAATTTCTGAGTAATAAGTGAAAACTGAATAAAGCAAATCATGATGAAGAAGAAACGTGAAGAAATGTGGTTTTAATAAACAAAATTTAAAATGTAAAACAACAGTGATCCTCATGTTGCATACCACGTGCATTAGAGTAGAAATTGGATTTACTTAACAAAACATATTCAAACATAACGGTGATTCGCATATTGTAAACCTCGTGGTTCGGTGATCAATTATCGTACGAGGACAAGAACAATCAAAACTGTGATACTCATTTGAAAAACACGTGTGTTAATGAAGAAATTTGGTTTGTGCGCTAGTGAAGAAAATTGATATTCACGGGCAAAAATTACATGAAAAAATAACAATCATTCACATTTTGTATTTATGACGAAATAAGCTGTATATACGCCGGAATCGTCAGATGAATCTTCGATGGGCCTGGCATAAAATATTATATTTCTCGAAGGGTGGCTGCGTAGACTGGCTTAGGAAGCGCTAATCCAGAATTCTACGAGTTTTCCCTTTTGGTGGAGAAATATTTCGTTGAGTGTTCGTAGTTCGTCTTGATTCTTGAAAACTGGCTTAGGAAACACTAATCCAGATTCTTTGATGATGGAAGGGAAACGCTTGAAGTTCTGCTTAACACTGATTTTATTTTCCAAAATTTTCATCTTATATACTACTCAAAAACTCTTTATCAAATGATTACACAACTCTTTATCAATCCTCAAATATGCATATATCCTAATTTCTTATCAAATTTAACATTCTGTCTTAACCCTTAATCCACCTGTACATATTTGACCTACAGCGAATCCTATCTAATCAAACTATGACACCTAAACCAACAAACAAACTATCCTGATCATATGAAACCTAACCAATCTTATCATATGAACCCAAACAAATACTAACAAATATGAACCTAAGATCATCCTAAACAAATAATCTAACTAAAACTAACCAACTGATCTTAATCATACTAAACATAAGCCTTAATAAAACATTATCAACATTTGTTGCGACTTATTCGGACATAACCACAATGTCTGGCGTAAAATATTTCACATGTAAAAACTCAAGTAAGGGGCCGTTAGCCAATTTAGAAGATGCAGCTCAATGCGAAAACAATTATTAGCACAAATCCTGCTATCTACGTGCCAAAGAAAGTACGTTTAAATGTTGTAATGTGAAAAATCTCCCCAGTGTAAGTGATAAAAATAAAACATCAGACAAATCCGGATTTCATAAAGAATTCTTTAAAAATGCATTATCAGATTTGAGAAACGATATTATACAACGCATTGATGTTTTGGAATCAAAATTTGAAACTCGACTTTCATCGGTGGAGCGTATAACGGATAAGCACGATACCGAAATCTTGGATCTTTCCGTAAAAGTCAATACTATGGAGAAAGATAATGAACAGTGGAAAAATCAAGTTGAAAACGCTATCCTATCGGAAGCTGCTGATCGTTGTCAACGTGATTCTAATGTTTTTGTGTATAATTTAAAGGAAAATGTTAGCATTCAAGATGATATTCAGGCTCTTGTAGCAAATTATGCCGATGCACCCTTTATTTCCTCTGACCTTCACGCTTTTCGCATTGGTGCCAAAAATGCCGGTAACATTCGACCGCTCAAGGTCATCTTTCTTAATAAAAATTTTGCGCATTGGCTCCTTATTAATTCCAAGAAAGGTCTTGACGCTAATATTAAATGTTCACCTGATAGAACTTTGTTACAACGAAATCAATTTAAAAAAGTACTAGATGATTTTAATTCAAGAAAAGCTTCTGGTGAGAATAACATTCAGATAAAATTTATTAATGGGGTGCCAACTATTTTCAACAAGAAGAATAATTTATCAAAAAACGGAAAATAGACATAGAATCTGAAAACTCTAAATCCAGATTAAAAATATATTACCAAAATATTCGTAGTTTAAAAAAATTAAATAAGCTAAAAGAATTTAAAGAAAGTGTACATACTAATAGTTATGAATTTGATATGATTGCTGTAACTGAAACGTGGTTAAATGATACTGTGATCGATTCTGAAATCGCTTTAAATGGATACAAAAATTTTCGAAGTGATCGTGATTTTGCTAAAACGTCTAAAAGTCGTGCTGGTGAACTTTAACTATACATCAAAAACTGTTTTAAGTGCAATACCATCGAAATACATAATTCTGGTATTGAAAATTTATCTATTGATATTGATGCCTACGGTCAAAAAATATTGTTTTCCTTGGTGTACGCCGCTCCATTCGAACATAAACACAAAGACCGTTACATTCATGACTTTGAGAATTTTACCGAGAGATTAGAAAATATTATTGATGATTTACAACCAAACAATACAATCATTTGTGGTGATTTCAATCTTCCTGGATATTCATGGTCAGTTAATAATGATATCACTATGGCTCAGGGATTTCATCATATTTGGCAAATTCGTGCAGCTGTCAACCTAATGGAATCTTTTGCAAACCGTGCTATAAGCAAGAAGATTGTTGTAGATAATAATGAGTTTGGAAATTGTCTTGACTTATTATTTTCGGACATTAAACATATTAATTATGAACTGTCATGTGATCCCTTAATTTCTTCTGCTAAAAAAGCACATCCTTTCCCTCTAGTAGTTACCGCCTGTTTCAGTGAACTTAAATCTTTGGAATTTAATGAAAAAACTTACAATTTTAATAGGATGAACACTGAAATTATAAACCATAAATTATCGTCAATTAATTGGCATGAAATATTAGATTCTAAACTGTCAGTCAACGATATGACGGACCTCTTTTATAATGTACTATATAATATTATTGATGAAGAAATACCTAAAAAAAACAAATAAATCTAATTTCTTTCCTCCCTGGTTTGATAATTCATTGAAACAGGCAGTGGCTATTAAAAAGAAATTACGTTGTATATATAAAGAATCTGCTTCTGAGATATCTTATAAAGGATTTCAGCTACAAAGGGCACGATGTAAAAAACTGTCACAATTAAATTACTCCAACTATTTGGAAAAGGTTGAATCTAACTTAAAAGCAAATCCAAAATTATTCTGGAACTTTGTCGATCTTAACAATTCTAACAATCGATCAATACCTGACTCCGTCTATTTCAATGATCAAAAATCAAATAATGGTCAGGAAGCTGTAAATTTGTTTGCGGACAGTTTTAAGTCTATTTACAATAGCTCTGAACAGCGAAATTTCGATCACAACACAATATTACACCATGTCGAAGAATTCATTTCCGAACCTTTATATACGTTCTATATATCAGAAAATACTATTTTGAAAGAGATTGAAAAATTAAATAACAAACTAGGTATGGGACCTGATATGATTCCCGTAAAATTCATAAAAACGTTTGCAAATAAATTGGCTGTGCCACTTTTTATAATCTTCGAAAAATCAAACCAAAATGGAATTTTTCCGTCTGTTTGGAAAACTTCTTTTATAACGCCTGTTCCAAAAAAACGAGACAAGCAAAATGTTGCTAATTAGAGATCTATAGTTAAAAATTCCATTATCGGGAAAGTATTTGATAGTTTAAATGAAAAACAACTTTCTGCGTATTTAAGAAAAATGATCATAGAAAAACAACATGGATTCATATCAAAGCGTTCGACTGTATCAATTTTGGCTGTTTATAATAATTTCATTATAAATGAATTAAAATCTAATTTTCAAGTTGACTCTATTTACACTGACATGAGGGCCGCATTTGATAAAGTCGATCATGGTATCTTACTTGCAAAAATAGAGAAGCTTGGTATCATTGGTAATGCGAGAAAATGGCTCGAATCGAAAGTTACTTGTTAAAATAAAGAACTTTGAAAGCTATGAGTTCACGGCTATAACCGGGGTGCCCCAAGGTTCTCATTGTGGGCCCCTGTTGTTTCTGATAATGATAAATGACCTTCCAGCTGTTATTGAACACTCAAATGTTTCCTTATTCGCTGATGATTTCAAGCTTTTCAAATCAATAAGATGTCAGGAGGACTATCTTAAGCTTCAATCAGATTTCAATAAAGTGATTGAATGGGCCGAATGTAATAAATTTGAATTTAATTTTGCTTTGGCTGCCAGACCCTTGGTAAAGAGGTCTAACGGTTGCAAGCTTAACATCGCCTCTAGCGCCGCTTGAGGTGTGCTCTTAATAGCTCCCATTATGCTTATCGCTGTTAGTCGCTGTACCTTCGCCAACATCTGTTTATTAATCTCCTTGTCCATGGCTTTCCACCATACAAGGGCTCCATACGTGATAATGGGTCTGACGATCATTGTGTAGATCCACTGTATGATCCGTGGCTGTAGACCCCATTTCCTACCAAACATCTTCCTACATGTGTAGAGAGTGTTTATTCGTTTTTTCATCCTTTCCTCCACATTTCTCCTCCAAGTGAGTTTAGAGTCCAGGATGACTCCTAAGTTTCAGACATGTTACAATTAACTAAATTACCCACACTAGAAGCTAGTCGTAAACATCAAGATGTTCTCTTTTTATATAAAATTATAAACTCTCTAGCCGATTCGTCTGAACTTTTGTCATCGATAAACTGGCATGCACCGTCTAGACTGTTAAGACCGACAAATATAATGTTTGAAAATGAAATTACAACTAATGAATTTTCACACAGAAATATAATTTTAAGAACAACGAACTTTATAAACGTCTCATTGAGTGATCTTGAGTTTAATCACTTGTCTTTAAGTGAGATTAAAATGATATTAAAAGAAAGAGTACTATTTTCCAACAATGAAACCTAAAATATTAGTTCAAATGAGTTCAATTATAATTATACCATGAACTCGTATACTTGTAATATTACTTTAAGTAAATTTATATTTTGCATCATGTATAAAATAATACAATTTGTAATAGGGCTTTGGCCCGTGTATTTAATAAAAAAAAAATAGAATAAAAATAAAAAATCATTTTCCTTGCTCCACAATAAAGCAATTTGTTTTCTCCGCTCCAGAATAAATCAACTCATTTTCTCAGCTGAGTTATATGTTTCTTTTTTAATTAATATTTTTATGAAAGCATATAAGTATCAATTTAAATCCTTTATTTCTTCAAAGTTAATCTTTCCTCAAATCTAAAATTAAGATGTTAGACGAAAGGTTACAGAATATTATTCTCAATAACAATTGGTTAGTAGACGAGCATATTGATTATTATGCTAGATTATTGTGTCTGTATTTTGAGTATGAATTTCGGGAATCTTGGGCTTTACAAATGCCTGATAGAATCAAACCAATACCTCAGGATAATAGGCATATTCAATCATTACATAAAATGAAAATTTATTTGAACTAGGGGGGCGCCCCCTGCCCGCTACACTCGCCAACCCCCGTAGTTCGCTACGCTCACTATAATAGCTCGCGCACGGCACTCCATATTTAGTAGCGTTGTAAGCAAAAAGGTGATTTAGTTCAGACTGCAATAGCAATCGTTTAAGCTCATTCACCACGTCAAGGTACACCTTTATTGAATGAGGCCCCACCTATAGCTATAAAAGACCTAGCGGATGCGGATTTAAAAAGATCTTAAAATTTCCTTATAAACAATATTTTTTGTAAAAATTCGATTATTTCCTGCCAAATGACCTTGCTCTGGTGTTTCAGAAATATAGAAACGCAATCCCTCAAACGATCTAACTCTACTGGCTGCAACATACAATTGTCCATGAGAAAAGACAGGTTGTCTGAGTAAGATTCCTACTTTTTGAAATGTTTGTCCCTGAGATTTATTGATTGTCATCGCAAAAGCCAAAATGACGGGAAATTGAGTTCTTTGAAAGGAAAAAGGCAGAAGTGTACCTGAATAATTAAGGTGTATCCGTGGTATCAAAATACGTTTGTTTCGAGCAACTCCTGTTAAAATCTCACAATCTAAACAATTATTGTGCATTTGAACTAAACGCATACGTGTGCCATTGACCAAGCCATGTCCTGTATTTAAATTACGAATGAGTAAAAGTATGCAATTTAGTTTTAAAATTAATTTGTGGGGGGGAAGCCCACTCACATCAACTGAGTTTAAAAATTCGACTGGAAAATTATTTTGCTCTCTATAATCATCACTCAAGATTTTATCGGAACTCAAATATATTCGTTCCTCTCCGGGCAGACTATTTAGAATTTCTGCATTGATGAAAGTGCAGTCTTGGTATTTGGGTGCTAATATAACCGATTTGAGTATATCGTTAGACTGAATGGTTTCAGATACATTGCCATAAGTATCTGCAATCACGGAGTTGCTGCTAACTAAATTAGAAGGAATTTCAATAACGTCTTGTCCGAAATCAGGAAATGTGGGTAAAGTTGCATTACCAAGAGATTTAAGAAATTCAACGAAATCAATTTCATGAGGTAAAGCTCGCATGTTTTGGGTCGAAGTTATTTTGTGGAATTTTGAAAATTCGCACTGTTTTATCCCATGTATGGGGAGGAACAGGGAGTGCTTTCCCGAATGGAGAAGTTCACCTGTACCCAAGGACTAATCCCGCCTTTGGAGAGAGGATTCTTTAATATTTGCTTTTACGTGTCCAAATTCACAACAAGTAAAAAAAAATCAAACATAAGTTTATTTGAATCGATTATTCACATTTTATTAAAAGTGTCCAAATTTACAAAAAGTATTTATAAAAAAACATACATTAGTTTATTTAAATCGATTTTTCACATTCTATTGAAAGTGTCCAAATTTACATACATTAGTTTATTTAAATCGATTTTTCACATTCTAATGAAAGTGTCCAAATTTACAAAAAGTATTTATAAAAAAAAAACATACATTAGTTTATTTAAATCGATTATTCACATTATTAGTTTATTTGAATTGATTATTCACATTTTATTAAAAGTGTCCAAATTCACAAAAAGTATTTATAAAAACATACATTAGTTTATTTAAATCGATTTGTCACATTCTATTGAAAGTGTCCAAATTTACAAAAAGTATTTATAAAAAAAAAACATACATTAGTTTATTTAAATCGATTTTTCACATTCTATTGAAAGTGTCCAAATTTACAAGAAGTATTTATAAAAAAAAAACATACATTAGTTTATAAAAAAACATACATTAGTTTATTTAAATCGATTATTCACATTATTAGTTTATTTGAATTGATTATTCACATTTTATTAAAAGTGTCCCAATTCACAAAAAGTATTTATAAAAACATACATTAGTTTATTTAAATCGATTATTCACATTATTAGTTTATTTGAATTGATTATTCACATTTTATTAAAAGTGTCGAAATTCGAAAACACGTATTTATTAAAAAAAATCATACATTTGGCTATATAAATCGATTATTCACTTTTATTTAAAATGTCCAAATTCGAAAACACGTAAATATTACTTTTTTCTTCTTGCGAGCCGGGGTTTGCCCAGTGACTCCTTATGTTTTAATAAATAATAAATACTGGAGCGACCTCTTAAGTCACCGGCCAAAGCGCGACTGAAAATGCGCGTCAGTTTGGAGCCCTTAAATCTGGACCCAAAATGCTGATGCGCATTTTCAATAAGTCGCGCATGGCGACCGAGAATGTGCTCAATTAGCACTTCATTTGGATTTAAAGAACTTACGCGATCGGATTTCATCACGACGGTGATGAAATCCGATCGCGACAGTTCGTCGCGATCCCATGATTGGGTTGCGATCAAGTTTTATCAGAGTGATAAAACTTGATCGCAACAGGAAATTTTGTCGCGCATGGGTTTTATTCTGTCGCGATCAGGTTACATCTTAGTGATAAGACTTGATCGCGACAGAATTTCGCGCATGGGAACCCAAAATGCAACGTCAGCATTTTGGGTTGGGAATGGACGAGTTCCCATGGTGGCTGTTCTTACGGCAGGGGGTAAGGGGAGGGGGAACATGTGTGGCTGAGCCTAGGCTCAGTCACAACATTCCACCCCCCTTGGAAAAACAAAAATTTCGGGGAAATTTTTGTTGTTGAGGTGGCTAAATGTTGCGCATTAGAGAGAGAAATGAAAGTTCTGAACTTGTGCGAAACCGGGACTGTTCTATGGTATGATTATTTTTTTTTTGTTAAATATTTTTTTTTGTGTGAAATTGTTTACTATATGTAACTTATCATGTTAAGTTATTTATTCTTAATGCTAGGTAAATACATGTGTCTTTTCTTATAATTTATGGTAGATTTAGGCATATACATATTTTCCATATATGTCTATATCTGCCTTACATCAGTATTACATTTTTTTTTTTTTCGCCATTAGGGCTTACAATTCCTTTTCGCTTATATACTCTTATACATTTTTTCTTAAAGTTATACCTCTTGAGAGCCTTATAGGATTTTTATTGGATCCTGGGGATATTTTTCATCCTTTTCCTTCATCGGCCCTTGCATTAGCCATAATATTTATAGTCGTATTAATTCTTATATTCGGTCAGGAAATTCGCAGGCTGGTCAGCGGAGGAAGGTAGATACAAGAGGGGGAGAGGGATTATAATCCTAGTGTGGGGGTGTAGTTGGCTTGGACTGGAGGAGGGTACCTGTCCAGTCGAAAGCAAAACAACTGAGACGAAATGGAAAAACAACTGTAGGACCCAATTCGTAGGTTTAGCAGGGACCTGTGGTTGTGAGAAGGCTAGCTAGCAGCCCAGTTAGGGAACCATTATAAAATAACGCATGAAAAGAACGAGACTACTTATTTACTTGAGCAAATGGTTATTATCTCAAACAAACGGTGGGTAATAAAAATTTTGTTAAAAAAAAAAAAAAGATGGAATTAAATTAACACGTTAGTGCAATTACTAAAATGACTATAGAATAATAGAAGTGAGTTGGAGATTGACGGTACTGTGGTACCAAGTTCGAAGGGGTAGACCAAACTATGTGCAGTTTGATCGAAAGCAAAAGGAGTAAGGTCACAAAGGGGGAGGAAAAGACAAAGAGGGGTTTTGGTTGTCGAGCGAGCAGTTTGGCGGCATGCCTGGGACGAATGAATGGGGCGCGAGATTCCAAAGAATACAGAGAGAAAAGAAGAGAAAGAAGAAGAAGGGAAGGAGAGAAAAAGAGAGATAAAAAGGGCAAAAAAAAAGGATTTCGATAATGCAGTTTAATGTCATGCTTAGGACGAATGGGGTGTGTTGAACTATGTTCAGTTTGATCGAAAGCAAAGACGCAAAGCCACAAAGGGGGAGGATAAGCAAGAGATATTAGGAGAGCAGTTTAACGTCATGCTTGGGACGATGGGTGTGTTGAACTATGTTCAGTTTGATCGGAAACAGAAAACGCAAAGTCACAAAGGGGGAGGAAAGACAACAGATATTAGGAGAGCAGTTTAACGTCATGCTTGGGACTACGGGTGTGTTGAACTATGTTCAGTTTGATCGAAAACAAAAACGCAAAGTCACAGAGGGGGGGGAAAAACAAGAGATATTAGGAGAGCAGTTTAACGTCATGCTTGGGACTAATAAATGGGGCGAAAGTTCAAAGACGGGAAAAAAAATAATAACAAGAAAAATAAAATGGATAGCACGAAAGGGGGTTTTGATGATGCGGCCTAGGGCCTGAACGTTATTAGGCTGCGCAAGGGTTGACGGAAAACAAGGAGGGTCTTAGAGGTTCGTGTCGCACTAAGGGAACGAAGTGACTTACTTGACTTCAAACAATAACGACGGTTAGAATATATTTAGTATGCCGACTGTGCAGTTCTTATAAAGGAGAAAAAAAAAGGGAGAGAGATAAAACAATTAAATTAGACTTCTAGCTCACAGGGGGAACACAGTGCAACGATTTGGGGAGAGCAGTTTATCGTCGTGCTTGGGATGATTGAAACGTGGATTTGGAACAAAGTATCTTATTAGCAGACAGCCAAGTACAATCAAGTAATTCCTCATCTAAACGGAGCTCAAATTCTAAAATTTTATCCAAGGTAAAAATGTTTAACAGGGCAAGAATGGATCTAGGTTGAAACGAAAATATTCTAAATCCAAGAACGGATCTAGGTTGAAACGAAAATATTCTAAATCCCGACATAAACACCACAAAAAAATATGAAGGAAAAGGAGAGGGCTTTCAAAAAAAAATATATATTCAGTTGAAATCCATAGTGTATTCCAAGTAACAAGAGTAAAGGGAGAGAGAAAAGAAAAAGAAAGAGAGAGCAGTTTAACGTCATGCCTGGGACGATGAAGATCGTTGGACTGAAATCGTTGGGCTGCTCACGATATGTTTGAGAAAAGGGGCAGGGCAATTTAACGTCGTGCTTGTGAGGAGCAAATGGGGCTGGAGAACAGAGTCCGAAAAGAGAAAAAAGAAGAGAGTTAAGGAAAGGGGATGCAGTTTAATGTCATGCTTAGGACGAATGGGGTGTGGTGAGTAAGACAAAAACGTATTTAACGTATTCGAAAGTAAACCGGAGAGAAAGGGAGAGAGAACAAAAGGTAATTATACGGAGAGAAAAGGGCTTTTATTTTGTGAGAGAGAGAATATTTCAACATCACGGCTGGGATGAGTCCTTACTGAGAGGTGGAAGGACTTGAAGGGGCAGTTTAACGTCGTGCTTAGGACGTTAAACCGTTTGGTGAATCCTCTTCTTGGGGCGGAGATGGTATGTGAAACAACGAGAGTCTTGGGTTTGGGGTGGGAGGAAGGTGGCTTCTATGTTCTGCCACGACTTGAAGGGGAAGGTTTCGCTGGCGTCCTCTTTTAAATAATTGCATAATTCCAATTACGAGAATAAGGGAGAGGACTACGTATAACATAGTGTAGTGGTGAATGTGGTGGTTGTTCAGGTTCAGGAGGGGTACCTGTTCGTCTCTCTTCTGCTGTGAAATTTTTGCTGCCAATTCGTCCAAGTCGTCCTCTGGTTTTCTTGGGGATTCTTTGATGTAAGGGCCCTCGGGAGGGGGTAGAGTCGTGTATTTAGGTTCTGGCTTGGTTGCCAAAAGAGCTGTGACATTTATGTGGCGTATGGTATGGGGGAAACTAGAGCTTTGCCTCTCGTTTTGGCCATGTATGATGAAGTTACTGGTTCTGAGGTAGCAAGTGGGTTCAATGTGGAGTAACGCTGTCTGGTTTAGTTCGAAGGACTGAACAGTGTTGTTACACACGACGTCGGCATTGCGGAGTGTCTTGGTGGCGTAGATCCAAGTGTTAGGGCGAGAAAGGGAAATCCAGTAAGAAGTACGCTCGGTACAAGTAAGTTCGCACTGGGATGTATCCACGCCGCTCCTTATGAGGGCAATTTCACATTTGAACGGGCTTGACTGAGCATTAAAAATGGGGAATTTCGCTCGACAGAAGAATTTAGAGGCGTCTGAGGATAGACAGTCGTGAAAATCGCTAATGCTCATTTCATAAAAATGCTCTCGGTTAAGATCGACCAAGAGGATTTCGGAAGAGGGTTGAATATAACAAAGGGAGTTGTTGTAGACTGTAGGTAGTGGAAGAATCCTGAAGGTTTGATATACATCTCTGAAAGGTAGGGGTAATTTTAATTCGATGATTAATTTAGAATTAATTATTGTGGCGGACATAGTGGAGAGCTTGTAAATTTGCCATATCATATTGGGAAGAGGGTCGAATGGAAGAGTTTTTTGAGGGTCCATTTCCTGCCGAATGGTGGAGAGAAGGTTTTCTATCTGAGAAGGAGTTATGAGCGTAGGGTGAAATTGGCCGTGTTTTACTTCTGCTAGGAGATCTATCAGGTCGGATTGAGTAGATTGGTATTGATTTATAATAATAAGGACTAACGAGAAAAGAGAGTTTATTTCGGTTGCCCATTCATTTACATGTACTTGATTTTCAACTTTGGAGACCTTGGATTCGAGGGTGGTTATTTTGGTGAAAATTACGGCACGATCTTTCCTAATGCTTTCCCGAGTTTTATTGGTTAGATTAATGGTCGCGTCCAAGATAGAGGTCTGATTTTTCAATAGGGAATGTAAGTGATGGTTATTTCGTTGAAGGGTTCGTATTTGCTCGTCGTATCTTTGAGCATCGTCCTCATTAAGGATTCCAAAAAGGGGTTTGGTAATCTTCCCGACAAAATTAAAAAGGGACCTAGTTTTTCTAAGCGGGGGAAATATAATCCTATTTTTGTTTTCTATCGCTTCCTCCAAGTTATCTAATTGCGTGATAGGAGAGAGGCAGATCGTTTTTAAAGGCGTCTCAGAGGCCAACTGGCTACACATTTGCTGAAGCTTACCCGTGATTCTTAATATTGAGAGGTATTCTTCCTGGAAGGCCGCTAGGTCGTAGTAAGCTATTATCTTCCATTCGCTTGTGAACAGCCTCGTCCTTCCTATTTCTTCGAAGTATAAGCCGACCGTGGAAGTGAGAGGAGTAATTTGGATTCCCAGCTCCTCGCGAGAGAAAGCTGAGACGGTAAGGCACAGGACCGCGAACATATAAACCCTTGCCCTGGGAACGAAAGGAAGAGGTTTTAGTTTGAGAGAGAACTTAGTTAAGAAATTATGGATGTATGAATTTTTTTAAGTCGTTGTTATGTACGCGTTTTTCCTTGTTTTTTATTTTTATTGTTGAATTTTCAGGGGTATTCACCTGAGTTAAAGTGTAAGGACCTTGCCATAAGGGTGAGAATTTGTTGTCTCTTGTTCTCGCTCTTAGAAGGACCAGATCTCCGATTTCAAAGGATTTTTGTTGTGTTCCCCTATCGTAGTATTGTTTGGATCGCTGTTTGTTTTCTAACGCGATCTGTCTAGCGATTTGATGACAGTGCCGGAGTCGTGCCT
Organism: Chrysops caecutiens; assembly: GCA_963971475.1. Lineage (NCBI taxonomy): Eukaryota > Metazoa > Arthropoda > Insecta > Diptera > Tabanidae > Chrysops > Chrysops caecutiens. Next base: position 38,412,879 of record OZ020568.1, on the reverse strand, counting down.
TGAGTTCGTGAGCATAATTATCGTAATTGTACCCAATTTCGGGGGAGGATTTCAGATGGTTCGGAACTTCGGCGGGAAAACCATAAAGGAGTTCGTGCGGAGAATAATTGGTACTTGAGTGGGGAGTAGTGTTGTACACGAACATGGCGTAAGGAACCCAGGTGTCCCATGACAGTGGATCCTTTTCTATGTAAGAACGGAGGTATTCCGCTAGAGTTCGATGGCTTCTCTCTAGGGCTCCGTTAGACTGAGGGTGGTAAGGAGTTGTTTTCAACCTCTTGATTCTTAGGAGTTTGGAGACTTCCTGAAACACTCCTGCGATCAGGTTAGCACCTTGATCAGTCAATATACTTTCAGGTATTCCGTGTCTACATATGATTGTAGTAGTAAACGCTTCCGCGAGGGTGGTTGATTCGGCATTGGGAACAGGGATTGCCTCCGAAAATTTTGTTAAATCATCCTGGAAAGTTAGGAGGTATTTATTTCCTAGGTACGAAACGGGTAGTGGCCCCACAACATCTAAATAAATTCTTTCGAAAGGCTTAGAACTCACTGAGGTTATTTTCATAGGGATTTTAGGATTTCGCGATACTTTGTTTATTTGGCACTGTGCGCAGTTTCTAATAAATGTTACAACAGCTTGGGCCATTGCTTCCCAATAAAACTGTTTCTTGATCCTCTTCAAGGTCCGAGATACACCTTGGTGACCTCCCGTGGGTAGCAAATGGAAATCTTTTATTATTTGCTCCCTTTCCTTGGGGTCATCTAAGTACCTAATTGTTTCGACATGGAGTATTGCGTCGATTTTAAACGCCTTACGGATTTTATCCTTAAGTGTCATTAGGGTCTGTAGTTCCAGTTTCGGAATACTTATGTGTATGGTCTTCAGGTTTCTTTCTACGGCCAGGGATGCGAAGTTGGAGAGGGTAGTGTTGAGGTTGTCCTCATCCTGAGGGGTACGAAGGGGAAGTATTAATCTTTTGACAATGAAATCGGATTCTTTGAACGGGAATATTTTAGGTTCGAGGGAGAAATTGATTTCACTCAAATCGACACTTAGTATGGCGGCTAAACGCCGTTCAAGATTTGTGTCCCTTGTGGGCAAAATAAAGAATTTGGCGCGGGCAGATTTAGACAATAATAAAGAGTCGTCAGTTTCAATGAGGGATGATGATAAGTAGTTGTCATTATTGGTTCTGGCCTTCTTTTGTGCATCCTGGTCCAGGTTATCAGTGACCTTGGCTTGGCTTCTTGTTATCGCGTATAGAGAGGTGGTGTTTTTAGGGTCGTTTCGTTCCTCTGATTTATCAGTCTCAGGAGAGTTCTCTTGTGCTTCCGCGGTTACTCTACTTAAGGCATCGGCGTTCGTATTAAGTTTCCCGGCCTTGTGAGTTATCGTGTAGTCGTACTCTTCTAAACGGATTCTCCATCTCATCAATCTTGACGAGTGGTCCTTTAGATTCATGAGCCAAACTAGAGGCTTGTGGTCAGTGATAATGGAGAACTTCCTTCCATATACATATGGACGAAATTGTTCCACGGCGTACACGATGGCAAGTAATTCTTTCTCTATCGTCGAGTATCTTGTTTCGGCACCGTTTAGAGCTCGGCTCGCGTATGCAATGGGGTGGTCTCCATCTTCATCTTGCTGCGAGAGAACAGCTCCTAGAGCTATGTCACTGGCATCGGCCGTGACGTAGAATTGCCGCGAAAAATCGGGGTATGCCAAGATGGGAGAGGTTATTAACCGTTGCTTTAAGTTCGTAAAAGCTTCGTCACAAAGGGCATCAAATTTAAAGGGTACGTCCTTTTTTAAAAGGTTGGTCAAGGGTTTGGCGATCTTAGAGAAATTTGGGATAAATCGGCGGTAATATCCGATAAATCCGAGAAAAGCTCTGATATCTTTTACCTTTTTAGGTCTTGGATATGTTTTGACAGCTGTTATCTTCCCTGGATCTGGTTTGACACCGTTTTCCGTAATTAAGTGTCCCAGATACATGATTTCTTTCCGAAGAAAATGGCATTTTTCTGCCTGCAACTTTAGTTTGAAGTCGCGTAAACGTTGGAATACAGCAATGAGCCTATTGTTGTGTTGAGATAGATTGTAGCCATGGATGACTATGTCGTCCATATAAATGAAGCAGTGAATTCCTTGTAATCCAGACAAGATATTATTCATAGTTCTTTGGAATGTAGCGGGAGCTCCTTTCAGACCGAATGGCATTCGATTGTATTCGTAATGGCCATAAGGCGTACTGAAGGCTGTCTTTTCCCGATCCCTGTCGTCCATTCTTATCTGGTGGAATCCGCTGGCCAAGTCGAGCGTCGTAAGATACTTAGATTTCCCAAGTTGGTCCAATATGTCCGTTATATTTGGTAGAGGGAACGCGTCTCCTACCGTAATTTCATTAAGACGCCGGAAATCTACCACTACTCGCCATCTCTTATTTCCTTGTTCATCGGGTTTCTTCGGAACGAGGAGTAGGGGAGAGTTCCAGGGACTATAGGATGGTCTGACAATGCCTGATTTTAGCATCTCTTGGACTTGGTTATCCACTTCCTTACGATTTGCCTCCGGTAATCTGTACGGTTTTGTGTATATAGGGGGATGATTGGCTTCTACCTCAATTTTATGGGTAGTCGCGTCCGTGTAGGACAATATATCTCCTTCTAGATAAAATATATCATTGAAGGTTCTACAGATATCTCGAATTGATGTCTCTTCTTCTTCATTACAATGATCCAATTTTACAAGGTTCTGCAGTTTTTTTATTCTGCCCTCAATCGGATCTTGGTCGAAGTTTGGAGTTATCATGTCGAAATTCTTTGCATCTAGATGCTCTAGGTCCAGATCATGGAGGGGTAAACTAACGTCTTCCTCTGTAGTATTGAGGATTAAGACTTTTACCATTCCATTTTCAGGAGTACCAATAGAATTGCCTATATACACTCCGGGAATTATTTCTTTATTCGATATTACCGTTTCTGTGGAAGCCGTAGTGGGTATTAAGTGGATTGTTTCTGCTCGTGCTGGAATGATCGCACGGCTTAAGGTAACTTGGGTTGAAGTGTGTTTGCAGTTTACCGTCGTGCCCAGGACGAATGCCCTTTCGAGAAGATGTTGCTGGTTGCAGTTTGATGTCTTGCCCAGGACGGTTAATCAACAAGGAAGGAGATATATACTTAACTAACGAGGAAGGAGATATTTCTGACTTAACTAACGAGGAAGGAGATACTATTGTTGACTTTATAAACGAGGAAGGAGATATTTCTGACTTCACTAACGAGGAAGGAGATACTATTGTTGACTTTATAAACGAGGAAGGAGATATTTCTGACTTCACTAACGAGGAAGGAGATATTTCTGACTTAACTAACGAGGAAGGAGATATTTCTGTTGTCTTTATTAACGAGGAAGGAGATACTTCTGTCTTCACTAACGAGGAAGGAGATACTTCTGGCTTTATTAACGAGGAAGGAGATATTTCTGGCTCTATTAACGAGGAAGAAGATACGATCGAAGGCGACGAAGAAGATATTATTGGGTGCAGTTTAACGTCTTGCCCAGGACGGGTATTAGACGAGAACGGAGGTGCTGACGGGGAGACAGATAAAGACGAGGAGGGAGATATGATCGAAGGCGACGAAGAAGATATTATTGGGTGCAGTTTAACGTCTTGCCCAGGACGGGTATTAGACGAGAATACTGAAGAAGGACTGGACGTTGGGTGCAGTTTAACGTCTTGCCCAGGACGGGTATTAGACGAGAGCGGAGGTGCTGACGGGGAGACAGATAAAGACGAGGAGGGAGATATGATCGAAGGCGACGAAGAAGATATTATTGGGTGCAGTTTAACGTCTTGCCCAGGACGGGTATTAGACGAGAATACTGAAGAAGGACTGGACGTTGGGTGCAGTTTAACGTCTTGCCCAGGACGGGTATTAGACGAGAGCGGAGGTGCTGACGGGGAGACAGATAAAGACGAGGAGGGAGATATGATCGAAGGCGACGAAGAAGATATTATTGGGTGCAGTTTAACGTCTTGCCCAGGACGGGTATTAGACGAGAATACTGAAGAAGGACTGGACGTTGGGTGCAGTTTAACGTCTTGCCCAGGACGGGTATTAGACGAGAGCGGAGGTGCTGACGGGGAGACAGATAAAGACGAGGAGGGAGATATGATCGAAGGCGACGAAGAAGATATTATTGGGTGCAGTTTAACGTCTTGCCCAGGACGGGTATTAGACGAGAATACTGAAGAAGGACTGGACGTTGGGTGCAGTTTAACGTCTTGCCCAGGACGGGTATTAGACGAGAGCGGAGGTGCTGACGGGGAGACAGATAAAGACGAGGAGGGAGATATGATCGAAGGCGACGAAGAAGATATTATTGGGTGCAGTTTAACGACTTGCCCAGGACGGGTATTAGACGAGAATACTGAAGAAGGACTGGACGTTGGGTGCAGTTTAACGTCTTGCCCAGGACGGGTATTAGACGAGTTTATAGTCCTACGATAAAACTGAGGGAAATCATTGAGATATTGCTCCAAGGTGTAAGGAATCGAGTTGTGACCGACCTCGAGTGTTAGTGTCTGAGCCCCATAATCAATTTGTGCCTTATATCTGGTCAAGAAGTCGTGACCTAATAAACCTTCATACGCCATTGCCGAAGCATCCCTCAGGATTTGGAAAGGATGTTCGATTTGGAAATCTGTACCTTCGTGGTGTAGTTCGCTTATTATGAGACCCTCTGTGGAAGTAGATTGGGAAAAGACTGTATTGATATGACAAATAATATCGCTGTAATACCTGCTGCCAGGTTTCAGTGACTGACTTTGAACTAAGCTGATCTCCGCTCCGGTATCTATTAAGAATTCGGTGTATGGACTAACGGACACTGTAGAGGCTAGGGTGAGGGTTATGGATGAAGGTCGTACGGTTATGGGGAGTTTTATCCTTGAGTGTTGGGAGGTTGGGTCCGATTTCCATGTACATCGGCCTGAATGACGATCTGCGGGGGGTTGCCGATGAATTTCCCCCGCACCTGGGAGTTTTCCGGGTCGTTGGAATGCGAAGTTGACGGGTAAGGAGGATTCGGTGGCGACAGAGGAGACAGGGGTTGTGAGTAACGCGATTGTGGGTTATGTGGTGGCCTTCTTCTTCGGTTGTTGGCCTCCCTTTTCCGACATTCGTCAATTGTATGGCCTTTGTTATGGCAATAATTACAGATTTTCGGAATCTGTTTTGGAATGGAGTTTTCAGGGGTTCCGTTCCCGGACGAGAGGTGGTGTATTGTAGATGGGTTAGACCTTTCCTGGCGTTGTATGGAGCGGGGCGGTAAATGGCACTGTGGGGCGATGTGACCTGGCTGGCCACATCTGAAGCAGGTAGTATTCCTTAAAGGGTTCTGCTGTGGTGGATCTACCCGGGGCTTCGTTGGATCCTGTCTCGGGGTATTGATTTGGTTAAGTCGCGTCGCGTGCTCTAATATATAGTCGGACATTGAGGCGAGTTTCTTTTCAGAAAATACCTTGGCAAGCATTTGCAGCTGGCCATTTAGCAGCCCGTCTTCGAGGGTTCTGACGGCCTGCGCCTCGTTGTCTTTAAGAAGGGATCTCAACAGGACGTTGTCGCTTGTATATTTTCGCGTGGCTTCGTTTAACAGAGTAAAGGTGGTGGTCAGGCGATTTAGGAATTCTTTAACACCCTCGCCAGTTTTCTGCTTTAACTGTCCTAATTGGGTTTGTAGGGTAAATCTGGACAGTCGGGTTTCGAACTTGGATGATAGAGCGGAACGTAGAACAGTCCAGTCGTCAGTGGGGTTATATTTGTACACGTCGTACGCTGGACCACTCAATTTACTTTTGACAAGACCCATGAAACTTTGATGGTCTGTCCCCGTTGACACAGTGGAAAAAATGTCATCTGCACAGGTAAGGAATCGGTGTAGATCCCTGGTATTTCCGGAAAATTCTGGCAACAGTCGTTGTGAATTTGCAAGGGAGAACCCGGACGTTGGAGAAGCATGGTGTAGAATTGAACCCAATGTAGCATTTAATTGGTCCTGAATATTAGGTTCTTGGAAAGGGTATCTGTCCTGCAACCCGTCTTGCAGGAGGTCAAAGGTGTTATCATATTGTCCTTGGATCTCCTCGAATGTGTTACTGGTAAAATATGAATCTTCTTCCTCGTCGTCGTACAAATCCGCTAGAATTTGGAAATGGGTTTGCTCAAAAGGTTCCCAGTATTTTTTCAGGGTGGTGATTTTATTCTGTAAGGCAACCTTGCTAGCGTCTCGGAGGAAGTCAGGGGTAATTTGAGAAACAATCCGCCGGATTACCTGGCTCCTTTCCTTTTGGAGCCTGAGCCTTCCAGGATTAGGTGATTCGTTGACTTCGGATTCGGCTTCGGGGGCGTTAGCCTTTTTTTGAGTTTCGGGGGCTGGAGGTATGAAAAATTGACTGGTGGCCTTAGCTAGTGAGGGGCTAACGAGCCAATCACTAAGAGCCGCTTTCGTGGTCTTGTACCAATCGTGGGCCTTCCCATGGCAGTCGAGAGTGAAATATTCATGCTTATCATCCCGTTCGGGGTGATCTTTGAGAGAAACATGGCCCTTTTGGAAATTTCCCCAAGCTTCCTCTAGGAGGCTGAGTTTCCTTTTTGTATAATCGGCGGTCCTTGAAGATTTGGGCGCCTTACTGAAGTTGTTATATAACTTGACGATCTCTGAATTGATTTGCATTTGCGCGAGGCAAAGATCGTGAAACGTGGGAGGAGACATTATTAGGATGTTTGAAGGGTACTGTTGAGCAAGAGTTAATCGAAGATCAAAGCTGATCAAAGGAAGGTGGAGTTTGCGTCGAGATCAAGAAATTAATTCGAGCGTTAGATGGATTTAATAAAGGATTAAAGCAAATTCCCCAAAAAAAATAGGAAGCAAGGAAGGGGGGGTGAACAGTACTTTTGACGAGTGTCAAAAAAAAATCACTCACGAACTAGATAAGTTTTGGGTTTAGGCGGTTACATTCATTGTTAACCAACTATCTTCTTGTTTAAAATTGGTTATAGCTAGTTCTTAATATCGGTCCGCAGAATCTTTGCGATTAATAAGATTTAAAAATTCGGAGTCTCCCAAAAAAAAAAGGGTTCAAATTTGTGAGAGAGGGTTTTATACGAGTCGTCGACTATGCAAGTTACTGTATCTAGATAGGGTTTTTTTTTTGTTTTTTTTTTTATTTTTTAACAGGGAAGAAGCACGACGATAAGATACTGGTAGGTTGATCGGGGCTAGTACGAGCTTGCTTTCATGAAGCGGTGCATGGAGATAGGTCAACCCAAATAAAGCATAACCAATGAGGAAACGAGCATCAACCAATGAAAACGGAAGAATTTGGGATACATTCGAAGTTTAAGATACGATCTGGAGGAAGGATGTTTGGAGAGTCCTCTCGATATGACGCTCCAAACTCACGTAATTCCCGACAGCAAGAGAGATACAAGGATGCGATTCGGAATGCGGGTTAGAACTCTTCTGACACAAAAAAAGGAAACAAGAGCCGGTGAAGGAGGATGTGGGGACAGTAAAATTTTCTTTTTATTATATTTTTTTTTTTTATATTATCGGGTACGTAGAAGCCGGAATGTCAGCGTGACAATTCCCTTGCCTAGCAGACTGTCCAAGACTCTTACCTTGGGTAGGGGAAATCTTGGATTTCTTCTAGGCGCGCGGGTTAGTTTTGTTTATTTAGTTATTAATGTTATTTTTCATTAAGTATTATTTTCGAAAATTTTGAAAAGGTAAAATATTCGGCTCTCAAAAGGTTTACAAAAATTTTATAAAATTCTGAATATATATATATGTAATATTGAAATATCGTTATTATTATATTTTTTTTTTTTTCTCTTAAACTAAAACTCACGGCTTCATATTCAACTTTTCCTTCGTTGATCGGGGTGGTGTTTTCTGGCTGGCAGTTGGTTCGGTTGTTTATTCCTCCTATCTGTTGGTCACTAAAGATGCGGGCAGGGTTGGAGCCCCTAAAAGAAATTCGTTGGGGTTTAATTTTGTGCTCGCCTGGAGCCCAAAAACCCTTATCACTTCACTTTTAATTAAGTTTACGTTTTATATGTTTTAATTCGTTAACTTTTATTATTTTATTATTTTTTTTTTTATTTTTTTTTTTTATTATTATTATTCCTTTTTTTTGTTTGTGTTTGGGAGCCAATCGGCATCCCACCGCTGCCACCAAATGTTTTATCCCATGTATGGGAAGGAACAGGGAGTGCTTTCCCGAATGGAGAAGTTCACCTGTACCCAAGGACTAATCCCGCCTTTGGAGAGAGGATTCTTTAATATGCTTTTGCTTTTACGTGTCCAAATTCACAACAAGTAAAAAAAAATCAAACATAAGTTTATTTGAATCGATTATTCACATTTTATTAAAAGTGTCCAAATTTACAAAAAGTATTTATAAAAAAACATACATTAGTTTATTTAAATCGATTTTTCACATTCTATTGAAAGTGTCCAAATTTACATACATTAGTTTATTTAAATCGATTTTTCACATTCTAATGAAAGTGTCCAAATTTACAAAAAGTATTTATAAAAAAAAAACATACATTAGTTTATTTAAATCGATTATTCACATTATTAGTTTATTTGAATTGATTATTCACATTTTATTAAAAGTGTCCAAATTCACAAAAAGTATTTATAAAAACATACATTAGTTTATTTAAATCGATTTTTCACATTCTATTGAAAGTGTCCAAATTTACAAAAAGTATTTATAAAAAAAAAACATACATTAGTTTATTTAAATCGATTTTTCACATTCTATTGAAAGTGTCCAAATTTACAAGAAGTATTTATAAAAAAAAACATACATTAGTTTATAAAAAAACATACATTAGTTTATTTAAATCGATTATTCACATTATTAGTTTATTTGAATTGATTATTCACATTTTATTAAAAGTGTCCCAATTCACAAAAAGTATTTATAAAAACATACATTAGTTTATTTAAATCGATTATTCACATTATTAGTTTATTTGAATTGATTATTCACATTTTATTAAAAGTGTCGAAATTCGAAAACACGTATTTATTAAAAAAAATCATACATTTGGCTATATAAATCGATTATTCACTTTTATTTAAAATGTCCAAATTCGAAAACACGTAAATATTACTTTTTTCTTCTTGCGAGCCGGGGTTTGCCCAGTGACTCCTTATGTTTTAATAAATAATAAATACTGGAGCGACCTCTTAAGTCACCGGCCAAAGCGCGACTGAAAATGCGCGTCAGTTTGGAGCCCTTAAATCTGGACCCAAAATGCTGATGCGCATTTTCAATAAGTCGCGCATGGCGACCGAGAATGTGCTCAATTAGCACTTCATTTGGATTTAAAGAACTTACGCGATCGGATTTCATCACGACGGTGATGAAATCCGATCGCGACAGTTCGTCGCGATCCCATGATTGGGTTGCGATCAAGTTTTATCAGAGTGATAAAACTTGATCGCAACAGGAAATTTTGTCGCGCATGGGTTTTATTCTGTCGCGATCAGGTTACATCTTAGTGATAAGACTTGATCGCGACAGAATTTCGCGCATGGGAACCCAAAATGCAACGTCAGCATTTTGGGTTGGGAATGGACGAGTTCCCATGGTGGCTGTTCTTACGGCAGGGGGTAAGGGGGGGGGGGGGAACATGTGTGGCTGAGCCTAGGCTCAGTCACAACAGCACCATGAAGTAAGACAATTCTCAATAAGTGATACACGTGTACCGTGAGGTACAACTGGCAAAGTTTGTCGAAAATCTCCACATAGTAAAATAGTCTTACCTCCGAAAAGTTTAGTTGGAGTTCCGCATAAATCGTTTAAAAAACGGTCAATTAATTTGAGAGCATTAAGTGGGCACATTGAGATTTCATCTATGATAATAATAGATGCAGACTTTATAAACTGTGCTTGGGCACTGTTTACAGAGAGGCTTGATACGGAATTCTCTAAAATGGGTATAGGTAATTTGAAAACATTGTGAAGAGTTCGACCTTGAATTAAAAGAGTGGATGCAATACCACTGAAAGCGCACGCAATACACTGTAGGTTCAAAGAATTCAATTTGCGAATAATTGCTGTTTGGACAAAAGTCTTACCACAACCAGCATGAGCTGTAAGACAAAAAATATTGCAACCAGTATTACTATTTAAAACTTCCTGCAAAACTAAATCAATAGCGGAACGCTGTTCGGCATTGGCACTTTGGAACATTTCTTCAAACATTGCTTGTTCTCTTTCTGGATCTACATTGACATTTGTTATAATACCTGATAAAGATTGAGGAATTGGAAGGCCTAGCTGTTCACATGACAAATTATGACTGAACAAAATTTCCTCTATAACTAATAAAGCACGGTTATATGAATCGTTTTCTGAAAAATTTCTTAAAAAGTCTTCACACATGAAAATTTTGAATTCATTCCACAAATCTAAAGCATTGGCAGGAACGTTCATACCACAAATAATGGCAAATAACTCTCTTAACTGCTGAGGGGACTTAGATTCTTTTGCTTCTAATAAACATTCACGCCACTCCCGATCGTTTGATGCGATACCTCGTGCATGTGCAGCAGCTGAAAATGTGGGGTGAACAATGTTATCAACAGTACGCAAATCCTGAAAACAAATGGGACCTCGAACATGAAGCAAAAGTAATCTCAAATGAAACAGTTCAACATCTTTTGGAGAAACATAAAATAATCTAGCAATAGTTCTACCACCCCCTCGTAGACGTTTTTTCCATTTCTTTTCTTTATCTACCCAAACATAATTTATCGGCATCTCTGTATATAGAAGATTGGAGGAATCAATTTGATTGATTTCAAAGAAAGCAGTTAATTTTGTTCTTCTATGACTTTGAAGAGCTTGCTGAACATTTCCTTCCCTAAAAACTACATTTTGCCGTTGAGGCAAGTGACATTCAAGTCGAACTATATTATGTGACTGGTAATGCATTGGGTACTCATTTATGCGCCAGTTACCTTCCGTAGATCCAACATAGCAACCGGACAAAAAGCTATCGATTTCATCTATATGAACTTCGCCCTGACCTCCATCACTAACCCTACCGAACTGTAATGAGGCACAGTCGTAACCCTTATAAACATATTTGTATATATATTTTATACTCTTAACTGTGCTACAAACTTCAACATTTAGGTTGCAATCAAATTTTGCTAGAAGATATGGATTGTAAGGGACAACATAACGATTATCAACAGATTGGCCACGAACGTCGACTGTTCTACCATTATTACGACGCATATAAACAGGATAGCCATTTACGTTAGCCTGAGTTGTATTGGAAAAGTCTTTAGGAAAGCTTTTGCTGCATTTACCATCTCTCATACAAACGAAGTTAGGATTTAATAAACCACATGGACCGTGAATCATATGTTTTTTGACTAAATCATGAAGTTTAGGGTTAACTGAAATATTTGGAATTTCCGCACAAACAAATTTATCGATGTCATTTATTCTGTCAGTAGAATCTAAAGTAAGTAGGATATGAGCGTGTGGCAAACCACGCTTTTGAAATTCAATCGTGTATATGAGTGCCTTAACTTTTCCGAAAATTTTAGATTTTTCTAGACATTCAATAAATTTTTTCAACTTTGAACGAAAAACACGGACGACAATGTGAGGTTGAAAATTCAGACTATCACCAGGCGAAATGTTTTTAATAATTTCTGGCCATTTGGGGTTGCATGTCATTGTGATAAAAAGTGAAGGTTTTCCATCATGCTGAACTATTGCCATAGCATCTAAATAATTTTGGTACATATTTCTTGGCGAACCAATAAAAGAAGATGGTAAAACTATTCTACGACCTGCCGAATTAACAGAATCATTTGGATGCTGCTGTAAAAAATCTGTTAAGTTATTATATACATCAGCTCGAAGAGTGGCTTGATTTTGTCGAATAAAGTGCAAACGGCTTCCTTCTATACGGACATAGATGTCTACAATCCATTGCAGAAACAATTTCTGTGAAGAATGAAGAATACTGAATTCATCTCGAATGGCCAGTCGAAATGACGCATATTGCAGCATTGTAATCTTGTTTTGTGGAGCAGGAGCAGCAGAAGTAGATCTTATTGAATGTTTCAAATTCACGTGCCATCCAGTGTCACCATTGGGAAATAATAAGGGATAAGCTAATGGATCTAATGAAGGATCTAGGACCGAAACACTGTGAACGGAATTTGAATTTTTTGAAAAAGTAATCATATTTCGCTCAAAAGGGGGCTCCCCGTCAACACTTTTGAAAATGGTTGCAACATCCGTTTGAATTGCTTCATTGTAACGCCGCATATCTAAATCCTGATTAACTCTGATTACCATACTGACTTCAGCAGCATTGTTTTGAGGTTGCTGACATTATTCAGACATTGTTTTGAATGAGCGGATAAAAGGGTTGACCCGTTGTAACTGCTCTGCTAAAGAACGCATAATTCCTAAATCACATCTAACATTACTTCTATCACTCATTCTGTACTCAAGAGCAGTCTCCACATCATAAAAGTAAAGTTGCGCATAACATGGTACACGATTGGGCAAATTTTGCACAGCGCCAATACGATGATTAAATACGTTATGTATTTTGAAATGATAGACGCCGTTTAAAACATTCTCATCTAACTGTGCCTCTGAGCTAACCATAGCAAATGACGCGTTATAAGAACGAATATTTGCTAGATAGTTCTGAGCACGTTTTTTGTTCGCAATATTAGTAGAATTCACATCCTTCAACAAATTTTCAAAAAAGCTATTGGGCGTCAATACCGGCAAAACTACCTTTCCCTTATGACCACAGAGAGCAAAAGCATTATTTTCACGACCTGTAATTTCTAATTGAAAATGCCTAGCTGAACAAAAAGAGCAACGAAAGGTCATATTTCCTAAGTTGAACGAATTAAAGTTCCTTGGAGGCATATTTAGTGCACACTTATAAGATTCTTGCAATTCAACTAAACTGTTTTCATCAATTAAATTATTAGTTATAACTCTGTCTGTCCCTACCGAGATTCTACGCCTTTGTCTACGTCCACTATTGCCTGTTAACGATTGGCGACGCGGCATTTTAAAACAACAAATATAAATAAACAAATGAATAATATAAATAAACAAATGAATAAGGAAATAATTAGAAGAAAACCTAATATGCAACAATTATAAATTGAAATAAAAACTGCACTCACGAAAATCCACTTAACCAAAATTCACTCACAATATTCTTTTTCAAATGCACTCACAATATATATTTAATTTATGATTATTATTATGAACACAACTTCCTTAATGATTTTGTCAATAAATCGACAGTTTATTTAGTTTATAGTCTTTTAAATAAATTTTTAAATGAATTTGGTAAAACCAACGGTTAGTTAGCATTGACAATACTTCAAGCTTTGGATGACAGATTTGTGAGAAATAACGGATCTTTGATGATTGTAAGGAGTTGCCATATCCTCATTGTTCTAAATTTAATTTAGGTCTAGTAATTAGTAGTAGTTAGTAGTAATTAGTATTCATGAAATTGAAATAATTTTTTATTCCAATAGCAATTTAATTTTCGTTTTTATGTGCAGCATGATTGATCCATTCCATATGTTTCGATTTTCGAGAAAACTTGGCCCGTGCCATTTATTGAAGACACGAACCAGAACGATTACACCACATTACACCGTGTCTGACCAAATGACTGCATTCTTGCAGACAACAACTTTTTTGATTAGTAATTAGTAATTAGTATTCATGAAATTGAAATAATTTTTATTTCAATAACAATTTATTTTATTTTTTTATGTGAAACATGATTGATCCATTCCATATGTTTCGATATTCGACATACTTAGCCCGTGCCATTTATTGAAGACACGAACCAGAACGATTACACCACATTACACCGTGTCTGACCAAATGACTGCATTCTTGCAGACAACAACTTTTTTGATTAGTAATTTGTAATTAGTATTCATGAAATTGAAATAATTTTTATTTCAATAACAATTTATTTTATTTTTTTATGTGAAACATGATTGATCCATTCCATATGTTTCGATATTCGACATACTTAGCCCGAGCCATTTATTGAAGACACAAACCAGAACGATTACACCACATTACACCGTGTCTGACCAAATGACTGCATTCTTGCAGACAACAACTTTTTTGATTAGTAATTAGTAATTAGTATTCATGAAATTGAAATAATTTTTATTTCAATAACAATTTATTTTATTTTTTTATGTGAAACATGATGGATCCATTCCATATGTTTCGATATTCGACATACTTAGCCCGTGCCATTTATTGAAGACACGAACCAGAACGATTACACCACATTACACCGTGTCTGACCAAATGACTGCATTCTTGCAGACAACAACTTTTTTGATTAGTAATTAGTAATTAGTATTCATGAAATTGAAATAATTTTTATTTCAATAACAATTTATTTTATTTTTTTATGTGAAACATGATTGATCCATTCCATATGTTTCGATATTCGACATACTTAGCCCGGGCCATTTATTGAAGACACAAACCCGAACGATTACACCACATTACACCGTGTCTGACCAAATGACTGCATTCTTGCAGACAACAACTTTTTTGATTAGTAATTAGTAATTAGTATTCATGAAATTGAAATAATTTTTATTTTAATAACAATTTATTTTATTGTTTTATGTGAAACATGATTGATCCATTCCATATGTTTCGATATTCGACATACTTAGCCCGTGCCATTTATTGAAGACACAAACCAGAACGATTACACCACATTACACCGTGTCTGACCAAATGACTGCATTCTTGCAGACAACAACTTTTGTGATTAGTAATTAGTAATTAGTATTCATGAAATTGAAATAATTTTTATTTCAATAACAATTTATTTTATTTTTTTATGTGAAACATGATTGATCCATTCCATATGTTTCGATATTCGACATACTTAGCCCGTGCCATTTATTGAAGGCACAAACCAGAGCGATTACACCACATTACACCGTTTCTGACCATATGACTGCATTCTTGCAGACAAAAACAAAGCCAATCAAAATATGGCTGCATTTGCGATAAATATGACCTATCCCACATTATCATTGCAATACCTGATGGGTTTGATTAAAAAAAAATCACCTATTTTGCATAAAAGATAGATTCTTCAATCAAACCTATCATTTATGGCAATGATAATGTAAGATCTGTGGTTATATCAATAGCCAATGATGCCATTTGTGCATAATTTTGGTTTGTGTCTGGAGGAATCCAAAGTTATATCAGTTGTCTGAGGTTTCATTTATTGCGGACACACACCGAAATTATGAGCATATGATTGCATTCTTCCAGGCACCGGAAATGTTGTTCCAGGCAATGTTATTTCATGTGGTTTTCGATTGGACACAAACTTTAAACAATTTCTAAATCAATTTTGTTGATCTAGATCAAAACATCATATTCGATTGGGTAGGAAAATTGATTTGTATTTTGATCTAGATCTTTTTTTTCAAGATCTTTATTTATTCTCAGACTGATATACGTCAAAACTGTAGTGTGAATTGTAGTGGTAATAAGATTGTCAGATACGCAATATTCGGGGTGATTCTGGCTTTCGTTAAGTTAACAGATTTCTGTAAGTTAAAAGATTTGGTTTCTAACAGAATTCGTTAAGTTGGTATTCTGGCCAAAATTTACTCTCAAATCTGTTACGAAACCGGTTTTGTTCCAAATCTGTCAACTTTCTTAACAAAAAACCTGTTACGATTAAGTTGAACAATTTCGGGCATGTTACGGTAAACGATTTTTAACAAAAATCTGTTAACTTTTGGCACCCAGAATACCAATTTTGACCGCAAACTGCAATCAAACTTTACGAGCTTCAACAACAAAATACATGGGCTGTCAAATTAACGGAATCTGTTAAGTGCGCACAGAATTGCCCCGATTAACGGCAAATGCTTGATTGTTTTCGTCTTTCCTAGAACAATGCAATCATGCTTGATTGTTTTGGTGTGCGTTCCCACTACGTGCACGTGCTGGTTTTCCTAAAAATCAAACATTTATTGGGTACACAAACCACAACAAACCAAATATGACATAGATGACAGGTTTGATTTAAAAGAATACAACCATTTGGCAGAAACGGTATATTATTCACTCAAACGTATCATCTATGGCAATCATAATGTGAGATAACTAATATGCAGCCATATGCTGATCGTTTTGGTTTGTGTCCCCAATTTATGACTGATCTTTTTGGTTAGATTTTCGACTAATTTAGTACTTGCCGTTTATTAGGGACACAAACCAAAAATCAGCATATGGTTGCATATTTTCAGGTAAAAAGCAAACCAATACCACACATACATTCTTCCCAAAAGCATCATCTACGCTATACGTGTGCTCAATTCACACATACTATCCCATTGAATTTTTTAATTTCAATTTAAAATTAAACTAATTTATAATTAAATTTAAGAAAAAAAATTAGGTGATGCACATAGAGGAAAAACTAATCCTTCGAATGGTATAATTTTTATCCTGGTTAGTCCACCTGGTTTCCTGTAAAAGGGATAACAAAAAAACGTGTCGCCTATTTATATATAGATAATGAATCCGCATATACTTTGTTTGGAGATCACTGGGTTTGCAGTTACTTTGATACGAAATCAGTCTATATTTTCGACTCCAACAATTTAAAAACTGTTCATCCTCACTTTCAAGCTTATTTAAACTGCTTATATCCTTGTTTCTCATTTAAGCAAAATCCTATAATTTTTCCAAACAACAATCGAATTCATACGATTGTGGAGTATTTGCTATTGCGTGTGCTACAAGTCTAGCTGATGGAAAATCACCCCAAAATTTGAAATATAATACAATGGTTATGCGAAAACATTTATTGCAAGTTTTTAACTCCCAAATTATTTCAGAGTTTCCAAGTAATAATACCAATAATTCATTTATTACCACTGAAGTAAACACCTCTACTCTAAGCACTAGTCGCAGACTTAGTTATATTAAGACTTAGTTCTATTAGTACTTATTAAGACAGTGCTTTTAAAGAAATAATTGAAAGAGGTCAGAAATTGACAGATCTTTATATTAATTATTTTGGTATGTTAATAAATCAACCTACTAATTTCTCTCATCAAGACACATTGTTGATTCGAAGACCGGAAAAAATTGTACCGATTGATTCATGGAAAAGACATATACAAATATTAGATAGTAGTTGTGTAAGAAGAGTATATGGTAAGTTCAATCTTAATATGAAATTATTATTTCGACACAACGAAATTGCGTCACTGATTATCGAATTTATGCATATGTTCAGTAGTGAAAATGCTTTCGTCTGGAACGGAAGTATATTTTAATGTGAGTGTTTGAATTAATTAGAGTGAGTGTATTATTGCGTATGATGTAGTGATGTCCTGAGGAAAGAGGAACTTCAGGTGCGTAGCCACTGAGACTTGTCTTCTTTAATTTATAAATATATATAGGATTCAGGTATTTAGAATAAAATAGGGATAACATAGAATTCCCAAGTTACGATTCTGTTAGTTTACATACTAACACATATATTCCCTGATCCCTCAAATCTCGCTGTTGAGATTCCTGGTGTGGGATTCCACTGAAGACGTATATAAATGGTAGTGATAGCCATCCCGTAAGTGCTAGTGCTAGGTGGGATTCCACCTAATGTGAGGGATAGCCTGGTGACGGTGTAAGCGAGTGTTCCATGACTTCACACGAGCTTTGGTGGGATTCCACCCGGTTTGGTTGATAATATCGATTCGGAATGCTCGTGGTGAGGCTCCATACCCTTCCTCTCGTAGTGGATCTGCCTCCTACATTATTGGCCGATGGCTGACACAAAGTGTGTCTAATGTTTGGACCAAGGAACTGCCAGTAATCTGACTAACATACAAATTAGTATTTTTCCTTTATGTTGGGGACTTGTCTCATAGGCGTTTTAATCTTTTTTGTTCTAGGGAGTCAAATTGGATCACCATCCAAAGGAATATTTGGTTCCTGCATCCCAGATGAGACATAATTATTGAAGTGTGAAGGTGTGAAATCAAAGTTTTTTTTATAATTTGAGTTTAAATTAGAATCATCTTTGACAGTTGTAATGATCATTGGATATGTAGTTATTATGATGCAAAAAATATTTATGTCTATGACCCACTCAATAATAAAACACTAAACCTAGATCAGAGGACCTATCTACAACATTTATATCCCAAATATTTTATAAATAATGATCCTGTATACTTTCTAAAAATGCAATATCAGCCTAATTCCATTGATTGTGGAGTATTTGCTATTGCTTTTGCAACATCAACCATACTCCATCAGAAACCAGAAAATTTAATCTACAATCTTGAATTAATGCGGGGTTATTAAAAATCGTGAACGGACAAATATGTTACTTTTCTTGAATAAATATGAACCCTTACTTTTTGTAATGTTTGCGAAATACTTGAACAACTTTTCGTACAACATTCGTTTGGTAAACTTGGACATGTAGAAAGTTGTTACATATTGAGTAAATCTTGTGACTGTTTACTTTTTAGTTTTCGGATATTATCACACCATTATCCAGAAGTAAGAACAATAAAATCATTGATTTATAGGATGAAAAAGATAGCAGAACATTACGTTGAATTAGACCAAGTTCTCGAATATGCTGATTATGAAATTTTAAAGAAAATTCATGAAAGTTCGCTACAAAAAGGGGGTGTTTATCTACAAAAGGAAAGTAGTATTTGTTTAAATGAAACTCAATATGTAAATATTATCTTGGCAAAATTCATAAAAATAAATATATATACACATAGAAAAGTCAGATTCTCATTCTCAAATGACCGTAAATGATGAAATACAGACATCATTATCTAATAGTTCAGAATCTTCAAAATATAGTGATGTACAACTTCTTCCGGACGGCGAAGAGATTGTGAAGTCCCCGTTTTTAGCTCAAGTTACAGAGCATGATAAAGTTCATGAAGAATATACAATATATCCCATGTATAATCAGAGATTGAGTGCAGATTCAACAACCTTATATCAGATGAAAAAAATTCGCGAAAACTCTCTAGATAATCGACTTGCAACACTATATTTATTATATTTTCCCGATCTTCATCCTTTGGGAAAGAACGGAAGGCATGAATACAACAGAGTCTCTCCTCTTAGTGATAATGAGTATGCAAAATTACGCTTAATGTCTGTTGATGCACGGTTTCGTCTTAATGTGCAGTATATTTATTATTTTCTTAGTAAAACTTATATACGTCAGATAAATAGTGGTATATATCATTCACTTCATAAGGTAAATCCAAAAAAACGTTACACTGTCAACGATTATTTGCGAAATTTGGAAGAGAAGTTGACAGCGATTTTTCAGCGTTGACGAAATACTCCGCGGTTTCGGAGTCATCCGAGATAACAGAAATTTATATTTTTTTATGGACCAGCAACTTGGTTCGTTACTTTGTCTCCAGCGGAATAAAATTGGCATGATCTTATACAATATATTCGTGATATTAACAGTCCACATTTTGATAAATTATCAAAAAATTACATTATATCATCTGTTCGATGAACTCAGCAAAGGAAGCAAGGGTGATCTCTGATGCGCTGGTCTTGTGGAGGTGTTGTTGAGTTGTCCTTGAGTAATAACCCTGTGAAGCCAATGGTTAATTATGTGTTTTGTTTTGGATGAAACATTGAACGTGTCATGAGTTATGACACCACGATCGAGAAATTCTTGTGAGCGTTGACAAGAGGTTTCAACTATGATAATCTGTTCAGTATGAACTCAGTGATTGCTACCTTGATTGATTTTCTAGATTGACTTTCATGAGTGTAGCAATCAGCTGACATGAACGAAGTGAAAAGTGATTGCGAGCTCAACTTCTCAAAAATGTCGCAATAAGCTTTAAGTTAAGGTAAGATCACATCAGCGAAGGGTGATGTGGATGTCTCAACCTTGTCACGCTCTTGTCAAGCATCAACACAAGAACCACAGACAACTGTGTCAGACCTGGCTAGATGTTACTCATAACATCCCAAGGTCTTTGTATGAGAAGATAGAGATTTGAATAACTACTCACTGATTATGGTCAACACCAATTTGACTCAGCTTTCAACACTATTCAATACACACAAATTGTGTTCTGTTCAATTGAACTTGAATCCTTGGAAAGTGATTCGCCAAAATGCATGCTCACTTGGTTTTGTTATAATCAGCACACTGACTAGTCCACACGTGTTAATTAGGTAATAATGGTTTCTCCCACAGTTTAATTCATTATTGAACTTGATATTCACTTTGTTCTTAGTTGTTAAATCGTCAAACACCAATCATTTGAAAAAAGAAACTACTATTTTAATTTTGAATTGATTTCTCCAAGAACTTTAAATTGTAAACTTATGTTTGTTATTCGGCTGCCACACACAGAATGAATCTGCTTTTTCGAATGCGATCAAAAACAAGGGAGATCGATCAAGCCTAGACCCAAGGGACCATTCTCGATTGGTCATTAATTCGGAACCGATAAGACGGTCTCCGTCCTTCAAAAGTATATCAAACGTTGCACATTTGATAAGAGGAAATAATCATGACTTGGAACTACATTTTATCCTTAGTTACAATGTTTTTAAAAGAATGTGGTTATATGGCAAACGTCGCATATCGGTTGTGATTAAAGAAAACGAATTTGAACTATTCGACATTTATTTCTCTTCACATTGTTGCATTTAATTCGAGTTTTCAACATCATCAGATGCAGTATCTGTGTCTCGATTTATTGAAAATAAATTCCAAGCGATGCTTCAATTTCTTTTATCACAAGATAATCTGATTGGTGAAATAGAACATTTTTTCTGGCGTCGTGAATATCAAGGTAGAGGGATACAACATTTTCATTGCAAATTTTGGGTAAAAGATTCTCCTATATTGGGAAAAAATGCAAATGAAGAAGTAATTAATTTTATACTGAAGTATATAACTTGCAGCATACCAAAGAAGAATACTTCACCCGAACTTCACAGAAAAGTAAATTCATACCAAAAACATCATCATAATAGCTATTGTTTAAGAAATAAATAACAAAAAAATGGCACTGTGAAATCAGTATGTAGGTTTTGATTTCCTCAACCTACAACTGAACATTGCGCAACACTGCTGAATCGATTGCAGGACGAAGAAATTTGAAATCGAAAAGTCGTCTCTATGATCTTATGCGTGAACCAAATGAAATATATATAAATGATTAAAGTCCTGTTGTTTTATGTGCTTGGGAAGGAAACATGGACACACAATTTATTGGAGAATCTTCAACTATATTAACTCTATATTGTACTAAGTACTCCTGTAAATTAGAAACTGCCAATTCACTTGAAATATTAGATGATATAAATTCTACAAAAGCTGTGACTCAAAAATTGTGGAATATTGCTTTTCGTACTGTAAATCACCGGGATATCGGTAGCCTTGAAGCTGCTGATACAGTTTTAGGCCTTCCGTTGTATGATTGTGACTAAAACACCACAATCAAATGGTTGAATGTGTCAATGATTAGAAATAAAACGGTAAAAATATATAATACTATTAAAGAATTAGATCCAAATTCAGAGGACATATTTTGTGCTTCTATCATTGATGATTATTATCCAAATCGATCTAAAGAACTAGATCATTTATCCTTATTTAATTTTGTTTCTTGGTACGATCTTGTAAAAGAGAAACCTGTTAAAGACAAAAGTATTGTAATTTACAAAATCGGCGAATCTTTATTTTTACAGGAAAGATCAAGAGGCTGTTTAATTAATCATTTTCAATTCAATGTGGAAACCAAACCTGAAAAGTATTATTATGCACTACCTTTACTTAATAAACCATGGAGAGATATTGACGAAATGAAAGAAAACTGCAGTACTGATGCTGAAGCATTTGTTGCAAATTTTGATAAACTCGAAGAAGCTGAAAATTATAATGAAACATAATGACAATGACTCCAGTCATTTATCAAAGAGAAAAATTATTGGTAAAAGTGGAAAAATTACAAATAAGTTAGAATCAACTGCTGAAACTCGTTGGATCCAAATGTAATAAACAAAACATAACAGAAATTGATTTATTGAATATGATTTCTGCTTTGAATGAAGATCAATTGCGAGTATTTGAAAAAGTTAAACATTCTGTTCAATCAGAAAATATAATTCTACGTTTATACCGCGTTTACACCGACCAAAATCTAGTAGATTTCGCGAGTTGATTTGATAAATCTCCTCGCCCGTTTACACCGCCAGTGAGGAGATTTAATTTCACACTTCGACATTTTTCATCTGAAATTGTAGTGTTTTTTGGTTCTGTTTTGCTTCAAATCTATTACAAAACTATCTTGGACAATAGTCCATGCCTTCCCTTGCCTCTATTGATTCTTGTTTTATTAAATAAATTTAAAATTTTATATAAATTTTCAAAATCAAAAACCGCGCCACATAATGAAATTAAACATCGCGCACAACAACCAATTGAACCTTAGATCATAGAGAACTCTATAATCTAAGAATTGAACTCAATTCGGATACTTCGAAAGAGTACTAAATTGTACTAAAGAACGTAAAATGGCAAAAATGATCACCAGTAGATGGTGCCACTGAGGTGATTAAGTGTGGATTTCGAATTAATCTACTCCCGAGAAGATTTCGAAAATGTATGCTAAAACTTGGCGGTTTCAGCAAGATTTCGGGCTAAATCTTCTCAAGTCGCTTAATCTACTAGATTTCGGTCGGTGTAAGCGCGGTATTATATGTAAGTTGTGCTGGTGGTACAAGCAAAAGTTTCTTAATCGATGTCATAAGATGTTGGGTACAATATGAAATGAAAAAAAATATCGTAGTTACTGCGCCTACAGGCATCGCAGCATTTAACGTCAATGGTATTACATTATATAAGGCATTTCAACTACCAGTCGATCATGGTTACGCCTGTCAGAACTATCAATTATCCGATAATGCATTAAAAGTATTACGCTCAGATTTTCATGATGTCATTTTGATTATTATAGATGAGATATCGATGGTATCTAATGTTGTTTTACTTAACATTCATCTACGTTTAATAGAAAATTTTAATACTGTAGATCAACCCGACGGTTGGTTCGGTAAAATACACATTCTGGTTTTTGGAGATTTGTTCCAACTTCCGCCAGTTCGAGAAGATCCAGCTTTCATAGATTTATCATCTAAAAAAATTGAAAGACTCATAGGCTCATTAGGTAATTTTAATCTTAGGAAAAATTTGTTCAGCTACGATGAATGAGTAATAAATGTGAGACAAAAAACAGATCGTGATTATTGTGATTTACTTGCTCGACTGTGAATCGGTGCTACGACATCTTACGATATTAAATTATTAGAACAATGAAAAAAAGTTATTACCCATTGAAATTCAAGTATTGTTGAAAGAATATAAGAGTAATCTGATTATATTAACAAATTACCAGAGAATACTGTATGTTTATTACCTGCATGCTTTCAATGCGATATACTCAAATTCCAACTAATGAAATTATACTTGTAGGTCATGATATCATAGATAGCCCAGGACAATTGTCAAAGAAAGTAGAAAAATTCTTGAGAAAGTTAGAAAACGATGATACAAGAACTGCTGGGTTAGCTAAAATAATTAAAGTTAAGAAAGGAGGAAAGATTATGATCGGACGTAATATTGATGTTACCCTAGGGCTTGTAAATGGTACATCGGGAAGATTATGTCAATCTCGGAATCAACTCAGAGTGGAGAAATTGATTCTATTGTTATTCAACTGGCTAACAAAAATTGTATACTATTGAACGACTCCGTGCTTAAATTCCAAGTAATGAACAATGCTTATGTTACCCGAAAACAGTTTCCAATATGTTAAACTTATGGTATAACTATCCATAAAAGTCAGGGATTAAGTTTGACAAATGCGGTTATAGATGTTGGAAATCGCGTATTTACGTGTGGGCATACTTATGTAGTACTTTCACGATTAGCTTCGTCTAATAAATTTTGATCCTTCACAAGTCAAAGCTAGCTTATTAGCTAAAGGTGAATATAATTGTTTCCGAGCAGAATATAAACCTGAATTACCAAAAACTTCAAAAAATTAAAGACGCCACATGAAAGTGCTTGATTTACAATGGGCTGTCAATGAATCAGATATATCGGATAGTAGTCATAATCTTACAGATCATAAGTCCCGTAATCACGAAATTACAATCAATGGATTGGAAAACTATAATGGAAGAAGTAGTTTTGCAAATGCTACGATACAACTGATCGTTAATTGTATTCTTACATCAAATTTTTTAAGAGATTTGACTAAAAGCTCTAACTGCCCCTTAAAACAGTTATTGTTTATGTATGCAAATAATCACAGTGATCTTAGTACTTCCATTCTGCTAAAAGATATTGGAAACCATTTCAATACTAATGGGGAAACAGATCCTTTACTATTGTTTGATTTGTTTTGCAGAAAATATAATGAAACTAAACAATCATTCACTAATCATTTGCAATATGTAGATCGCTGTAATACCTGTAGTTATTTCAATACCATCCGAAACCATCCGATTATCGTTTCCGATTCCTTCAAGTATAACTAACATTAACAGTTTAATAAGAGAATCCTATTCTTATTGGCGAAACGAATAAAGTACTTGTCCGAAATGTGGTCAGGAAACTGAATGTCAACGTAAAATTACAATGTCGTCTGCTGGGCAATTTTTTGTGATTTCTTTAAACATATTTTCTGATGATGAAAAACTCGATAAATATTAAAATAAAGGCATTTTTAAAGCTATTCCAACGGAAAAAGTTAATATTTGTCACAACATTTACATGATTAAGAGCGCTTTATTTCATGTAACTCATGAGGTCATTTCTGTAGTATGATAAAAGAAAATACATCTTCTAAGTGGGTCAAAGTTAATGATTTGAACCATAAATATGTAAGACGACCAGTGAATAGTAAACAGGCATACATTCTATTTTTATACAGTAAGAATTTCAAACCTTCGAAATATAAGAGAATACATTTGTAATCTACTCCAGTAGTACTCTTCTTCTTTATTAACAACAAACTTCTTTGTTCTTACGTAACAGCAAACTTCTTTATTCTTTAACTCAAACACTATTTTACATTGACGTTTTCTCTGTTCAGTAGCTAGTCTTGAGCTAACTCAAAACCGAAGCGACGCTCTGATAAAAAAGCGTCACTTGGATCATACGAAACAAAATATTGCATTAAAAAACAATATCAATTAATATAATTTTTGTTGCAATTCCAACAAAAATTAATAGTTGGGTAAGGGATGGCTATACGGGTCGGTGGAGGCCATTTGAAAAGATAATTATGTAATATTATTTACAAGATGTATATCTTTTTCACAGATCTCTCGCAGTGTTTTATAGATTACAATAGTTACAGTAAATTTGAAAAAAAAAAATAGTTGAAATCCGGACAAAACAGGCATTACTGCCTGTAAAAATTGGCGCCAAGTTCACATCCGAGTGATATTGGCGTGAATAGTTCAAAATTACAATCAAAAAAATATGTTTAAAACGCCAAGTAAGCATCATTTTCTATAATTTTTGTTAAAATCGCATTTAAATTCTAGTTCATTGATGATGAGTTTATTTCAATGTGATAAAAAAAATTATCTTCAAATCAAAATACAATGGAGCTTGGCCCAATTTTGATACTTTTCTAAAATGGCTAAAGGCTGAGTCGTGTTCCATCCATTCTGCCCTACTGGAGACAATCGACTCTTTGAATGGTTGAAACATGACCCAATGCAACCAGTCGGAGCCCACCTTCGCCCCACAGCCTTGTTCTCTGCCTACCAATCGCTCCTTTAGGACTAGTAGAGGAAACAAAACTACACTAGTTCTGCCTCCGGCTCCACAACATACAACCTTCTATCCCCCCCGTCTCCTCCCTTACTTTCTTACTGTGGTGCTTCAATCTCTCTTGTTAACCTACCTCCACTTCAACAATCCAGGAATGCAAGTCAAGCTGATTCTCGGAGTAAGAATCATACTACTCACACTAGCAACCAACGCATTCGCGCTTGCAGTGTTCCGAACGCCAGTGCACGAGCCTTCCATAACTTCCGGATGACTAGCTCCTTCTTGACCTCCTCCACCGCTTACATTACTGCATCCAACAATCACTGAGGGGGAACCTCTACCAAGCCTTCCTTCTCATTGATGACAGTTCCTAAAATCAAACCCATATCTGTGAGGGAACGTGTTCCCTCCACAATCCTCTGAAGACATTCCTCGACATATTGCTGATGTTATCAGTGTGGACATGGTTTTGAGCAACACAACATCAAAGTGTTCACGAAGACATGCTCCACTTTCAAGGTGATGCTCCTGCAAATTACTTTAAACATAATAAACATTTCGTAACAGCATGGGAATCAGCACCTGATGATAAGCAAACCATTGACAACTTGGTGGCCAGATTGTTGATTGAAGAAGAAAGAGTGGAAGAAAGAAATCAGGAGCCCCAACAAACTTTCTTTTT
The DNA here is from genome assembly GCA_963971475.1 of Chrysops caecutiens. Taxonomy (NCBI): domain Eukaryota; kingdom Metazoa; phylum Arthropoda; class Insecta; order Diptera; family Tabanidae; genus Chrysops; species Chrysops caecutiens. Next base: position 38,386,199 of record OZ020568.1, on the reverse strand, counting down.
CATCAGCGTTCATCGTGAAAAATAAAAGACGTATAAAATGTTATAAGTGTGGTAAAAGTGGACATTATCAAAGCGAATGCAAAAATATCAAAAATAAGAGCGAGGAAAAAGTGAATAGTAATAACTGTTTCTATTGTGGAAAGTTTGGACATTATAAAGCGCAGTGTCAGATTAGAAAACAAAACGATAGTAAGACTGAAAACAAAATGAAAGATAATGCATATGTAGTGTTTAACTCGTCACACGAACTGTATAAACTAAATTGGTTAGTGGACTCTGGTGCCAGTGAGCACGGGTGTCGAGATCGCGTGTTCAAGTACCTCGCGAAAATCAGTGATCGTCAGTAATGGCGCAGTGATAGGTGCGGACACGTAGCGGTACAAGTTTCTATCGGGATCAATACGATCATAGACAATGTGTCGTACGTTCGGGAATTAAAAGCTCACCTGTTGTCAGTCAATCGCATTACGGATAAAAGTTATGTCGAACGAATTGGAAGTTTATATTATTTAGAATTACTTTGTAAACGCGTGTGCGAGATTGCAAGCATTGCAAAATCAGTGCAGAATGACCTAATTGAATGACACAAAATACTTGCGCATCAAAACATTATTTACGTGAAAGACATTCTGCGCAAAAACAATGTTGATGTGAAGCAGGCTACTAAACCTGATTGTGAAAGTTGCTTGGCGGGAAAAATACATCGATTGCGATTCAGCAAAAATGAACATGTCAGTTCAAGGACATCTGGGTTAATCCATGTAGATACTTGTGGCCCAATGGGAGAAGCGTCTGTTGGTGGATTGAGATATTTTGTAATACTGAAAGATGACTCTTCAAACTTCAGGAGTGTGTATTTTGACAAAACAGAACACGCAATCGACCATTGCGTTGAGAATTTCATAAATAAGGCTGAGAATATAACTGGAAACAGAGTGAAGCTGTTTAGAAGCGACAACGGTCTTTAATTTGTAAATAAAGAAGTAAGGGAAATGTTTTCAGAACCTGGAATAATACATCAAACAACAGTACCTATCACAGTAACAATTGAGCAACAGGATGTGTTTGATTTAAATGATATTTATGTTCCAGTTGCAAGGTAGTCCGCATTTAGACTATTTGTAGCAGTAGCAACCAAGTTAAATTCAGCGATTTACCAAATGGATGTAACAGGGCCTTTTTTATATGGAGACATAAAGGAAGGTGTGTATGTTAGTTTTCCAGAAGGGGCCTTTTCAGGAAATAATAATATTGTCGAATTAAATAAATCATTGTACGGATTGAAGAGTTCACCAAAGTGCTGGAATTCTAAATTTATATAAAAAATTTATAATTTATTTAATTATATTTATAATTAAAGAAGGTTTTGTAAGGTCAAAATGTGACTCATGTTTGCATAAAAAGTATAATGGTACAGACAAAATTTTTGTTCATAATACATGTATGTCGAGGATAACCGTAGATGGGAGCTTGGGGCAGGTTCCCGTTGAAATTTTCGCGCTTTAGGAGCGTTGGGGAAAAAAACGGTGTCAACAGTGATTGGATACGAGTCTAATTGAAAAGGGACACAAGTTATTTGAGATTTCGATATTAGTATACAGAAAGGTTATAAATTGGCGTCAAAATCTGGAGCATGTTTAACGGACTCTTTGTTTTAATTCTGTTTTTTCATCGGGTCTAGTCAAAGTAGGCCAAGTGAAAAAGAATAAAATAGTAGGGTGGGTCAAACTGTTTAGTGAACACGGAGGTTAAGTTATTAAGAGAACGTTGGTGAAAAACGGAGGTCAATTTATTAAACGGACATTAAATTTCCAAAAATCAATATTTTCTGTATGATTGTCTTTCGAAGAGAACATTGGTGAAAAACGGAGGTCAATTTATTAAACGGACATTAAATTTGCAAAAATCAATATTTTCTGTATGATTGACTTTCGAAGTGAATGTTCAACTAATCAATAAGAACTTTTTGAAGATACCGGTATAATTTAAAAAACGCTTTATAAATTCGAAGGTGTTTGTATTTGGGGGCGATATAGTCAACAAGAGCTTGAGCTAGTTCTAACGGACTCTTCTATGTAATCCCATTCTTCTCCGGGTTCTGACAAGGTAGGCCAAGTGACAAAGAGTAAAATAACCCGAGTGGGGCAAACAGCTTGCCGGAGGTCAAGATCGGTTGAAATGAAAGAAAGATCCGTTGAATACGAAGCGAAGTGAAGGGAAGTCAGTAACGTTGTGATGAATTGTCCCAATCTTCTGAATATCCTAAAAAGAGAAGGTATTAAGAATAAATTGTGCTTCAAAATACTTACCGACACGCAACAAAACAATACACACGCCATGACACATGTCAGCCACAACGTCCCGTCACAATTAGTACACAACTAGTACAAATCGCGATCGTCTAGTACAAATCTGTACTAAAATAGGCGTCTCCACTAGACACCGCTAGATGGCGAAATGATCGAACAACATGACGATCAACGTGACGCGAAGTGACCCATTTGGAGAAGAATGTGCAGTGCGCGCGAATTACGAAATTGCGACACAAATTTTGTGCGCAAAATGCACTTGGCGCGGATTTTGAAATTGGGTCAAAGAAACCATGGAAAGAATGACGGAGTAGGGACTGCGGCGTCAGTAAAAATCAAGAATAAAAGGATTGGAAAAATTAGGGAGCAGTCAGTGGTACTCAGGGAGTGATCCAGTCAGCTTAAGCGGTCCGTCAAGACGAAAACAATTATCTACGAAGAGTCATCCAGCATTCCAGAAGATATCCAATCGATCCAGCAACTTCGCTAATAGTAAGTATGATAAAAACTAACGACGGTTAAGTGGATGACGACGAAAGTCTCTCCACCAAAGACCTGAAGACGGTTCTCACGAACCTTTTCGGGCTTAAAGAACGAGAATTTAACCGGGGCGTTTGCTCTACAGGAATGAGCCCCCCGGAATCATTAAGAGAAGCACTGAAAAGGCCACACGCCGGTCCCCGGCCCATCAGTATCGAGGAATATCGAGAGAGACACCGGAACCGTTCATATCCCACTACTGCGAACCAAGCAGAGATCATCCCCAAGAAGAGGACTGGGAAGGAAGCTCAGTTCAGGGCTCGGCTGGAGGAGGCGAGGAGGAGACTGTGGATCGCTGTGGGGCACCGGGAGCGTCAGAAAATTTACGAAGAGGTGCAACGGCTCTACAACGAAAGAAAGAAGTACCGTCAAGATAAAAAACTGCACCGCATTAGACCGTTCATATCCCACTACTGCGAACCAAGCAGAGATCATCCCCAAGAAGAGGACTGGGAAGGAAGCTCAGTTCAGGGCTCGGCTGGAGGAGGCGAGGAGGAGACTGTGGATCGCTGTGGGGCACCGGGAGCGTCAGAAAATTTACGAAGAGGTGCAACGGCTCTACAACGAAAGAAAGAAGTACCGTCAAGATAAAAAACTGCACCGCATTAGACCGTTCATATCCCACTACTGCGAACCAAGCAGAGATCATCCCCAAGAAGAGGACTGGGAAGGAAGCTCAGTTCAGGGCTCGGCTGGAGGAGGCGAGGAGGAGACTGTGGATCGCTGTGGGGCACCGGGAGCGTCAGAAAATTTACGAAGAGGTGCAACGGCTCTACAACGAAAGAAAGAAGTACCGTCAAGATAAAAAACTGCACCGCATTAGAACCGAGCAGAATACGTATCCCGGGGAGAGCACCGGGCAGAACTCAAGAGAAAAAGTAAAGAATGGTAAAATTGAAGAATTGTATTGTAACAAATCGATGCAGAATAAAGAGTAGCAAATTGTGAGGTTACAGAATTGTATGTAAGGAGAAATAAACGTTATAAGAAGAAGAGTTGCTTGTCCATTTAGTAAGAAAAACTTGTGTACAGAAGTGTATCCCATGTGATAACCCTAATGTGAAGTCTTCCCTACCAGAGAAACAAGAGATAAAGGGAAGATCTCCATAACGTCAAGATATTGAGACAGAGAGGAGGCAACAACCGATTAATGAGGTGTTGGACGCTAAAAGGAAACTAAAGAACCCGATTGCGGACAGGAAAGGGATGAAACCTACGGAGGAGGAGTGCGAAAGGGCGAAAAAACGAGAGGCACCTCTGGTCCTAAATAGGTCAGTGAAGGTGGCCAGAACGCCATCAGCAGGGCAGAAGGTGGTGGATAAGAAACCCGTGGAAGTGGCCGGTAAAGAGAAGCCAAAAGGTGTGGAAGGGTTAAAGCTAGACCCGGGGGTGAACGAGGAGGAGGTAACGCTAAGTAAAATCATGCACATGCTTGATGCGCTGGGGGAGGATAGAGAAAAGGAAGCTATAGAGAGGAGAAAATTCTTTGAGAGGGTGCAGGAAGAGGATGAAAGGAGAGGAAAAGTGAAAAATGAGCTGAGGAAGGGGATGAAACTCTCCCTAGAGGATTAAGAAAGGAGAAAAATTATTTTGCACAAAAATCTAAGGAGGTTACTAAAAAGGAAGAAAAAGCGGGATGACGAAACCAGAATAGAGAGTATTATGAGGAATAGGACCGGGAAAACATTCTGGGAGGAAATAAATAAGTACAGAAAAAGGACAGACGAGGTAAATGAAGGCATTAAGGAAGCAGAGTGGAGGGCACACTTTGAGAGTCAATTAGGTGGAAGGCAGGATAGATGTAATGTGGGCTTGGAGTTGAAGGAGCGTGACAAGGAGGAGGATAACGATCAGGGTCAAATTACGCTAACGGAGCTCCAAGTAACAGTAAAAAAGCTTAAGAAAAGGAAGGCGTCAGGGCCAAACGAAATACCGAACGAGACTTGGTTATAGGGGGGACCGCAGTCGGAGAAAGCTTTAACCAGGATCCTGAACAAAATCTTTTTGGAGAGGGATCTCCCCACAGAATATAGGGTTAAGTGAAGTCGATATTTAAAAAGGGGAGCAAACGGTTGGCGGAGAATTATAGACCGATAACGACGATGGATTCTGGTTATAAGATATATGCGGAAATACTGAGGGATAGATTAGAAAGGGTGCTGGAAGGAGGGGTAAAGCTGGCAGAGACGCAAATGGGCTTCAGAAAAGGAGAAGCACAATAGACGCGGTATATTTGCTGAAAGCGTTGATTGATTACAATCTGAAGAGGGGAAGAAGTTCAATGGTGAATAAGACGGGGGTTGTTTACGTCTACTTTGCGTATCTGAAAGTTGCTTTCGACAATCTCAATAGAAGGATGGTGTTGGAGATGATGGAGAAGTTAGGGATAGGAAGTAGTTTGGTGGACGCGGTGGCTGATATATATAGAGAAACGATCAGTAGTGTGGTGGTGGGTGAGAAAACGGTAGCCGAGTTTTGGAAGGGAAAAGCAGTCAGGCAGGGTCTCAGCCCGCCGCTTTTCAATATTGCGTTTGCGGACGTAGAGGGCAAGATGGGGAGGCAACAAGAGGCAGGCTTGGTGCTTGGCAGAAGAAAGGTTTGGTCGGTCACTTACGCGGATGATGCGGCCTTGGTGTCAGCTACTATGGAAGGGCTTCAGGGTTTAATAAACGGCTTCGGCAAATATGTTGAAGAGAAATGGCTGTGCATAGACATAGAAAAGTCGAAGGTGATGAGGTTTACGAGGGAGAAGGGTAGATGGAGAGAAATTAGGATCCATTGGAGGGGGGAATTAGTTGAGGAGGAGAAGGAACTCCCCTACTTGGGGTATATGCTGGAAAGAAGTAATAGAGATGAAAATTAATTTCAATTCACATAAATTCAATTTTTTGGGAAGATGGCGAGAGGGTAAGTGGGCAAAGTTTGGAGTTTGAAGGAAAGAAAGCTAGGGGAAAATTGGGAAGGGAAAATGAGGCTCTTTGATGCACTCGCAGCAAGTGCTCCGTCGTACGGAGCGGAAATCTGGGGGTGGAAAGAAAGACGAGATGTCGAAAGTATACGTGAGAGGTACCTTAGGTGGTGCCTCAGGTTGAATAGGTCCACCCCAGCACACATAATGCTGGAGAAAACGGGAAGGGAGAAGCTGGCAGTTTGACTAGCATCAAGAGCGGTGAAAATTGAGAAAAAGTGGCGTAATTTGCAGGAAGGGGGCTTAAAAAGGGAGTATGTTAGGATTTTGGATGGAAAGTTGATAGGCTCAGAGTTAGTACAAAACAGAATTAAGTTTCTCAGGGATAGAGGGTGGTCGAAAGAAGAGTGGAGGCGTAGGAGAAGAGACGGGAGGGGGACTTGGAGAGAGCTAGAAAGGGTGAGGAGTGATTTGGGCAGGCAGAAGAGGTTGGAAGAGACAAGGGCGTCGGGATACGCGGTGGAGATAGAGACTCTGGTATTGGAGGTGGAGAATCCTAAACACTTAGGAGGGGTCAGGAATATAAGGAAAGGAGAGATGGCTACAATAGCAGGGTTCCGTTTAGGAAATCAAGGACATGCAAGTATTGGTTACAGGAGAAGGAGCGAAAGTGTAGGGTGTGCCACAGTGATAGGGAAACGTTGAGGCACGTCTTGAAAGAATGCGAGGTGACAGGGGACAAAGAATTAAGGTGGAAAGAAGTTTTATGATAGTCTTTCGACTCTGCATGTGGTACTGTACAAAAGAAGACTCCATTTATCGAGCTGCAATAAATGAAGCCTTCATTTTTGGTTTGATAAAAGTTTGTCTTTAGATACCCCCCTTTTAGCTTTTAATCTATTAGAACGATTCGTGCGTTAGTTAAAATTATTTAAGAACAATTTTGTAAACCACCCAATTTCCGTTCCGTTGACGATTAAAGTCAATTTGTTGGGTAACATAATTTTTTGTAAATCATTTTGATGATCATTGTTTTCTTTTTTGCTCATTCAATATATCAGGGTAGTTAGGTTAGTATAAGCGTGCCTACATTGTACACATTTGTTATCTAATATATGTTTGAATAAATGAAATAAAAAAAAATAAAAAACATGTCGATAATTTGTTAGTTTTCGGTAAAAATTAACACGAGATAACAAAACTGAAAACAAAGAAATTAAGATGAAAGATAAATGTAAAACAAAGTTTGCAAAACGGTATAACTATATCATCAGAGATAAATTACTTAGAAAATGTAGTTAAGAGGACCCCTAAGGATCAAAATTTTAACACTAAGATATTTGATTCTGACGTTAAATGTGGTATATACACTAAACCAATTTGTAGCAATTTTTACGTCTGATGTATGCTGTTTCAGGCACTAGGCCTGACCTATGTTTTGCTGTTTATATGCTCAAAAAATATCGAAAGGGTGCAAATAATGTGTTATTAGCTACACTTAAAAGAGTATTGTGTTATGTAAAGAATACCTTAGCTAAGATTATACGTTAGTTCATAAATGTACAGAAACAATGTTGCAAGGTTTCTGTGATGCTGACTGGGAGGTGACCGAAAAGATAGGAAGTTCACTTCAGGTTACCTGTTTACATTTGCAAATTGCTTAATAGTATGGTGTTCAAATAAGCAATCATCTGTAAGTCTTGCTTCGACAGAAGCCGAATACGTTTCAATAAGTAGCAGTAGTGGCTGCTGGTGAAGCATGTTGGCTTGTTAATTTGTTACATGACTTTGATTTTCAAAATGTCAATCCACTTTTTCAAAATGTCAATTGTTTTGTGATAATTAGTCAGCAATATTAAATGCCAGCACAGAGTCTATGAAACGCTTGAAGCATCTGGATATCAGATATCATTTTGTTAAGGATTTATTATTTATAATATATTATTTATATTATTTTTAATAAGATTTGTACTAAGTACATTAGTGAGTTTACGTCCATGGTGCAATCACTGTATAGTGAATATTTGTCATCTCAAATAAAATATACGATTGGAACCCGTGAGGACAACTATCGCCAGTCCCTCACAGGTGTTTGACCATCCAGAGGACATTGCAAACACCTTTGCAAACTTCTTCTCCTCAACCTTCGCTGCCAACTCTTTCGTGCCCTACGTGAAATACTTGTCAGAGCTTAACTCAGCCTCAAACCTTTAAGATCTCACCTTCTCAGACCTCCTCGTCAGTGTAGAGGAAGTTCACATGCATCTCTTGAAGCTTAAGGACGACTTTCCCTCTGGACCAGATGGTATTCCATTCATTCTTCTGAAAAGGTCCGCGGACTTTCTTCCCAGATCGTTATCCCTGCTCTTCGACCTCTCTCTTAACTTAGGTGTTTGCGCCGAGGGGTGGAAGTAGGGTTCCAAGTCCCTTATTTCTAACTACAGACCAATAGCTAAGGTGTGGGCTATACCCAAACTCTTCGAAAATATCATCGTCTTAAAAATATATTAATTTCCACTGCATATATATCTCCTAACCAGCATGGCTTTCTCAAGGGAAAGTCTAATATAAATTACCTCCTTCGTATAGCCAGAGGAATGTTGGTTTCTACTCTCAATTGGTCTACGGAGTTTGCCGATCTCTATATCTGCAAGTCTCCTTATACCTCCATTGTACGCCCAGTCCTCGAATATGCCCCCCAGGTATGGTCTCCGTACCACAGAGTCCAGTCGGGAAGGTTTGAAGCTGTCGAGAAGCAGTTTCTTCGTAGCGCTCTTAGGGACCACACTTTTCACCGCATGACGATCGACTGAGGCTTATTGGCCTTCAGGCACTCTCTTGCTGTCGGACAATATGTGACATCCCCTTCGTGCATGGTGTAATCCAGGGGACCATACTAGCTCCTTTTGTAAAGGACCGCGAGACTGTATGTGGAACCTCAGATCAAACAATATGTTCGAGATCACTTTCCACCATGTGAACCTATCTAACGCATGCCTCGCGCTTATAATCGGGTCGCTCAGTTTATAGAACCCGCAGAGAGGGGAAATTGTATCCGTTCCTCATCCGGAACCATGTGAATATATCCCTCCTAATATAGTTGTTCTGTACCTGATTTGACTGCCCTCACTATTTTGTCCTTAGTAAATATGTAATTCGTGTAATTTTTTATATTTTTTTTCTCTACTTGTAGAAGTATTAAGCAAATAAATAAATAAACGAAGTAATGTTGTTGGTACTGGGAGAAGTACAACAAATCTACCAAGATATAAAATTTGTTTATTCTGACGGAGACCATAAAAGAGAGAGAGCTTAGCTCCCTACTACTACCGTCTCACCAGTTTCGAGAGTTATACGCAAATGCTACTAGAACACACTACGGAAAAGAGACCAGTTTAGGTTTCCAAACTCTCAACAAATAGCAAAAGTCGATTTTGACTTTGGTGAAGAGGGGATACTCGTCCAGATACGCATCCTATTTATTTTTTATAAATAAATAACGTTATTCTTTAAACTGAGTGTACACGGTATCCGTCGCAATGAACCACACTAGCTTCTTTGTGTATAATTTTGAGTCAACATATTTCCTAAACATCATTAATTCCCTGCTTAACTTTGCTTTGACCGAACTAGACTATCGGTTCCAGTGCACCTCGATGGATGAAACATTCTTAATATGCAACCGTAATCACCCTTCCCGAACAAACCCTGCAAGGACAGACTGCCTCTGATAGTTATTAAAAAAAGCCAGTAAGAAAGTTAACCCATGCTCGATTCTCCTAATGAAGTACGGCAAAGACTTCATAGTCCTTATGCATCAGGAAAACGCCTGGTTATTTTGGCCACACGACAATATCACACTAGTAACTCAGTGTGACTGCACCGAACACACTACTCTGCTTCATGGACTCGGCATCCTCGTACTAAAGCTTAAGTGTAATTACCATCTCGAGGGTTACACCTTGCCCTATATATCGGATGAATATAATACAGTACAAGTACAACCCCCACTAGACGAAACAGCTCCGCCAATAAATTTCGCCCGGTATCAAACCAGGCAACCAGAAAGCAACACTACCAATGAAATTGAAATACTCCATCGAGCGAGGTTTAACGGCCATATGAAAGCTCACAGCGAGACCACAAAAGATCTCGAAGCACAAATCATCCAAGAAGAAGAAGAGAGAGAACGAACATGTTGAAGCACTTTTTCTTTTCCTTCCATGTTCCCGCATATATTCAGTCGCCAGAATCTTAACAACCATAACCAGATGCCTTGCAATAATAGGTGCGAGCGCAGTTGTATTTGTAATCTGGAAAAATTGCAGGTCAAGACACCAACCATCCCATGTAAATGAAGCGCAAAGGAAGCCCGTGATAAAAATCGTGCCGGTACCTGTGACAATACCTCGAAGAGAGCAACTGTTAGGAAATAGGAATACAATATACAATATACAAATACAATATCCATATACAATAACGCAACGGATTAATAACCACTAAAAGATGAGATAGACCCCACGACGAATTGGAATGATTGGGAGAATATAAAACAAAATGAGAAAATTTATTTAGATAGTAAGAGTTAGGAGAGAAAGACTCTTATAACGTTTATATTTTTATTGAGTTCAAGGTTACTTACAATTCATTTCATCATTTTATGTTATTTGGTGGTTTTCTTTTGCCTTCTTCGTATTAAGGGGTTTGCACCTGGCCTTCCAGATCTCCAACGGAAGCGAGGTACGTGGATCCCATCCTTCAAATGGGTGTACGGGAGTCTCCGGGATGGCATCATATGGGGTGGTGACTGTGGCTCCGGGTATCGATGGCGCTCTTCCAAAATTCGACGATCCTCTTCCTCCCGTTTCCTTAGGATGAGCCACTCGGTGAGCTTACAAATCTTCCCTCACGAGTGAGAATTTCCCTTTCGATTCATGGTCGTCTTAAACCTGTGACGTTACATCAAAATTTTCTCAAAATATAGCAAGCCTCTTTTCTTAAACAACATTTGCAAGGTCATTTGGCAATTTATAAAAATACAAATAAAAATTGAATATACATAATAATTTTGTCAAAACCTAAAATTTTAAAAACTAATTAAAGCTTTCTATTTCGTTGAATTAGGATAATCCTCTCCGTAACAAATATTTGTAGAACAATGATAAGTCCCTCATAACGCTGTAAGATCATCTCCTTTTAAGTAATATTTGAAATTAATAATAAGAGTCTCCAAATAAAAACACACAAAAAATAAGGGGAATCACTCTAAAGTAGGAATGAATGTTGTGAAATCTTACAAAACCGACGATCAAAACAAAAATAACGAAATAAAAATTGACTACACAAAAATTTGGAAACCAATCTGTAACCGAAAATCAACAGAAACTTACATAAATACTATTTTCAGCAAAATAATCAATCATTAATAAAGTAATAACAACTAACTCAATTTTATAATCCAAGCATCCGATATTTCAAATAACAACTGATCGATTCATAAAACTGAACGAAAATCAATAGAAACCAAAATTAATAACATGTCAGGAAAAGTAATCTTATAACTAATCGATTTACAAAACATAAATTAACGAAGAATACAATTTGTAAGACGCAAGTTTTTTTTTTTTTGCATTCAATGCTAAACTGGATTTGGGGCTGTTCGTCCCCGTTTTATTTAATTTTAATTTAAGAAAAAATAAAAGTAATGAATCATAATTGTTTTGCCTATGAATGGTTTGTCTTTTAATGCATACCTTTGAAATAAGCAAAATAAAATGGTCTTGTAACCTTTGAGATCTAGTAGTCCTATTTGTTTCCCATATTTTCGCACTTGGCTTATCAAGTAATCCGGTGTTCCTCTTGTTGCAGAAATGGTCACGTCTTAAAGAATCAGTTCATCCCGAACAGTTAAGAAATTTAGACGTGCTAAGGTAATAATTATAAAGTGATTCAGACGACTGAAATTGATTGAAATCAGGTGAGTTATCTCACTAAGTTTTTGGGAATATATGAGTGTGAATTAATTAGGGAATTGAGGATCAAGTGTGATTTATTGAATATTAGTCTAGTTTTATTCTTGTGTGACCCGAATTGAAGGATTTCTATGATTGTCAAGTGAGGTTGGTGTTCTCCTGCATCGGACGTAGTGTCATGTGGCGCCTATTGGGTTGGTCTTCTCCCATAGGTTTAGTTTGAGAGTCATGTGGTTGGTTTTTCTCCACACGAACACCTAAATTGGCCTTCAATTCGCGATCACCCTGTGTGTTTGAGTATGTGTCTTTGGTTTTCGTACGCATTGTGAGAGCAGTAGAATTTAATTTTTAACCAATGGTGTAATAGGGATTCGTTGTAGATCCCCACTGTTGGGTGTGTGGTTGGTGTTCTCCCACACCCGTTTGGTCGGACAGTTTGTTGGTGTATCCTACTGTCCTGAATCAAAATTACTGCCGATGGGTTGGTGTTCTCCCATCTGATGGTGGTTCTTGCGGATTTACAGCGTTAGTTTGTTATGTTGATGTTTGAGCAATTGTCTTTCAATGTATCTACAAGTCTCTCTACAATGTGTACGAATATTATGGCCTGGAATGAACCTCGAAACTTATAGTGGATTTATATTTTAGATAGAGGTGGCGTCGTAGATGACGCAACATGTGACCAGTATCCACGACTCAAAATCCTGACAAGCGTTAGTTTTAAAATTAAATTCAATTTATATAATACATACATTATAAATATTATATATCATATTATAAATTAATAACCAATTCTATCGGCATTTCAATATTCGATCCACAATATAATCAATTCACAAATCTAAAAGAGAAGCACCAGTAAATAATAAGTTGAAAGTTCTAATTAACCGATCGCTAGAAATAGAAAATCGAACAACGGAATCGGCTATAGAAATCAAACGATCAATCAACAGACCTTCTGATTGATACGGAGTAACTAATAAAGACTATTTATTCCATCCATACCGCGCGACAGTCGCGTTATTACTAAGACCAAGACGGTGCAACCACTATGCCCCTTCCCCTGCCGTCTTGATAGAGAAAACGTTCCCAGGTTGATTAAAATTGCAACCTAAGCAAACACCTATCCACATGAGGCGAAAATGCGGTAAAAACAGAAAACAACATTCTAGCCGTGGGGGTAATGTAAATGCCATGGAGAAATAAGTGCTCGTTTCAGCATGCGCACTGCGAGCACTATTTGGAATTTATGAAAATTGGAAATTCAAAATCTACTTGCTGGCGAATAGGAAAATTGTTGGCACATGGGAACCAACATGTCAGCAGGAAATATATATGCAAATTGTCTTTTCTAGGGTCAAAGGAAAAGGAATCAAGTTTTGGGTAATGTAAATCAATGGAACCACGTTTATTGACCCTCGAATGGCCAAATATACCAATACAGCAAATATATAAATCGGCGGCTAAACCCCAAGATATCAGAATAGAACGAGCCAGAGCGGACCCCTAGAAGCAAGTGAAGACGAAGGAAGATACTGCATCCTCAGCCAACCAAACAGAAGCTAGCAAAGTCGCAGGAAGATCGCTCATCCCTCGCAAACCTTGGAGGACCCAACCAAAGGTCAAGAGGAACTGACGATCGTCCTTACACACACACGACAGGTAAACCGATATAGTAGTCGGACTACCGTCCTTGCTTTAGATGACCAACAACGCCCCTGAGACGTTAGAAGAAGCTCTTAAGGACCCAACTGTTGGCCCGAGACCTATCTCCATTGGTGAATATCGCCGGCGTCGCGCTCAGCAAGGGAACAAAGAGTTTCTAACGCCCCCACCAACCCAGAAGAAGCAGTGTTTGGGTTCGGAGGCTTACTTTCAGAGGAAACTATAGGAGGCTCAACGTGAGCTTGTCTTATCCGGCTCGAAGGATATAAAAAGGACAGTCAGCCAGTTGATCAATAAATTGAAAATGTAGAGGAAGAATTATCGACAGAAAAAGAAGTCCACGCAACAGATGAGAAAGTGAGGGAAGCTTTGACTTGAATAAATTATCTTTCCAGATAAATTAAGAGTAAATTGATTAGGAAGATTTGTAGCGTTATGAAAGAAATTGTATTGCATTAAAAGAAATATTTTGGACTCGAATAATAGTTAAGATTAAAGTTTGTTGGAATATTGGAAACATTATGAAAAATTCTGTACTGTATTAATAGGAAGGCCTTTAACTTGAATAAATTATTGTAAAGAGAGGAATTGAGAGTAAGTTGGTTAGGAAGATTTGTAACGTTATGAAGGAAGTTGTATTGTATTAGATGGAAGAATTAAGACTCGCTAAACGCATGGCGAAGAGAGCAATTATGAGCAGGAGCTGTTAAGAAGATCCAACGTATTGTGAAAGATTTTGCTTTGTAAGCAAGGGTTTAGCGCATGGCAAAAGAATTTTGAATTGTAAGAGAAAGCTCAGAGCATTCGTATGAAAAGGATAATTCAAGTCAAGCATTGCAAAGAGACACTGTACATATACAAGAGTCAAAAGAAAGGATGGTTTAAGCGATAAACATTTGTAAGGAGGAAGTACACGAGTTAAAGGAAATTATATATATTGAAGTAATCCTCAGCGGGAACATAGCCCTTCAACGGGTACTTGGGCCGGAAAAGTAAAAGAACCTCCCATAAAACTCAACAGAGAAAACCCAACATGTCCAAGTCCAATATAATCATAAATAAGTATCTTAATTATATATTGATACAATAAAGGCCCGTTTCCAATGCCAGCTTGGAGTGGATTGAAGTAGTTTACATGTTCCGCTCATTTTGCACCCACGCACTCCGCGATATCTGCCTCTCGTGCAATCTGTGCCCAGCGTGGATTGAAAAAAAACGACTGAAATTATGCTCGGTAGATGAATGTGATATCAATCCTGGCATCGGAAACAAGTGTCACAGTCAGCGTGAACACACTCCACTCCAAGCTGGCATTGAAAACGCGCCTTTTATCAGTAAGCTTTTTATCCAACAATTAAATTTTTTTCCAAATGTTTAATTACTACAAATTTAATGAGGATGTGGATCGGTTTGGGAATTCTATAAGCCATAAAATGATTGAGTCAACTGTTAATTCAAAATTCGACGGCTGAACACATGCTGGTCTAAAGTGGACCAAATAGTCATACGAGATTCCCAGCGAGCCTAATAGCAAAATGAATAATCAAACAGCCTAGAAATTATTGAGAACTTGCTGGTCTAAAGTTGCAAGCCTAATAGCACAATGAATAATCAAAGTACCTAGCAATTATTGAGAACTTGCGGGTCTAAAGTTGACTGAATAGTCAGACGAGATTCACAGCCAGCCTAATAGCACAATGAGTGATTACGATTGAAATTGATCTTCCGCAAAATGCTCAAATCTCCCAATCGATCCATCTATTATATGAAATGAGTATGATACTCTCACCAGGAAATTGGATTTATCTTGTTCGTGATTTGAACTAAGAAAACTCCTTCAGAAATCAAGTTGAATCCCTTGAAGACACAATGTCACACAAAACACACTCCTTTAGAAATTCAGTTAACTTTTATGCAGAAACAATGCAACATAAAAAAAGATTCGTTTATGAAATGAATTTATTCTTTTTTACCACCACAACAAACGAGATTGAAAAACCAACTGAAGTAATAAACTGACTCTGTCCTTCAAGAAGAGAAAACAACGCCAACTATTGTCAGAGTTGGTGTTGCTAGTTCCATTCAATGCCAACTCTGATCCAAACATGAGAACGAGGACAGAGTTCTCTTCCTTTTTTAAACACCACATTTTAAAATTATCGGTAATATATTTAAGTATTTTATTGCTTTATTTATGTACTGACAGTTTTGTTAAGTCTCGGAAGTATTAACATCTTAGACCTCGTGTTAGTTACTCGATCTGAGTAAAGGCTTTTACAGTCTTGGTATTAATAAGTAAGGGCATAGATATTAAAAGAATTTCTTATCACTCCATCTGTTTCATTCACAATGTTAAGTCACATTTTATTTATTAGTTTATTTTGCATGGTAGTTACAAATTTAACGGAATTATCATAGGCCCCAAGCAAGGATGCCACAGTAAATGACAGTTTCGAAAAAACCGTGAAAGACTATTTTTAAAACTGAAGGATTAAGTAATAAATTTAGTTTATAAAATACGAAAGTAAGATACTTTAGTTTTTTATTAATTTAAAAGGATGTTTATCACATTTAATGTGTTTATCGAAAAACACACCAGGGTATCTATAGTTATCTACCCTTTTCAATAGCTTATTGTTATTGTAAAGACTAAAATCTACAGGAATGCTGTCCGAGCAAAAGAATTAAAAGTTGATTTTTCAATATTAATTGAAGGTTGATTCTCTCTAAGCCACAGATCCATCTTATGAAGTCAATCATATAATCGAGTCCTAATTTCATTCCAGTTTCTTCTAATAGCAGTATTATCAGCATAAGAGACTTTTACATTGCTCGGTATTAC
Source organism: Chrysops caecutiens (assembly GCA_963971475.1). NCBI lineage: Eukaryota > Metazoa > Arthropoda > Insecta > Diptera > Tabanidae > Chrysops > Chrysops caecutiens. The sequence goes on along the minus strand of OZ020568.1, from coordinate 38,369,963 downwards.
ATTGCAAATATTATTTACATATAGTATAAATAATAACGGTCAAGGAATAGTACCTTGTGGAACACCAACTTTTACTGTTTTAGATCCTCTTACTGAACTATTTATTTTGGCACATTAAGTTCTCTCGGACAAATAATATTCCTACAGTTGGTGGGGAATATCCCTGATTCCACGCTGATTCTAATAATAATATATGATTGACGGTATAAAAAGCTTTGATCAAGTCCAAGAAGGCCAAAACTGTTGGAAAATTATTATCAGCATTATTATGCACAAAATTAGATGTAAAAGTAAGAGCATCAGTTGTACCTTTGTTTTTCATAAAGCCAAATTGTTTCTTAGAAATTAAGTTATTTTGTGAACAGAAATCATATAATCTAGTATAAATAATTTTCTCGAAGATTTTAGCCAAATTTGAAATAAGGGACGTTGGTCTATAGTTATTTGTTAAGTGCTTGTCACCAGATTTATAAATCGATATAATATCAGCTTTTTTATAGTTCCGTAGCCAAATGGCAAAAAACGGAACCCTTATGGATTCGTCATGTCTCTCTGTCTGTCTGTCCGTCCGTGTCACAGCCACTTTTTTCCGAAACTATAAGAACTATACTGTTGAAACTTGGTAGGTAGATGTATTCTGTAAACCACATTAAGATTTTCTTACAAATGTAGAAAAATAAATAATAAATTTTGGTTGTTCCCCATACTTAGAAGTGAAACTCACAAATTTTTTTTCATCAAACCCATACGTGTGGGGTATCTGTGGACAGGTCTTCAAAAATGATATTGAGGTTTCTAATTTCATTTTTTTCTAAATAGAATAGTTTGCGCGAGAGGCACTTCCAAAATGGTAAAATGTGTGCACCGGCTCGCACTAGTTTTAATTTTTAACTTTTGTTACGCTTCCAGATGTTGTAAAGCAATGCCTTAGTTTTACATGATTTCATGATACTTTTAGTAGGTCATTTTCTCAGAAGTTTGTTGTTGTATTTCTTTTTTTTTGGAAATGCACGTTTAGCCTTTAATTAATAATATTAATATGAATTCTTATTAATGTCGCATTATTTATTTAAATATATCAAAAAATTCATCAGGACTATTAACATCCAACAATGTTAACCAATTAGTTTGATTTCTCGGATAAGCTAAATATTTATACTCTAAAACCGTATCCTCCTTAACGTTTGGAGTGTTATTACTAGTTACGCCGAACGAAACAAAAATTTGGTAATGATCAGTGAAGATGTCGGTAAAAGTAAACAATTTAATATCTTCGATGTTAGACTTGATAAAGACATTGTCTTAACAAGAGCCACCAGTCTAACTAGGTCTGGTTGTTCCATTAAAATAGAGCAAGTAACCTCCTTCCAGAAAGGCTGATGGGAATTGATTATTGCGTCGACGAAATATGAAACCTTTTTAACCACACTCCTCCTAGACCGTTTGATCAATCGATCTGAAATTTTACATACTGTCACAATATCCGTCGGTGGGCTGCACGTTCACAGCACCACGACAATTGCGTGAAGTAGGGTGAGGAGTAACGCTACAAGCTGAAGGGCCGGAAACCATGACGGACATCGGCGACCAAATACCGGGAACCTTAAGAAAGGCCATCGGCTGGGGATTTCGGGTGAGCCCTCAACCAACCCTCATCAGTGCTCCGAAGGTTGAGGTCTTTGGAGCAGATCCCACCGACCCCATACAATTCGATGGAGTTAAATCTTGGCGCTGGAAGTCCGTGACATCGAATTATATGGGGAGGAAATAAATTTCGCAGAACGTGGCGATCAACGAAATCCCGAAAAGGGTAACAATACTAATAGTATTTTCGACGGTGAGTGCTAACATCTTTTTTTTATTACTAAATTCGCGAAAAAAAATCGCTAGTGGTAGGCTTCTTAGTTAACAATTTTTCTGATGAATGAACCAAAATTAGTACAAAGGTTTGTGTCATGGAAATCTAAATTTAGTTTTTATGTATAAAGAACGATCACTGCCTTATTTTGCAAGAATTCCAAAATATACGACAAACGAAATACCATTTTGACAAAAAATCGCTGTCTTTTTGATGGTAGACGTTAGTTTACTTGCATAAAGGAAGCTATGGTATTGATCTTAGGTAATTAGTTTTCGCGTGCTCGAACCAGAATTAGCTTTTACATAAAGATCTTAGCACAGCCACCTGATTGTTTCCGGGGCTTTCGCCAATTCGCTGTGGGGAATCGGAAACTTTGAAGAGAAAATTTATTTTGGTTTACTCAAACCGTAGCAAGTGGATTTTTACAGGTTCTTGAAAAATAGTATTTTAATTTATGAATTTTGAATCATGACACAAGAAAGATTTCGGGAATCAGAAAATGGACAATATTCTTCAGGTTTTGAGGGTACTTTTCCGGTAAAATTTTGAATTTTCAACGGTTTTTTGACCGTAGCGGCTAAACGCAGCGTCCTAGGGTATTCGTATGTATGACCGAACCCCATTATTTTCTCATTTTCTAGCTTTTTGTCATACATGTTTTTTCTCTAAATTCAGTTTTTAAAGATATACATAGAAAAGATCGGAAAACTGATAAAACTCAGATTTTGAATTTTTAACAGTTTTTTGGCCGCCAAATTATGCACTTAAAGGGTTTCATATATATGAACGACCCCCATTATTTTGACATTTCCTGCGTTTTTGTCAAGCATTAATTTCCTCTACTGTGAGTTTTTATAAATGTGTCCATATCCAAAATTACGATTCTAGCTAATAATTTTGTAAATCATTGAAATCTGATAGTAAAGATGAATGAATTATTGAAGAATCTGATAGTAAAGATGATTGAATGGATTACTGAAAATTGTTTCATGTCTTCAATATATACACTCGTAATCATAATAAATATACAAATAGATTCATAAATAATATAAAACACAAAATACTAGAAATCACATTATAACAAAAAGTCATGATTAATAAGATAAAAAGAAACCAAGTGCGTGTCGGACACACATAGGGTAAGGCTAAGGGTTCCGTAGAATGCCGCATAAAGTATTGAATTAAAGAAATCTTTGTTGGTAGCTTAAAACATCGAATATCAACATAATTAACGGTCATAATTAACAGACTCTTATTGTTCAAACCAAAAATTGTTTACTGTTTTTATATAGTTCTACTACCTTTAATTTATTCGTTTTTTCTGGCCCGGCGTTCAAAAGTTAGAGAGGGGTGGACACACTTTTGACGTTTTTAGAGGCGTATATTTCGCGAACGATTAGCTTAAAGGAAAAAAATTTCTAGCAACAACATTGTCATTTTTAAATACCTATCCACAAATACCTCACACGGGTATGTGCAATGAAAAAAAATCTTGTCCCTCAGACACATGTATGGAGTGCCACCCTTAATAAAACTTTTTTCTTTACTTTCACTACTAAATTTTCTAGTGGTTCACAGGAGACACCTTACTTCTAAATTTCATTTATATAGTTTCAATAGTTTCCGAACAAAATGGCTGTGACATACGGTCAAAATGACATGACGAAACTATAAGGATTCCGTTCTTCTACGGAACTCTACAAACGATAATTAGAGTAACAGGAATCAAGTAATTTCAAGTTTAGCATTTTTCAGAACAATAAATAGCATCAATTGCATCTTTTCTAAATTATTTAACATAAATTAGAGAAGCTGAGTAATTCAACAGTGTAGAGGAAATTACAATTTATAAACTATATTTAAATAGGGCTCACAATATGATTAGAACTAAGATAGAAAATACAGGGAGAGGCATCTAACATTTGGAATACGAACTACCGTACATTTGGAGTTTGATAGGCATAATGACTTTCATGAGCTAACAGAAAATTAGTCTTATGTTTGATGTTTACAAAATGGCACGCTTTACGCTTGAACAAAGTTGGGAACTCTTGAAAACTTACTTCAACACTGGTGAGTTTACTGCGGAAACCATAAGAAATTTACGGAAAAATTTGCCTTTCAAATAGTTGATCAATCAGTGAAGCGAGTTTGTGAAACCGGTTCGTTATGGGACAAAACAACCCGTTCCCATTTTCGTCCAGTGCGCACACCCGAAAACATTTCTGCAGTTTCGCACAGTGTGCATGAACATCAATCAACACCAATTCGTCATCGTTCTCAGGAACTGAACATTTCTCGTACTTGTCTGATGAGAATTTTGGCTAAAAACAAGAGTGCAAGAAATGAACCCTCATGACCATCTGATGCGTTTTATGTTCTCCTATCTCATCGGATGGATTGAAGATCGTTTGGTCGAAGATGAACATTTTCACCGAAAAATTATCTTTTCCGATGAACCTCATTTCCACCGTGGAGGCTATTTCAATAAGCGAAATTGCCGCCATTAGAGCCGCCCTCAGCCATGTTCAATGGATTTTAGTTTCCACAAATTGAAGAGTGTCACATGGACGGAATTTGGTTCCAACAGGACGGGCTGCGAAACAACCAACGATACAATCGATCTTTTGCGCACCGCTTTTGAACATCGAATAATAAAGCGAAATTCTGAATTCTGATTCTATTAAGGATATATGTTACGCTTATCAGCCAGAGACGATTGAGTCCTTAAAACACGAAATTTAAGTTGCCATTCATGAGATTGAAGCCCAAACAATCGAAATGTACTGAAAAATTGGATTGATCCGATGGGGTACTGTAAGGCCGGCCTTGGCAGTCATTTGAATGATGTTGTGTTTCACTCGTAAATGGAAATGTTCAATCTTTTTTATAAAGTTATAATCGTATATGGCCCACCCTTTATCTCTTGAGTTTCTCTCACTGAAGGTAATGAAGAGATAGAATAGCCAACAAGAAATGGTCAATAAATCAGTGTTTAGGGCTAGAATTGTAATACACATATTTTTTACATTAAAACCAAGTCAACACACATGGTGTCAACTTGAACCAATTGCTACCAATTATTACATTACCACAGATGACTATGAAGCAGAGTGTCTATATATCGACCGCTCAGCTCAATTTTGTGTGCGACTTCGCGAACGCCACCTAGTTTATTATATCAGTGTTTTGTAGATTGATATTGAAGTCGCCTGCTAAAATGTGGTTTTTACCATGCTTATGATCGTTGATATATTCTGAAATTTGTTTGATAAATTAATTTCAGAGTCGGTGAGACAATTTTTACATTACCAATAACTTTAGTAGTGGAATTGCACTGCAAGATTTTTCTAACATAAACCGAGACCCCAACAGCCTTTTTGATTACACTGTGGCTATTATAACAGTCGGAGTTTTTCAGTGGAATATATGTAACACAGGATAGAACCCAGGTTTCCGAACTGATAATAACGTCTGGCTGTATTTTTACTTTTTCGATAAATAATTCAAGTTTTACCGAAAATAGTATATATGGTTCTTACATTTAAATTTAAAATAAATAAATTTCCTATTTTGAGAGAACTATTTTATCATACAAACTCTCTTACTCACCATAATTATCATCAAATTCGAGCTTATCTTCTATCGTTAAACACGTTTATCCCTAGGAACATCGGTACCTACTTTACCAATTGATGTTGGAATATCTGGTTTAGTTGCATAGAGTTATGTTTTTCTAATAATTTTCAATGATTGTGGTTTAGCCCTATATATGTTCTTAAACCATTGTTTGATAGATGCATGTAAGACTCAGACGTCACCTCTAGGACGAGTGATTTTTTGCCTATTGAATTCTAACAGTCAGCAATGATATGAAACGCACCATCAGCATCTACGAAGTTTCTATTATATATCTCCATACATAAATCTTCTATTCTTAATTAATTGTCCTCATTTATAACTTTAATTTTGGGTAATTTAAAATGTTCCAGTTCGACACAATAATCTACTCTAAATTTCTCACTCAGGATTGACCTAGCTCTCGCTACGTCAGTTTTGTTTTGACAGCTGACAGAAACAATACCATCCACATTTTTCGTTACAACATTGATATGTATTGGATTCGTGTTCTGGCGTGCATCGAGGGCACACGTTCTTCTTGTATAGGGGCTTGAGCGGTTTTAAATCGTAGTTTTTTGTAATCGTTCGTTAGGTTTAATAAGGAACGCGTTTTATTTAGTGAACCTAATTTATGGAATTTTAAGTTTGAAATAATTGAATTTCGTTGTCAATTGTGTTATTACAGTAAAGTTGTTTCGGAAGCAGCTATTTTCGCCGTGAAGGCTTTGAGTAAGTAGTGAGGCGGAATCGCAGAGGAGTAATAGGTTGGACAGTGAGTACGTACGTAGAAAAAGATTTTCAAAGAATTATAGAAATAACAATTCATAATTACTTTAAGTATATATGAAATATAATAATTTTAAAATAAAAAAATAAAAAAAAAACAAGGTACATAAGTTTCTTTGCTTTCGGCGGAATACAGCTTGGCGTGGCTTCAGTTTTGCTAATCGCTTTTTAATTGACATCGTCTGTGTCACTTTGTTGAGTAACATTAACGGTTAACATTGTATGGTTTTAAGAGATAAGTCTTTGTTTGGAACTCTGCGTTTCGATCTGGGGTTGGTAAAATGGTCGAAACAATTAGCGACAGTTATGACGGCAGGATTGGGAATAGACACGAAGAGGGGCATGTGTCTCCGTTCTTTGTTTTCTTCGAGAAGACAGATACGGATGACAATAGTGATACCAACTTGTTTTCTTTTGCTTGACCATTGTTCAAGCAATTGAACGAAAGTGCGAGCAACGGGAACGGCATTAAAGCAAAGCTGGTTTGAATAGATTCAAAATTTTCTTCTCCAACTACAAGGATGCGAATGATATGATAACCAAATTTAACGAATTGATAGACTTTAGATGCGGTGAGAATTGGAAGGGTTATATTCCAAATGGTAAGTTATACAAAGACTTCTTAATCAGAGGAATTGATAACATATCGGTCACGGCTAAGGATGTAGAGGAAGATCTGAGACCAGAGCCTGGTTCTTCAATTCCGCTCCCGCAAATCATTAAGGTAGAAAGGGTGAAAAGAATAAAGAGAAAATGGAACTCTCACGAAATAAGTGAATGTTTAGTATGATTAAGATTAGTTTGGGTAAATCATTTGGTTAGGTCTGGCTATATTATTTGTTTAGGTGTCTGTAGCATGTTCAAAAGTATTTGTTTAGGTTTCTGTAGCATGTTCAAAAGTATTTGTTTAGGTTTCTGTAGCATGTTCAATAGTATTTGTTTAGGGTTATATGATAAAGATTGTTTAGGTTTCATATGATCAGGATAGTTTAGGTTTCATAGGTTGATAAGGTAGGATTCGCTAGATTAAGGGTTAAATCAATGTTAAATTTGATAAGAATTTAGGGTATATGCATATTTGTAATAATTTGATAAAGAGTTTTTTAATCTTGTGATAAGAGTTTTGAGTAGTATATAAGATGTAAATTTTGGAAAATAAAATTAGTGTTAAGCATAACTTCAAGCGTTTCACTTCTCTTCAACATTGTCGTCTACGATTTGAAATAAGTCTGGATTAGTGTTTCCTAGGCCAGCATTCAAGACTTGAACATTGGGCATATTTCTAACTAAAAGAGAACTTTGTAGAATCCTGGATTAGAGCTTCCTAAGCCAGTCTACATTGCGATCTTAATAGAAATATTAGTTTATACCAGGCCCATTGGAGAGCAGCGCATCAACAATTCCGGCATAAACATACATTTTTTGGTGACCCCGACGTGATGGTAGACGTCGACATGGATCAATTAACAAAGAACCAAGTAGAATTGGCGAAACAATTGAAAGCGCTTAAACTAGCATATGAGCAGCTCGCAGTGGAAAGAAAAACACTGAAACTCGTGCAGGAGAAATTGACGAAGCTAGAGGAGCTTTGGGACCAGTTCAACGCGAGCGATGACAAAATTCGAAAGGAGCACTCAGATATAAAAGATCATTTTTATTTTACTGAGGACCTATACAGCCAAGCTTTGAGCGTATACGAAGAGTTCAAAGCAGTGCTACAACAGACGATCAAGCAGTTAACAGAACTGTCGGTTCAGTCAGCAACCGGATCAGGTGAAGGTATTGCAACTGGAGCTGTGAGTAATTTGACAACTGGAGCTGAGGACAACCTTGACCAGAAGATTCTCAAAACTATTCGTATATGCCTTAAGAAACAAGAAGCGATCGAAGCAACGATCAACAGAATTCACTTCAAAAATCAATCCTGCGAGTACTATAACACGAAAATTGAAAGACTCAAGGAGGATTGGTCGAGTATCAAACAACAGAACTCACTGATATATGAGTTGATAGAAAAGGAACTCGAATATGGGTACAAGGTACAAGAGTTCTATGAACTAGATGAGAAAATACAGGAGACCATTGTGAAGTTAAAAGAAAATCTGAGCCTGTTGACTCAAGGCAGTTTCACGCAGGATGCTACTAGAGATAGGACGAACATGGTAGCCGCAAAACTGCCAAAAATAACAATCCCGAGATTCGATGGAGACTATCTTAAATGGCCACAATTCCACGATATGTTTTCCCAGATGGTAGACAAACAACCCATGAAAGAAGTTGAAAAGATGTGGTATTTGAAGAATAATTTAACTGGAGACGCTGAGATAAGGCACCTGAACGTATCAACTCAGAATTACGCTGTTGCATGGGAGATATTGAAAAATCGATACGATAACAAAAGGTTGTTAGTATCATCAATTTTAGATAAATTATTGAATCAAGGCAATGTTGTGATGGACTCGGCCAGTTCGCTGCAAAGGATGTTTGATACAACAAGAGAATGCGTTCTTATGTTAGAGAACGTGGGGATAAAAGTTAAAGAGTCTTGGGATCCGCTATTACTACACATTTTATTGAAAAAACTCGATAAGGCAACGCACACTTATTATGAACAATCGCTGAAGAAACCCAAGAAACTACCATCGATGTCTGAGTTCCTAGACTTCCTTGAAGCAAGGTCCCAATCGTTAGGAGCATTGGGAGCCAAATCCATCAGTGGAGGAGTCCCTCAAAGATATGCCAAGGTGACTTCAACCACAGTGAATACTGGAGGAGTGAAATGTTTTATATGTAACAAAGAGCACACAATATACAATTGTGACACCTTTGTAAAAATGACAAGGACGGAAAAGGAGCAAGCTGTGGCAAGAAATAAATTATGTTTCAATTGCTTAAGGAAAGGGCATTATAAGAATATGTGCCAGTCCAGTGGATGTCGTAAGTGTAACCAGAAGCATCATACGTTGTTACATGAAACCAGCGTCAAAAAAATAGAAGAAAATGCAGCAAAAGCCACAGTCAACATAGTGACGCCAAACAGAGGATCATTAGAGGACTATGTATTCCTGGGAACGGCAATCGCAACGATTTACACAAAGGAAGAGGAACCAGTTGATTGTCGAATCTTGTTAGATTCGGGATCTCAAATCAATTTCATCTCGGAAAGGCTACAAAAGAAATTGGGTTTGGACCAGAAGAATAAGAAGCTACAGGTAGTAGGCATAGGTAATACACAGTTACAATCAAAGGACCGCGTAAATATCCACATAAAATCTAAAAACAGCGAATTCTCTACGACTCTAGAGGCGCAAGTAATCAAGGAGATCATAAATTGTCAGCCGCAAAAATTGATTAACACATCTACATGGAAAATACCGAAGGACATGATACTCGCTGATCCTAATTTTAACAAACCACAGAAGGTGGATATCTTGCTCGGAGCCGAAATATATGGGGAAATTATGCGGTCTGGACAAATCAAGCTCCAACCTAATCTACCCATGTTGCAGCACACAGTATTCGGATGGATGGTACTAGGGAAAGCAGCGAATGCGACGACAGAAGGGAAGGTGTTTTCAGGCATAACGAGCCAGGAACTAAATCAACAATTAGAGAAATTCTGGGAAGTTGAGGAAATTCAGAAAGAAAAACCTATGACAAATGAAGACATCAAATGTGAAGAGATCTTCAAGAGCACGACTACTAGAAATCGTGAAGGAAGATTTACAGTGAAGCTGCCTATGTTATCGTCGCCGAATGTATTAGGGAATTCCAAGGATATTGCCATAAGAAGGTTTTTTAACCTAGAGAAAAAACTGGCAAAGAATCCAGATTTACACCGGGAATATAGTCAGTTTTTAGAAGAGTACCTTCAGTTAGGACACATGAAGGAAATCAATGAAGTAGAGATTCCTGAAAACCATTATTTCCTGCCACATCACTGCGTTGTCAAAGCAGAAAGCAGCACTACCAAGCTCAGGGTAGTCTTTGATGCATCTTGCAAAACCTCGTCAAACCTGTCGCTGAATGACATAATGATGAAGGGATACAAAGTGCAAGATGATCTATTCGATATATTGGTTAGATTCAGGACCTATAAATACGCACTGGTTTCAGATATAAAGAAAATGTACAGGCAGATTAACGTGGCAGAAGAAGATCACAGGTTCCAGTTAATTATATGGCGTAACACACCAAGAGATAGATTGAGATTTTTTAAATTAACGACAGTAACATATGGAACGAAGCCAGCGCCATATCTAGCGACAAGCTGCGTGAAACAGTTAATGGACGACGAAAACACAAGGTATCCACTAGGAACAAAGGCACTGAAAGATTGCTATGTGGATGACATTATTACTGGCGCTAATTCGTTAACAGAGACGGTTGAAGTACGAAAGCAGCTCACTAATATGCTTCAGTCTGCTGGGTTTCATCTTCATAAATGGGCAGCCAATGATGAAAGGATCCTGGAAGGAATCCCGGCCAAGGATAAAGAGAAAGAGAAGGAGTTCGAGGATGAAGAATCGAGTTTCATCAAAACCTTGGGTTTAACTTGGCAGCTAAGGCAAGATACTTTTACATTTAGAATTAATAAGTCAGCAGAGCAGGAATCTTGCACAAAAAGGAGCATATTGGCTGAGGTAGCGCAGTTATTTGATCCGCTAGGACTTGTCAATCCAGTAATAGTGACAGCCAAAATATTCATTCAAAGACTATGGAAAAGGAAGCTAGAATGGGATCAAGAATTAGATCCAGAATTGAGTCAAGAATGGGAAACCTTTCGAAAATCGCTAATGGTGCTGAACAATTTGAAAATTGGAAGGCATGTGCTCAGTACAATCGACGCAAAACGGATAGAATTACATACATTTGCAGACGCTAGCGAGAAAGCATATGGTGCAGTAGCATATTTAAGGACCATAGATATAAAAGGCGGAATAAATACAAGAATCCTGTGCTCAAGGTCTCGAGTAGCACCTGTGAAAATAATTACGCGTCCCAGGCTAGAACTTTGTGTGGCACAACTGGCCGCTGAGTTAACACAAAAAATTAAAAATACGCTGAACATAACAATTGATCAAATATATCTATGGACCGACTCACAAATAGTGCTGTCTTGGATTAAAGGAGATCCGGGCCTATTTAAAACATATGTGTCACACAGAATTGCGGATATACAACGACTGAGTACAATAAAGGATTGGAATTATATCAGTACTAAGATGAATCCAGCAGACTTAGTTTCTAGAGGAATGGTTCCAGAACAATTAATAAATTCGGAATTGTGGTTCTGGGGACCATCATTCCTGAAAAAGGAAGAAAACCTGTGGCCGGACAAAACGATCTCCAAGACACGATTGAAAGAGGAGGAAAGAACAGTTTCATCAATTATCTGCACAGGTGACGTAAATTTAAAGGAAGAGCATCCAGTTTTTCGCATAAGTCATGGAAATTCATTTATAAAGCTACAAAGAACCATGGCATTTATTTTACGAGCCATCAACAAAATGAGAAAAAGAGACATCACTTCCACAGCAAACACATGGCTCTCAACAAAAGAGCTAGATGCGGCACTCATAGAAATGATTAAAAAAATTCAAGGGAAATACTTCAAGGAAGAAATTGAACAGATGAAAAAAGGACATGTTATCAAAAAACAGAACCGCTTGGCATCACTGTCACCATTCTTAGACAAACAGGAGGTATTACGGGTTGGAGGAAGACTAGAAAATGCAAAATTAGCGTATGATACCAGACATCCCATGTTGTTACCAGGAGTAGACTTCGTTTCGAAATTATTACTAGAACACTTACATAAACAACATCTGCATGTAGGACCATTAGCGTTACTCGCTATTTCAAGGCAAAAGTTCTGGATAATTCGAGGCCGAGAACTATCACGTACAACCGTTAGTCATTGCGTGAGTTGTTCGAAAGGTAATCCACGTCTACTAACTCAGATCATGTTGAATTTTCCGGAATGCAGAGTTTGTCCAGTGAGACCATTTTATACCTCGGGTGTAGATTTCTGTGGACCAATTTGGACTCACTATCATGCTCGAGGAAAGAAACCACAAAAAAGTTATATTGCTGTGTTTTGCTGCTTCGTGACAAAAGCAGTCCACATGGAAGTAGTTTCGGATTTAAGCACTGAGGGTTTTATTGGAGCACTTCGAAGGTTTATGGCTCGAAGAGGATTCTGTAAGGAATTATTCTGCGATAACGCAACAAACTTTGTGGGAGCCAATAACAAGTTAAAAGAATTAGCGGAACTATTTAGAGAACAGGACAATAGGGAGAAAATAACTACAGATTGTAGTACTAAAGGAGTCCAATTCAATTTTTCGCCACCAAGAGCACCGCATTTTGGAGGATTGTGGGAAGCTGCAGTAAAGTCTGCAAAAAAGTTGCTAAGACTAACACTCTCGTCAGCGTCGTTAACATTTGAAGAACTTTGTACAGTAGTATCAGAAGCTGAAGCGATACTAAATTCACGACCAATTACGCCATTATCATCCAATCCAAACGACTTTTCCGCATTAACTCCAGGACACTTCTTGATAGGAGAACCAATGGTTGCTATGCCAGAACCTCGTACAGACACAGAAATGTCTAAATTATCAAGATGGAAATTGGTATCAGCTATTCGCCAAGAAATGTGGAGGAGATGGGTGAAAGACTATTTAGTGCATCTACAACAGAAAAGTAAATGGAGAGAGGAAACAGCCAACGTTAAACCAGGAATGTTGGTAATGATGAGAGAAGAGAACAGTCCACCTCTCAAATGGCCGTAAGGAAGAATTGAAGAAGTTTTTAAGGGCAAGGATGATTTAGTCAGGGTAGTAAACGTCCGAACCGCGAAAGGAACCTACAAAAGAGCGATCCACCATTTAGCACCATTACCCATAGAAATAGAGGACGAAACACAAAAGGATCCAATTGCATCAACCGGTACCAATGAAAACACAGCGAACAATAAACGAGGAGGAGAAGAAAACACAGCGAACAATAAACGAGGAGGAGAAAAACCAGAAAGAAGATCTACTAAAAGGACGAAATATTCAATAAACACAATGCTGATTATGATTGTGTTGCTATTTTTCCCCTTAGCAGCGCTAGGAGCAACTACGCCTTTTGAAGTGACTCGTCTACATAATAATCCAGGCATCTATGTGGAACAACTAGGACAAAGCCAGTTAGCGTTAACAAAATGGAGGATTGCTGTGTTCTACAATATGACAAATTATTGGCAAACATGGAGCATCATAGAGAAAGGAGTTCAAAGGATGGAGCGCCTCGTAGTAGTATCACCGAATGAAAAATATTTCAAACTGATTACTGACCAAGTCAACTATAAACTTCGAAGATTAGAGGAAGGAAACAAAATGATTTTTGATAACATCACACATTACCAGAGAAAAAAAAGAGGATTGATCAATGTAGTAGGAAACATAGCCAACAAACTATTTGGAGTATTAGATGATGACTACGCAAATGAGATAGAGGAAACAATCAAACAAATGTAAGGACAACAAAATAATATGTTCAACCTCATAAAAAATCGACCATATCAGTCGCCCTGGCAAAGGAGGACTTCCATATTGATGAATAAGTCATCAACCCGGGGAGGATGTTTAGTATGATTAAGATTAGTTTGGGTAGATCATTTGGTTAGGTCTGGCTATATTATTTGTTTAGGTGTCTGTAGCATGTTCAAAAGTATTTGTTTAGGTTTCTGTAGCATGTTCAAAAGTATTTGTTTAGGTTTCTGTAGCATGTTCAATAGTATTTGTTTAGGGTTATATGATAAAGATTGTTTAGGTTTCATATGATCAGGATAGTTTAGGTTTCATAGGTTGATAAGGTAGGATTCGCTAGATTAAGGGTTAAATCATAATGTTAAATTTGATAAGAATTTAGGGTATATGCATATTTGTAATAATTTGATAAAGATTTTTTTAATCTTGTGATAAGAGTTTTGAGTAGTATATAAGATGTAAATTTTGGAAAATAAAATTAGTGTTAAGCATAACTTCAAGCGTTTCACTTCTCTTCAACATTGTCGTCTACGATTTGAAATAAGTCTGGATTAGTTTTTCCTAAGCCAGCATTCAAGACTTGAACATTCGGCATATTTCTAACTAAAAGAGAACTTTGTAGAATCCTGGATTAGAGCTTCCTAAGCCAGTCTACATTGCGATCTTAATAGAAATATTAGTTTATACCAGGCCCATTGGAGAGCAGCGCATCAACAATTCCGGCATAAACATACAGTGAAGTTGTGGTCGAAGAAAAGAAAGGAAAAAAATACCAGTATTAGAAGACTCAAATATGTTTAAAATAAGATTGAAGACTACAAGGGCCCCAGATAAGATAATGTTCTGGAACGTAATAAGATAACTCATGCCCTTCATTTACAGTCCAAAGAGGTGCGGGCATTGCTTACGATATGGGCACGTTACAAGAATTTGTAAAAACTGGAGACAAGATCCTGTGTGTGGTAAATGTGGGGAGGATGGCCGCAAAAATTCAAATTGTAATAATACGAATTTTAAATGTATTAACTGTACGAGAAATGGTATCGAGTCCGTTGAACATAGTGCATTTGACCAAAACTGCCCTACTTTAATTTTCCAAAAAGCAATTAGCGAGGTGGTGTACACTCATAATGTTGACACCAGAAAAGCCATGGAACTGCTCGAAAAGAACAATTGAGTGAACCCACCAAAACCCAACAGCCTGACTTACGCTGAGGTGACTAAACATGAAATGAATAAAATGATACTTATGGTGAGTAAGGCGAAATTAGGTAAGAGGAAAATGAAAAGAGAAGATTGGTTCAGAGAGAGAGAAGTGAGAACAAAAAGAAGTAGCATTGTTGAAGAGTGTGCAAAGCAGATTCTATCAACGACCGATGATGGCGCTAATTGCGTAAAGCCAGTAGCTGATAGTCTAAAAACAGACGCTCGACAAAGTTTAACTCACGATTTATCCGTTGATGTTTTCTGTCTCCAGGAAACTTTCTTGAAGCCTGACAACAACTCTACTTTGTCCGGCTTCAACAAGGTTTCCAGTAAAAGGACGGATGGCATTGGGGGTGGCGTGGCCATCCTGATAAATAAAAAGATAAAGTTCAAAAATATGGAGGCAGAATTCAATACCCTGATAGATAAATGCAAAGAAAACCAAGTCGTGGTGTGTATCATTGAATTGACAGGGAATCACAATAAAAAAATTACAATGGTCAATGTATACAGCCCTCCTAGATCAGCTAGTAATGTTGGTTACACGGTGGATGGATTTTGGGACTTTTTCTCAACCCAGCTAGGGGGTATTGAGAATATAATAATCTGTGGCGATTTTAATGCGGCTGACAAAGGATGGAGCATGAATGGTACAACCAATAAGGAAGGTCGACGACTTCAATCGGCGGCTGAGAAATCGGACTGGATCCTGTTAAATGAAGGAGTTGCCACATGGATGTCTTCAGATGCTCCTGCTCTGTCCTAGATCTAACTTTTACAACTGCCGACTTATTGACCGGTTTAAGCTATGAAGTTATGGAGTACAACTTTGAAAGTGTCCACTTTCCAATAAGAATTGAATTTGATAATATCAAAGCAAGATTTCAACCATGCAGACCCAAACTTTCACTTAACAAGGTTGATTGGAAGAAGTTTGAAGCAATGTGCATAGATCGACTGGAGGGTGTCGAGATTAATAATTAAGTGGACTACAATTATTTTATCGAGATACTCTCTTGTTCTGTGGAAAAGGCCGGAGGTGTTAAAACGGATAAAATCGATGTCTTGTCGTCCAAATCCAGGTCTTGGTGGAACAGTGTATGCAGCAACATAATGAAGAAAAATAAAGAAAATTTTGCCATATTCAAGCATAACCCATCCCTAAGTACCCTAAAACAATACCTAAAAGAAAGGAATAAAGGTAGTAAAAAAATAAAAAAATAAGAAGGTACGATTTCAGAAACAGTTTTTGTGAAAATATTAACAAAGATACCCCGCTAACTTTTATCTGGAATAAAATTAATTGTCTTAAAAATAAAAAATTCACAAATAACTTACCAATCTTTACACATAAAACGGACCCCGATTCTATAAACAAGGCTTTTGACAAAATTGCGGACAGTTATCTTAATGAACAGGAGATACCAGACAGGAGTCAATTCCTAAATATCACCCAACAAATTGTTTCGAGATCCTTCAATACACTCACTGAGAAGTTAAACATAATGGAATATAAAAGCGGAATGGAATATATAATCCCACTTTTGTCTTTCAGAAGGCAGACTGCTTCAGGTCCTGACCTGTTAAATTTTGAAATATTACAAAGAATTCCACTTTCAATTCACCAGATAATGCTTAAGTTCTTTCAAGAGGTAGTAACTTCCGAAAAAACCCCAGGAAAATGGTCTGATTACTTTGTTGTGTTCATTCCAAAAGCGAATGGAAAAGACGTAAGACCTATCTCTCTGGCAAATGGATCCCTCAAGATCTTTGAAAGGATCTTACTTAAAAGGCTTGAATTTTGGACGGAGGACAACAATATAATCCCGGAGCAGCAGTTTGGGTTCAGGAAGGCTAAAGGTGTGCTGGACGCTGTTGTTACCCTAACAAATAAAGTTCACTATAACCTCCTTAATAACATTCTATCAGGAGTCATATTTATTGATATCGTAGGTGCTTACGACAACGTGGACCCTCTTTTGCTGTACAAAGAGTTATGGAGAAATGGTTTGGAGGCCAAACTCAATCGAACAATCTATAATCAAATCAATAAAAGAAGATTAAGTGCATACAGCGATGGCAAACTTGTGGGTACTAGGACTTCCATCAAGGGAGTTTCCCAAGGATCTGTCATCAGCCCGCTGCTATTTAACATTTATATTTCAAAAATTAAATCAGTTCTACCCAGAGGAGTGGACATTATAATGTACGCTGACGATATTGCAATTCTCACCGATGGCAAAGACCTAAACGACCTATGTACAACCTTCCGCAGAGCGCTGGTTAGTATTGGGAACTTCCTTGATGGGAAAAATTTGGCGATATCCAAATCTAAGTCCAAATTGATGATTTTTACCAGGAGTAGGAAAACTATTGATCTATATGATCAAATGGAAGACAAGATTGCTTGGAATGGGCAACAATTGGAACGTGTTGACAAATTCAAATACCTTGGCTTCTGGTTAAAAAGAGATTTAAAATGGGACTTGCACATCGAACAAAACATAATTGCAATGAAGAAAACACTTAACATAGTCAAGGCAGTTGCAGGAATAGATTGGGGGGGGACCCAAAAACCCTCCTAGATATTACCAGGACTAAAGTTAGATCTAGGCTAGAATGGGGAGTTCTTTTGTATGCTGATTCGTCAAAAACTAACTTAAATAAACTTGAGGTGGTCTTACACGAAGCTATCAGAGTCTGTTTAGGACTCATGAGATATACGCCCATAAATGTCCTTTAAGATATGGCTCGGGAGCTTCCCATGTACATAATAAGTAACTTTCTCAGCAAAAAATTTTTAGTCAAAATATATGCTCTCAAGAACCATCCACTCAATAAAATTCTCGAAGATATAGATAGCTGCCAAAAATACAAAAACAATAACAGTAAAATAAACTTAGTGGAGTCCAGGAAAAGCATTTCCCATTTAACAAGCATGATTAGACAAACTGTAAAGGCGGAACATCTGGATATGCAGTTGGAGGTTCGCTACTTGAATATGAAGGATTTCGTGGACATGGAAACAGGATACAAAATTGCTGAACTGAAGACAAGACTGCTAGAGGAAAAAGAAAAACAACAGAATAAATGAAAACTTTAATGAATTTATTAAAATCAACATGGACAAGTATACTATTATATTCACTGACGCATCTTGCGAAAGGGTGGCCGGGAGAGTCGGTTTTGCTGTTCATTGCCACCAGGTGGGAGATGGCAGTTTTCGCATCGGGAACACTTCTTTTCTGTGTTTCACGCCGAAACTTTTGCTATTACAAGAGCTGTAACTTGGGTTTTAAACCACCAAATCAAAAAAACATTAATAGTCTCAGATTCGCGCAGTGTTTTGATAGCCCTTCTTAATGCAGAAAATTTGAAAAAAAGAACGGAGTCTTGTATACTCTCGTTAAAAAAGAGTTTTAATTTTGCCAGGAAAAGAGGCCTGATCGTTAAATTTCTGTGGATGCCAAGCCACCTTGGACATTTTCTGGACATGTTTGAACGGATTATTAAGAGATGTAAAAGGACGATAACGAATCGTTCACTTGAAAACGTATCGTCACTCATTTCGCTCTCATGCTCAAGAGTGACAATTCGTGCAGATAGCGCATCGTCTTCTCTAATACTTAGCGTCACTTATTTTGCTCTCATGCTTAACCCGGTGAGCATAAGGCAGTGTATTAGATACCTGGGTACAATTTAAAATTTGTGTATATATCTAAATATTCGTCCGACAGCACTCGCGCGCTGAGTATCTGAAGGTATGCGGGAGGGGATAGTGGCGTGATCGCAGTGTGGTGCGAAGCACGGACTGGGATATTAGTGCACAAACTTATCTCGGGTACATTATACCGTGCCATATTTCTTACGTACTTTTTTCACGTAACATAATTTTAATTATATATTTTGTGTTTTAGTGATTCTCTTAGCTTCTACTATGTTGTGTTTTTTTTTAGTTATTTACATATTAATTTCTTTAGTTTTTAAATCGTTAATATTGTTATTCTAAAGATTGAAAATTTTGTGCTGATAATTACATTGCAAGAGAAAAATATTAATATGTAAATAACAATTATTTGATAATTAAAAATTTCTTTCACTATATAATCCATTGTGTTATCAAGTACAATCAATAAAATTGTAAACTGTGTGTATAATGGGAAATACTATAATGGTATATTGAGATTCGGGTATGATATACCCGGCCACATTCTTGATGTAACTGTTTTTCATCTCACGCTTGCCGGGTTAAGAGTGATAATGTGCGCTGATAGCAAATCGTTTACTCGAACATTGTTACCAGTTACTCTCCCTGTTAAACATGAAAGAAAGATGAGTTCCTCTACATATTCGATCGAAAGATTCGCTATGAATGCACAATGTTTCATCCTAACAAAGAAATGAATCGACGCAACGTATTGGAGAGAACGATGCGCTACCAGTCCAAATTTTCAGTCTTAAGAATGAGAGCGAGATGAGTGACGCTACGTTTTCAATAGAACGATTCGCTATCGTGTTTGAACATTTCTTACTAATCGCCATTCGGTCTTGTGTTGTTGGTGTCGTACAAACTATCAGGAATTAGGGCAAGTGTACTAGTTTCCTTACACTTTGATGCTTATTACCCCTTATTATGAGAAATTTTTACGTTCCCATTGAAGACTATATTTCCTAATTACCTATCTTCAACCGAAATTTGCAGTTCCAGCCCTTAAGGTGTAAAAGTATAGCAGTTAAAGGATATATTTTATCCCATATTTCACCTCGAAGGAATCATTGAGAAAATTTGAAAGTCTGTAAGAAGTTTTTTTTGATATTGAGGTGTGAATTTTTGAATACAGCAAGTACATCTTGAGTAGATATTTTGTTGAAATATAAAATATTGGGGTGTGGCTGTGTCGTGGATACGGCTGTGTGTTGTACGTTTATACGTCTCGTAACGGGTAATATTATATAAAAAATGAATTGTCGACAAACATCGTTTGGAAACGTACACAAGCTGCTGCCCAATGTGTCTTTATAAACGATCGTACGATCGTACACAATCGATGCCGACACTGTCCGGTTTTGATAAAGAAGCCACTTGCATAATTTCAACCGTCCCAGCTGCAGATGTACTGGCTCCGTTGTTAGTCCGCTCGACCGCATTCATTTTTTTACGCTGCCGGCACTGCTTGCCTTGGTCATATGGTGTTTTACTTGTATAATTCAATTGCTCTTGAGATGCTTTTTTTAACCGTATACGGTGTCTGTATTTTGATTTGGCTTTTCGACACGTATAAGCCGACATTATGTATGTTTATCTTCCAGGCAGAACCTTGTTACAGTCTTTCTTCCGAAGAAATCCTGTTCTAGCAGGAGAGTTTTGAATGGCAACGAAAGCAGCTTTAACCCGCGTCCCAAAACGGGCAAAGTTATTTGTATCCGGAAACTGATGCAAAATACACTTTTTTATACAAAGGTAATTGCCTCAAAAGTGACACTTTGCAATGGAAAACTGTCGCAGCTAAATGAAAGAGGATGAGACAATGGTTATATGCACGTAACAGATATTCTTTTATGTTTAGTGTTGTGGAATCTGTATCAGTCTGGACATACGGCGATATCTGTACAGCAGAAATAAAACTACCAATACAATTTTTGAAGAACAAATTGCAGATCAGGATGAACTCAAACAAAAATGCACACACAATGCGTCAAGATACCACTACGGATGCTGTATTTCAAAACTACTTGAATTCGTTGGAGTCAGTTACATATGTTCGTCTCCTACTTCAGTTATCATAAGCCCATTGATTTAAGTCTAAATGAAATTGAGAATGCTGCAGAAAATGATGCCGAAAACGCAGTTTAGTAGCGTGTCTAACCAACTATGTACGAGAAACAAATAAAATCCTTCAGCAAACTTGTACTCCAAATAGTAAACAATGATACTATTTAGCTATATCGACACAATCTCTTATGATAACAAATATTTCTGAAAATTTCTCAAGCCCGAAATTCTGTAACGTCGCTATATCCGACAAATGCAATATCTACTAAACAGCTGGCGACTCATACGTTCACTGGACACTCTCTATGCAGCTTTTGCTGAAACGTTTGCCAACAAATAAACTCTGCACATCAATCTTCGCAAGTCCCCCGCACTCACCAGTTTTTTTTTGATAAAGTCAAATTATTGCACTCCTTTTTTTTCAAATAATTGGATTTCATCAATTATTTTGCGTGCATTCTACTTAAGCGTGTTTAAATCAGGTTGAGTTTTTGAGGTCAGATTGCCTAGATGATGTTTCAGACATATAACTAATATTACACTCATATATTGACCTTTCGATACACTTTTTCACATATCAAACACATTGCAATCAATGAATAAGAAACTCTATAATGAAACGTTGTTCGGCAACGAAGTGGAAGCCAAATCTGATAAGAACGTATGTGGTGTTAGTATTTTTGTCTTCGTGTGGGAAAGTAGTTGCGAAGTTACTTAAAGGGCATTATTTTTAGAAATTGCGCGCGGATTTTGAATTTAAGCGTTTGTTGTGAATAATACTCCCATGTCGACAAACATCTAGTTTAAAATCTATGGACACCCTCACCCATGGTTATGTCCATGCTAAACATCCCCAAATCTAAACCCGCGATCGAAGTTCCATGCGCACTCTAACCCCAGACTCAACTCACTGACTAGTCTAGACGCACTCACCTTTGATATCGTACCCGTGATATCGTATAAATAAAATGAAAATCCAAGAAATGACTTACCCAGCGATCTAGTTTCATAAATATCGGTCTTCGGTCTTTACTTTCGGTCAATTACTTTCCCTGGAAAAATCGTGGTCACTTACCTCGGATATTGCCGAAGAAAACCATACGATGAGATTCTTACCTCTTGTGGGAACATTATGGGCCCCAGATTATGCTACTCGAGCAGTAACATGTTCATTAACCTCTGTGAAAGCAAATACAGGGAATTATTGTTCAACTATTGAACCATTGATGGGAACTCACGAATTGGCAAACCCAGAGCAACAGGTGGGATAACCTAGAAGATCAGCAAGAAAATTACGTATAAATAGGGAAGAAATGGATCAGGAAAGGAGTCGAAGTCAAATCCGAGAGGAAGCCAGGTCTCCGCTGTCAAGTCGATGCCCAATCCTAAGAAGAGTTCCTGAAGAAGACAACGCCAAAACGCTCCAAGAATTCCTGAAGAAGACGACGCCAAGACGTTACAAGAGTTCCTGAAGAAGACGACGCCAAGACGTTCCAAGAATTCCTGAAGAACACAAGTCCAAGAAATGCCAAAAAGTGTTCCTGAAGAAAACGACGCCAAGAGGGGTTCCTGAAGAAGCTAAGAACTAAACACGGTAACTCGATCAAGTAATCGGCTACCACTCAAGTCCTGAACCGTCCAAGTAGACGACAGGCAGGTAACATTCATAAATGAACCCCGCAGTCAAAACCTCATTGGCGGAAGCTTTGAAAGATCCCACTGCGGGACCCCGATCAATTTCGTTGGAAGAATATCGGCGGCGTCAGGCTACAAAACCTTCTGAACTAAACCACTCTTCATATCAGCACAACGAGAAGAAACAGAGATCGGGAGTAGAAGAATACTTCAAACGCCGACTACAGGAAGCTCAGAGAGAACTGATCCTGGCATCAACAAAAAAAGAAAGACGCTTTGCCAGGCAGAAAATTAACGGTTTAAAGATGGATCGCAAGAACTGTAGGCAGACAAAGAAGTACTGTTGTACTGTTGTTGTTGAGCAGCACCGAAAAAGTAAGAGTCAGGTCAATAGAGCTAGTAATAAGTACAAATGTATCAAGGTGTATGAATAGAGTAAGACAGAGAGAATAAAAGAGTCCAAAACATAACATTCTACAAGCGTTCTTACTCGTACTACTACCAAAAACCCAACACGTTCTTCTTTATTTTATTTCGGAATACTTTTATTTTAAGGAGCGTTGTTTTTAAAATTGAGAAGAAAATGTATATGATGATGTTTATTGCAATAAACTGAAAATTTATTTTTATAAGTTCAAGCTATCCGCTCGCTTCTTCTTACAACCGGCTTTGACAGAACTACGGTGCTTTTTTGATTTGCTTGTTTCACTTTGAGTCTTCATTATTCAAAATCATTATTTTTTTCTTACCTGCCTCTGTAGTGGGTTAGTTTTTATTATTTTTCTGTCGGTCGGAAATTTTATCGCTATATTTTTTGGCAATAAAAAAGTACCTTGTCCGTAAATATTTCTGTGTGCTTAGTTCCACCAAACGACTGTAATGAACTGTTGTGTGCATGTGCTCATTATGCTCCGCAAAAAGAATTATTCCGACAAAATAAGATTGTACGGAGGAGCAAATTTTATCAAAGCTGGTTTTATGTAAAACATTCTGATCACCGAGAAGCCTTGTTCGTTTTAAAGCCTGCTCTGCCTTTGTGCAAATATCTATTATGCTTCCGGATGGGTATTTCAAGAATCCTTTTGATTTATAACTAATTAATGAATTGTGGGAAAAAACACCTTGCACAGCCGAACAACATTCGTTGCATTGCAGTTCCTTGCAGAGCTTAAATACGACGAACCCAGCAATATATTCGACTACACGGCGTGTGTATTCGGTCAATATTGGTTTGAGGCATGACTATGTTTCGCCGAAAATTTCATATCAAAGCTCCCAAAGTCTTCAGTTTCTGTTGGCTCGATCATACGGGAACGGACAGCAATGGTATTAATTTCTTTCAATAGGCCAACAGGATTTATATTTAATAAGGTTATTTGCTCTAAAGGAATGCAGTTTCCCAGATCGCCATCCTTTAGTTGGCTCCTAAATATAAGCCTTTTACAAATGGCAGTGAACTGCTGCACAGACGGGTTGTTGTTGTTACCTAACCCCATACGAATCTATGCAAAAAACAGTTCGATGGCTTCTTGATTTATATTGTAAACGGGAAGAATTGCAACAATCCGGAATCAACAAACCGTTCATAGACCATCCGATTATTTTTCAAGCTAGATATCAGGCCCACAAACCCAACATTTCTTCTAGAACTGACAAGATTTATTTCAGAAGGCAGTTTTAATTTGTCAATAAATTGGATCATCCCTTTTGAATACCCAATTATAAAGGATGCATCGTTGGAACAGAGTGCTTTTTACGTGAATTCTGCCTCTTGTACTTTTCGACTATTCAGAATATCATATATGTACATCTTTCAATATTCTTATTAATTTTGAGGTTCCTTCGCTGCCAGTAAAATTCTCTAAAACAGAGAACGTTCCAACAAAAATCCAAATTAAATTCGTGGCCGCTCTATCGAATGTCATTCCGAGTACCTCCACCCCACATTCTAGTAGACTCTTCATGCACATGGTAATCATATTGACCTTTTGCTCTGCATTTATTGTGGCAATAGGGAAATATCCCACGTGAATCTTCCACGACTTGTTGATGCAGACCGCCATGAAAACCAATATTTGGGTGGTGACAATATCACTATTGGCGCCATCGCCAACATCAACATTGCCGTGGGACTTTTGTCCGTCCCAATCTACGTCTTGTATAATGTACATGTTGTCGTAACTTAAATTTACCACGATTTTTTGTTGGTTACTTGCCACAACTCCCTTAATGGCAGAAAATGATTCTGCTGTTAATCTTGGTGCACATCCAACCCTTTGATACCATCTTTGTATTATTCTGGGATGTGGCAAGCAGTTTGAAAATGACTCGCGGTGATAAGAAATTCATATAAAGCAAAAGCTTTAATTTCCAACGCAAAGCTTTTCGACGATGATCTACATACAATCACTCTTTACTATCTATCTTGCTAAAATTTCTTTGTTCGGTCCTTGAAGCTCGGTCGTGCTTTCGCATGTAAGGGTCTCCTCTTTAAGAGAAATTATAAGTTCCTGCATGTTTTTGACTCTGTGTTGGCTTCGCCTGGCTTGTTGTTGTAATGTTATGATCAGGTTGTTTTTCCTTTTCAACTTGCATTTAAGGGAAGCTCTTTCCTGTTTCAGTCGGTTGGTGGATGCCTAAACGAAATTGTTTCCTCACATCGACATTTTACAAGACAGAATTGTTTTTTCATATCGACATTTCTCAAGACTTTCAAACTCCTAAGCACATAATGTGGAATCATGGACATCATTCAAGCAGTAATGGATATCTAGGAATAGGTTTATCATATCAAGAAATACACATAAAACATGTAATTACGACGACGATTCATTTATTCAATTTTGTTAATCTAATCTCTAATATTTACATTATCAATTACATTTGCGATGACTTCGGCAGGCAGGCATGCGTCGCTTTCAATAACAGGCAGGCATGTGTTAGTTATATGGCAGTCTTAAAAAAAGGAACCAAGTTAATATCTTCATCTGTATTAGGTCTGGGAAAAAGTTCGTAGCGTTTTTTTACTAAAATTGAAATGGTGCTCTTATAGTGTGAAAATAAATGTATTTAAACCAAATATGCTCCGTTATTGTTGACAACGTTTCGCCATTTTCCAGTTAGAGCCATGATGCCATCGGTGAAGAACATCTCTGGTTTCTGGTTGAAAAACTTTATCAAGTGGTTTTCGCAGGCTTCTTTTGAGACTAGTTGAATTCCATTGAGAGAGTTTTGCAGAGATCGAAAAAGATGATAGTCAGAAGGTGCTATGTCTGGAATATATGGTGGATGCATCGAAACTTCCCAACCAAGCTCTCGCAATTTTTCCCGTGTCATCAAAGAAGTGTGTGGTCTCGCGTTGTCATGATGGAAAACAACACCCTTCCTATTGCTCAATTCGGGCCGTTTTCTTTCAATTGCCTGACGTAATCTCTCTAGTTGTTCACAGTAGCGCTGAGAATCAATAGTCTGACCAACTGGGAGTAGCTCATAGTGGACGATTCCTTTCCAGTCCCACCATACACTTAGCATCATCTTTTTTGACGTCAATCCTGGTTTTGCGAACACATTTGACGGCTCACTACCCCACGATCCACGATCTCTTTCGTTTGCGATTGTCGTACGTGATCCATTTTTCATGACCTGTTATGAGACGTTTCAGAAATGGTTGGATTTCATTTCGTTTCACCAGAGACTCACAGATGTTAATTCGGTCGATCAGATTTTTCACGCTCAACTCATGAGGAACCCATATATCAAGCTTCTTTTTGTAGCCAGCTTTGTGTAAATGTCTCAAAACAGTTTTGTGGTCAATTCTTAGCTCTATGCCAATATCGACACTACTAATATGCATATCTTGCTGGATTTTTTCAAGAATTTCATCAGCTTTTTCACTGACTGGACGACCAGAACGAGGTGCACCTTTCACGTCAAAATTACCAATACTAAAGCGAGTGAACCATTTCCGCGCTGCAGATTTTGATAGACTACCTTCACCGTACACAGCACAAATCTTTTCGCAAGCCTGCGCAGCATTCTTTACTTTGTCGTAATAATATTGCAAAATATAGCGCAATCTTTGATTATTTTTCTCCATTTTCAATCGCATATAATTTTCCACACAATGTTCCAATTTTTATGTCTACACGCCAAACTGACACTCCGTTACAATGAGCGTTCAGTGGTGTGGTTGCGTTCTCTCTTTTCTGAGTATTTTGCAAATAACGCATTGGCAGAAACGCCACGAACTGTTTCCCAGATCTAATATTACATATCTTACATTAAATATATTTTGAACTAATTGTATCACACCGAGGACAACTCGACATCATAAAATTAAAATTAAATTTAATGTTGAAATTTTTTATATAGATTATAACATCTGTTGGGTTTTGTTTTTGCTTCCAACATATTTAAACTCCTTTTTATCTTCTTTACATCTCCTTTTTGTTTCTACAATCTTTCGCTATTCCACAACATTCTTTGCTCAAGCCTACGAATGTATCAACTGCAGCCTTTACTTTTCCTGGCATTAATGCTACTCGCTTCATATTCTTTTTCGTGGGGCAAACAGTAACTAAATTCTATTAATACTCGTTTTTATTTCCTTCTTAGTTTCTATTGGTTACCGTGGTAATTTCTTAACAGTGGTATTTCCTTAATCTACTCCCTTACTTGGCTGGTGCTGGTTTCATGGCCCTCTTTTCCATCTTCTTCTTCCTCCGGTATACCAGTCGTTCCTGCTTCAATCGGGTAATTCTAATGCTGGCCTGGATCCTGTCTTGTTTCGTCTGCGCTAGTACCCAAGTCTTTATGGCCTCTTGGATCAAACGTTTATATCGGGCTTCAACCCCGGTCTTTTCCTTCTAGATCGTTGGTGGCTCGGCCGATGGTTGTGAGGGTCGCTGGTTTCTCCGCCAATAATCCTCCACAGTGATTGGGCGAGAACCGGCCTTTGGGTCTTGTAGAGCGTTGTTGGGTTTTTTGGTAGTAGTACGAGTGAGAACGCTTTTAGAAGGTTATGTGTTGGACTTTTTTATTTACTCTATCTTACTCTATTCATACACCTTGATACATTTGTACATATTAATAGTTCTATTGACCTGACTCTTACTTTTTCGGTGCTGCTTTGTTGTACTTCTTTGTCTGCCTATAGTTCTTGCGCTCCATCTTCAAACCGTTAATTTGTTTACTGGCAAAGCGTCTTTCTTCTTTGGTTGATGCCAGGACCAGTTCTCTCTGAGCATCCTATAGTCGGCGTTTGAAGTATTCTTCCACTCCCGATCTCGGTTTCTTCTCCTTGTGCTGATGGTTTAGTTCGGATTGTTTTATAGCCTGACGCCGGCGATATTCCTCCAACGAGATTGGTCGGGGTCCCGCAGTGGGATCTTTCAAAGCTTCCGCCAATGAGGTTTTGGTTGCGGGGTTCATTTATGAGTATTACCTGCCTGTCGTCTACTTGGACGGTTCAGGACTTGAGTGGTAGCCGATTACTTGATCGGGTTACCGTGTTTCGTTATTAGTTTCTTCAGGAAACCCTCTTGGCGTCGTTTTCTTCAGGGACTTCGGAACGTCTTGACTTCGTCTTGGAGTTGTCTTCTTCAGGAACTTCGGAACGTCTTGGCTTCCTTTTGGAGTTGTCTTCTTCCGGAACTTCGGAACGTCTTAAGATTGGGCATCGACTTGGCAGCCGCTGAGACCTGGCTTCCTCTCGGGCTTGACTTCGACCGTCTGCCTGATCCATTTCTTCCCTATTTATCCGTAATTTTCTTGCTGATCTGCTAGTTTATCCCACCTGTTGCTCTGGATTTGCCAATTCGTGAGTTCCCATCAATGGTTCAATAATTGACAAATAATTCCCTGTATTTGCTGTCACAGAGGTTAATGAACATGTTCCTGCTCGAGTAGCATAATCTGTGGCCATTAATGTTCCCACAAGAGGTAAGAATATCCGAGGTAAGTGACCGAGATATTTCCAGGGAAAGTAATTGACCGAAAGTGCTATTGCACTTTATGAAACTAGGTCACTGGGTAAGTCATTTCTTGAATTTTCTATTGCAGCTACTCATCGGTGATGGGTAAGTGTCTAAGGTCTAGTTCTAATTCTTGGTTTAGTTTCCGGGTACAATGTCAAAGGTGAATGCGTCTAGGCTAGTCAGTGAGTTGGGTCTGGGGTTAGAGTGCGTCTGGAACTACGATCGTGGGTTTAGATTTGGGGACGTTTAGCATGGACATAACCATGGGTGAGGGATAGAAAGGTTTGTTGTGGGTTGGGTCAATAGATGGTGCTGCTTGACATTTGGTGTTGATCCGTACCTTTGCTACACCATAGATTTTAATCTAGATGTTTGTCGACATGGGAATTTTATTCACAACAGCGTCCTTAAGCCAACAGCGTCCGGTTCAAGGACTTGTCTTAGTATTAGGTGGGTAACCAGGCTACCATTTTCTTTAATATTTTCTCCCCTTCACTTCGCTCGTCTGCTGGGTGATGACTTCGGTTGGTCTGCTGAGTGGTGATGACTTCGGCTGGCCTGATGACTTCGGTTGGTCTGATGACTTCGGTTGGTCTGCTGAGTGGTGATGACTTCAGCGGGTCTGCTGAGTGGTGATGACTTTGGCTGGTCTGATGACTTCGGCTGGTCTGCTGACTTCGGCTGCTCTGATGACTTTGGCTGGTCTGATGACTTCGGTTGGTCTGATGGCTTCGGCTGGTCTGATGACTTCGGCTGGTTTGCTCACTTCGGCTGGTTTGCTGACTTCGGCTGGTCTGCTGACTTCGACTGGTCTGCTGACTTCTGGACTGCTTGTCTATGCTAGCCCCTTGCCAAGATTGAACTACCTCCTACTCATTTTCAACGCTCCTTTATACGGTTATTCCCTGCTGATTCTGCTTTTATCGATTGATTGATTGAACCGCTGATCCAGGTTTGATTGCTAGGGTCAACGTCTTTTCCCTATTCATTCACCTTTTGTTTATTCATCGTACATGAGTCTCCAATTTCCCTTTCGACCGGCGACCATCCATTCACCTTTTCCATTTCCGTTCATTCACTTCATCGTAATTGTTTCCATTCATGAAATGCCCCTTGTTGTTGGTGGTGTTTAGCAGCGTCCAATTTCCTTTCTTGACCAGTGGCCGTGACGCTTTGGGTCAAGTTGCTGTGTCAGCAATTTTTTATCAACCGGGGTGAGTGCCGGTGCGCGAGTGCCGATAAGCACCGGTGTCCGGTTTCTTTTTATTTTCCGCGGCATATTTGTCATGTCAGCATTTTTGCTGACTTGGGCAAAGTTTTTGTTTTGCATCATGGACGGGGTCAATGGCCGGAGGTGAGGGGCATTCGGGTTCAGGAGCATACTTTTGTGTCACATCACAATAGTATTAATTACTAATTTTTATTAGGGAACATGCACAAACCACGTAAAGGAAATTACAGCTTTTTTTATATCCTCTCCCTCCTCATAACAGCCTGGAATGAACTAGTAACCGACTCACTCCCAATTAATGATGTCACACAAACCAACCCCTGCTCCTGCAAAACTGAATTCTTACGTTACAAAACATAATTAATTTTGATTTAAAACCTTTTCAACTTAGTTTCAAAAGAAGTTATCATAAGTACAGTTATACGTGCGACATGCTGCCATACAATCTTTTTCAAGTAGAAGCTTTTCGTATGCTGAATTTCACTGACCCTGATACTCCATCCAGGTACAGGAAAAAGAATGAGAAATACTTAAGAACAACTTTAATGCCAGCGACGTACGAAAAATTAAAAGGGAAAGTCGTATTTCTCTTAGAAAAGGTTGAATGGATCAGCTTTACGACTGATATATGGAGTAATCCAACAAAAACATGCTCATTGCTGAATTGCAAAGCACACTTCATTGAAGGCCAAAAGTTATACTGGCAGCCCTGGAACATAATAACACCGGGCAACATATCTCAGAAAAGTTTAACGAAACTATTTCTCAATATAATTTAACATGTAAAATCTACATTGGTATCCGTGACAATGCTGCCAATATGCAGGCGGCCGTCTGTTGTGGAAACTTTCCGTCTATTGGATGCGTAGCTAATACGCTGCAGTTAGTTATTCATGATGATATTATGGGTATAAAAAGAGGATGTCGTAAAATTGTGGAACATTTTAAAAGAAGTGAACAAGCGTCTCGATATTTAAACTAGCTTCAAGAAACTTGCGAGTTATCCAAACACAGCTTGATTCAGGATATAGAAACCTGGACTCATTGAAAAAAAATATGCTATCAATTTATACATGGCAGAATGTGGTGTGATTGAAGCCCCAACTGCAAGAGAATGGGTACAGATACGCAGCTATGTAACGGTACTTAAGAGCTTTTGTCCAGTCACACTTGATAATTTAAGCGCCTCTTCATCCATATATATGATAATACCATTGATCATGCTGAAATCAAAACTGATCACAAAGGACGAACATCCTGAAAAAAAACTGCTCAAGATCCACTTGTGCGAGCCTGTCAACAGGAGATTTCCTTACGCAAGAAATACTCCGTATTTATTGATTGCCATTCTAATAGTTCCCCGCTTCATAACACTGTATTTGACTAGCGACAAAACGGATAACGCAAAAACTGAAATAATATCTTTTGTGCAACAGTACGAGTCTCGGTCAAGTCAAACGTCTAATGGACGTAGATGAAGATAAGCCTAGTGCTTCCTGTTCAACATCAGATTCAGCTTTCAAAAATGCATCCTCAAAAAGTGATGATGATCTATGGGATTCGCACCAAAAATTTACATTACCTTTGACAAGTGGTAATGATTTGAATATGAAACATCATTATCCTCCTTTTGAGGAACAACTCACATGTTTTTTAAAAGAACCTTTGCTTCTGAGGAACGCTAACATTTATGAATAATGGCCGTCTAGTCCGTATACTTATCGTCGGCCAATTGCCGTTAAATGTATATCTGCTGCTCCAACTAGTGTTCCTAGTGAACAATTGTTCAGCGCTGCGGGACAAATATATGCGAACAGGCGATGGAACTTGATTGGTGAAAATGTATGTAAATGTAAACTATTATTTATAGATAGCAACATAAGACTATTTATCTCTAATTATTAATTCTTATTAATTTAATTTTTATATATTAGGGTTGGTTCCTAAGGTGGATCAGTTCCTACCTGCATAATAAAACATACAATGTTCGCTTCCGTACTTCCCTTTCTCACAGCTTTATCGCTACTTCCGGCGTTCCATGTTAGTCCGCTACTATTTTTCACCGCTACTAACGACTTATCCAGCGTTATTTTGAATTCCTCTTTTCTCTCCTATGCTGATGACACCAAGTTGTACAAAAATATTGTCCGTCCTTCTGACAATCTTCACCAACGGCTTGATCTCAATCGCCTCTCTCTGTGGTGCTCCAAAAACAACCTTGTTTTAAACGTCCTTAAAAGTGAGCATGTTTGCTTCAACCGCAAACGCAACTATTCTCCCCACATATTTTCAATTAACGGCTCCTCGGTTAGGTCGGTGAACTGCGTTCTCGATCTGGGGGTCCACCTTGACTATAAACTTTCCTTCAATGAGCACGTTAACCACATAATCCGGAGAGCAGGTGTCATGTTGGGGTTTATTTCACGGTGGTCTAGGGAGTTCTCCGACCCATACGTGTATAAAATCCTTTTCACTTCCCTTGTCCGTCCCATACTTGAGTACGCCTCTCAAGTCTGGTCTCCTTACCATAAACTCCTTATCGACAGAATCGAGTCCATCCAGAAACATTTCCTCCGCTTTGCTCTCCTTCGCCTCCCCTGGTCCGATCCTTTCCGTATCCCCCCTTATGCGGATCGGCTAAAGCTCATTAATTTACAATCTCTCTCGGGACGCCGTGTCATGGCCGCTTTATCTTTCGTCCATGGCATCACCCAGGGACATATTGTAGCCCCGGACATCCGCAGCCAGTTTGTCCAGCGTTCCATGGTAGATCCATCAGAGCCTGCGAATCTTTCATTATCGGCTACCACCACACCGATTTTGGTAGGATGGAGCCCATTACACGAATGCTTAGGATGTATAATCGGGCCGTCCCCCTACTTAGAGCCGCATGTGATAACACCTATGCACGATCTATCATCCGCTCCTTGGCTGATCGCGTGTCATAGATTTGCAGCCCTTCCGGACCTACCTTCCCCTACCTGACCGGACACCTTCTTGTTAGATTGCCTTATAATTTAGGTATTTGAATATTCGTTTAAGTAGCGTAGGTCATTAGGAGATCGGCGGACTGATAAGAATTTCGTTTTTCTCTTTGTCTTCAGTCTGCGGTCTACGCGTGCCTTATGCCTTTGATGAGCTAGTTGTTGTTCGCTGTTTGCCACGATCAGCACATCTCTGAGGAATTGTAAAAAAGACTTAATATTATGTTTTAAAATATCTTTCTTTCTTTTTTGTCGTTTGCTTTATGTTGCTTAATTTTCTCTTTAGATTGCTTCATAACATAGACATTTGAATTTTAGTTTAAGTTGTAATATAACTTTTTTTCGCTTTGCTTTGTGCTTAATTTCATTTTTTTTTTCTTTTTTTTCCATCTTGGTTTCTCTACCTTTGTATTAAATAAATTATAATTTTTATATTTTTTTTATAATTTTCAAACACAATCTTATTGTCATCACTCATTTTATTTGCTAACTCATATTTTTCGTGAAATTCAATCTGTGTATGGCAACTTTGAACAACACACCACATTTAAAACATATGTCATATATTTTCATCATAGAAAATTTACATCATATTTTTCGTCATATTTTCAAAAACGTGTGTGTTCAAATCATCATATAAGGTCTGTTCCCGTACTTTTATAGTAAAAATCATTATCCTCTCAGATTTTGCTAACAAGAGCGTTACTCTCACAGTGTGAGCAAAAAACGGATAATAGTACGGGAACAGAATTGCAGTAACTTGCAGTGAAACTGTCAAACTTTGATATGGACTATGAACTAAACATAAAAAATTTACAAAATTGTTCAAAAATCAATAATTTGTTAGTTACTAATAATTAATTTACTTATAAGTTTCCAAAATACCTATGTTAAACCATATTCAAAATCCAATTAACAATTGTTATATGTCAAATAATGCATTCGACAATTTTACAACTTTTTACCACACCAAATTTTTGTAGTTAAAAGTAATACGGAGAGGAAGTGCTTGTGCGAGTAAATCTGTTATACTTCTCCCTATTTTCTCTTATACGAGGACGCAAAATACTCAAATGTAGTAAAAGCAGGAAGATCTTCGAGTAGGGGAACAGACCTAAGGAGAACTTTGAACTCGCAATCGGTTTGTTTTATTCACATAAGTTTCAATTCAAGAATCACGGTTAGATTTCGGAATCAAAAATCACTCTGAGATGAAATCACACCCATCTCTAGTTAATTTTTCATAAAATTTCTACCATTGAATTATTAGGTCTGTAAAATTATTTCGTTTTTATTCGCAAAATGATAACCTGCTGCATATATATTATTTAGTTTCGTCACAGACAGAAAAATTGAACCCCAAAACTATATCCAAAACAAACAGTTACAATGTAAAATTGGCTCCACTTTTCATCAAAGATTTCTCTTCCATCGAAAATGGAAAAGAAAAATATGACAGATTTATATGTCATATATATGATGAGCTGTTCACACAATGATATAATATCATATATATCTATGTCATATATATGATGTAACATCATAGAAATATGTCTTATTTTTTCGTTATATTCTTTGTGTACAGCTTCATCTTACATTTTCGTCATTTATATGAAGTCAGTAGGCACCTTTAATTCATTGATTTCTAGCGAGGGTTCACATCTGCATATGGAATCCCGAAATCCTGGAAAGTGTGGGTAAGGTGAGTGGGAGAGAGGATTGGCCGGCCGACCAGAAATCCCTATCAAAATGTGGATTTCGAGATTTCGCTTTCTTAGTGTGTGTGTGTCCGAATTATTCGGAGTGTCACATTCATCATTCTGGTCGTGGGTGTTGAACGAGTAACATCTGTTGTTTTTTGAGTTTTAACCATTTTTATGAGTCTAAATCTAGCAGGGAACATTCAGTATCTGCTAGAGACTGCAACTACATCATTTGAGAGGAAATTGTGGTTTATGAGCAAAAATTAGAACAATCACACCCATCACCGGAATCTTTGATCACCGGCATCGTGGCGTGTCTCACTCTCAAATCTCAATCACCATGATGCATGCTTTATGTGAGCAGAGAGCGAAAGTTCGGTTGAACACATGCCATTATTCACAGGTGTTGGGTGTGTGTGTGTGCTACAACGAAACGATAGTTGAATTGAAGGTAACAATAATCAGGCAAGAGTACAGTTAGTTAGGTCTCGGAAGGCGCGCACTTAATCGACATCAAACCTGTACAAATATAATCTATATTTGAAAATAAAAATTAAATACTTAAAGGAAAAATCCTCGAATTTGCCTCGTTTTCGATATTTTTATGATTTTACGTGAACGTGTTTTTTCGGGTTTTCATAAAATACACGCATCCTACTGCAACAAAGTATTGAAGTTACAAATCAATACTCAAGAATAAACATTTAATATTATATGCAAAAACGCATAATTCGATCTAAGTTTCGATATTTTTGTATGTTAAATATAATTCGAATTAACCTTAAAATTGACATAAATGGGGTCGTTGCGTCATGTTGGTGTCACGAACGATGTTGGCCACCTATGTGTGAAAATCTAACCGTGTGTGTTCGAGACGTCATTCACATATGTTCGCCTACGTTCGTTTTTAAATTTTATATATTAATGTTTCTAATAAATTAAATGTGTATATTGTTAAAATGGAAATGTTTCTAATTTTATACTTTCAACTGTAAGAAAATAAATAAATATATATTATGAGAACATTATTCAATTTGTATGATTTTTGGAAATATTTATACGAAGAAAACCTTTCAATTGTTTGGGGTTTCATATAGAGAAATTATTCTCTCAGCCCAACTTAAGCAAAGGTTCACATCTGTCGATGAAATCCAGAAATCCAGGAAAGTGAGGGTAAGGTGAGTGGAAGAGAGGAGTGGCCAGTCGACCAGAAATCCCTATCTGGATATTGATTCCGAGATTTTGGTTTGAATGTAAGTGTAATACCGAAATTTTAGGAAAGTCCAAATAATTTTATGGTAAAATTATGGTTCGGGTCATTCATTCTGTGTTTGGATTTACCGCTGGTCAGAACTATCGGAAGTGTAATTGTCGACGCGACACAGGGATGTGTATTGTTTGCATTTAATTGAAATAATGATGAAAAATTTCCGATTTTCGTAGAAAGATGAATATTTCCGTAAATATAAACACCGGAAAGACGATGTCGGCGTAATTTATCTTTTATTATCTGTGCAGATTTGTGGGAGGTACGTTTTCAGGATTTCTCAAATTTGAATACCTGCTATGACAATTTATCCTTTATCATACATTTTCAAAATAATATAATTTGGTTCACATTTCTAAAATTTCGTCATTTTAT
The DNA here is from genome assembly GCA_963971475.1 of Chrysops caecutiens. NCBI lineage: Eukaryota > Metazoa > Arthropoda > Insecta > Diptera > Tabanidae > Chrysops > Chrysops caecutiens. The sequence goes on along the minus strand of OZ020568.1, from coordinate 38,334,005 downwards.
TGTTACACCTCATAGACCAACGTTCAGTTTAAACTTTGTGTGAACGTAAAAATACAAATGAGAAATTGGAGTAGTAATCAAATTGATATACTTATTTTACTATTAGAAAACAATTATACACTTTTTGATGTGAAGAGTCCGGATTATTTTAACCGAAACAAACGCGAAAAAATATTAAAATCCATTACGAACGATTAAGGGAAAAATATGCCAAGTAAGTTTAGTTGCTATCATGATTTATAATGAATAATAATCAAGCAATAAATGTTTATTCATTAGACGTCACAGTTAAGGAAGTAAAGGTTAAAATAAAATCTTTAAGGGGCTCCTATAGAAGGGAAAAACTTTTAGTGGAGCGCAGCAAAAGAAGCGGTGCTGGAACAAGTGAAATTTACAAACCAAAGTTCGAACACTTTGATAAGCTTCACTTCATTTACAAAAATGGAGAGGGAAGATTGAACGTTAAAAGTAACCTAGTAAGTAATTATAAAATTATTCATTTCAATCAACAGTACATATGGTTTACATAATCAACCTTAATATAATATATTTCATAAACATATATATATATATATTTTTTATATATTTTCAGAAAGACACTGATGATGAAGAAGACGTAAAAAACGACAATGTCAGGCCATGCAGTTCCCGCTCAGCACCTCGATCGGTGAGTAATTTAAATTTTTCCCTCATTAGCGAAATAGTCTGCAAATTGATCACGTATGGAAATAGCTTCGCAACGATCGTATGTTTTATTTTCCAATGATTCCGCTGTTGGCTTGGACTGTTCTGGATGAATTACAGGTTTTGGATCTTTTACATCAATGAGAAAATTGTGTAAGGCACAACACGCCATGATAATTTTATCTACTTTATCACAGTGTAGATTAATTCTATTCCTTAGAACTCGAAATCTTGAAGCTAAAACTCCAAATGCATGCTCCACTATTTGTCTAGCACGACTCAACCTGTAATTGAAATTGTTTTTCTTTGGATCGCCGCTATTGTAGGGATAAGGCTTCATAATGTGGCGCTGAAGTGGGAACGCACTGTCACCAACTATGACGTATGGCAGAACTCGATTATTTCCTATAGTTTCATCTTCTGGAAAATCTACTGCCGCATTCTCTACCTTTGTCATAAGGTCACTTCTACTAAGAACTCGGCCATCACTTACACGACCATTACAACCAACGTTAATACATATAAATCTTCCGTTAGCATCTACTAGTGCCAATAGAACGATACTATTAAAGCCTTTATAATTTCTGAAGAAAGATGATGGATCAGGGCATAAAATGAAACACGTTAGCCGTCTAAACCCCCCAGACATAGTGGAAAGTTCCATAGTTCTTCGAATTTGGCTGCAATTTGCTTCCATTCATATTTTGACGTTGGAAACTAAAATAAGGGAAAAAATTAATACTTCGTTTTATTTAATAATTATTAAAACGTAATAAATGTATCTTTGTTTATTTTAGAATGATCTCACTGAAGTCGTGGACTTCTTCAACAATTGTTTTAAAAATATAAATAAAAACTTAGAAGCGGAGGATGAATTTGGAGTATTTTGTGACTACGTTAAAAATTCATTTATGGCAATGAAGAACACAAAGCTGAGAAAAAGCTGCAGTGGAAATTTTTCCAGGCAATTATGGACAGTTTCGAAATGGAGGCGAAATTAAATGCTGGAAAACAAACATTAGTACCACACACAGCACCAAATAACAATAAGGATAATAGTAATACGGAGGCTATGTCAAATGGAAGCATTTCACCACAAACCTTCAATGATATGTTTCCCGTGTGCGACGAAACTCCACCTTCACCCTCACCTGGTTGCTCTACGGATATAAATAATTCGTCAATATCCACGTATCAACCATTGTTGCAATCAACACCAAAAGTAAGAATACTTAATGTAGAAAATATGAATTTGACAAAAGAGGAATTGAACGAATTTTTAAATTTCAATTAGGATAACCTGTTGCTGTAAATTTTTTCATGCCAAATATATATTTAATATTTACAAATAGATGTTTTTTTTTTAACGTAGAGTAGAGGACTCCACATACCCGTGGTATAACATTTGAAAGAAAAGCCATCGAAAGTCTTGTCTGATAGTGGAGACTTTTATAAGACTCTCCGGTCGATAAAAATCTAATTGTCATTGCAAGCCTTTCCTTTGCTGGGATGGAATTACGGAATCTTGTGGTGGAAGGAGTGATTTCATTTTCCACCAATTTCAACAAATGGTCGAATATTTCCGGTTCCATTCGAATGTAATTTTTAAACAAAACTACGTCCCCCAGCCGCAATTCTTTTTCTAACAGAGTAAATGAACTTAGTTCATTCCTCCGGGTCCTCCAATCTTTGACCCAACAACTTCTGGTTTTGTTTTCACTATACCATTTCGCTTTTCTATTTGTTTTTGATTTTGCCTTCGTATAATTAAACTAAACAAAAATGACATGGAATAGGCGACTGCCGGCAATAAAAGAATCTTTTTGTGACGTGAAATACGTCTATTTGACGCAAAGAGTATATCCATTTTCACATAAAATCTGAAACTACAAAGTACATACATATACCATTCAAACATTTTGAATCGCAAATCATTTATTCAATTCCTTACCTTTCACAATTATTGTGCAATTATTATATTTATTATTATTTATATGTAGATTATTATTATTACACAACAAAAACCACAACAAATATTTGCCAATCGATGTGAACGCGACGAAGCCAAGCCAAAGAATGATTTTACATGATTGTGTGCGTGATGTGTTCCGAATTATAGCTAGTTGGATTTCACGATTTCAGCCGTGTTTTATTATGCACAAGATCCATATGGATCACGAACGTTGTAGATTTTTTGAATGCATTCCAACAACAACACGTGATCCGGATAGCTACCAAGATCACGTGTTGTTGTTGGAATACATTTAAAAAATCTATTACGTTCGTGATCCATAGCCGTGTTTTATTATGCACAAGATCCAAATGGATCACGAACGTAATAGATATTTTAAATGTATTCAAACAACAACACGTGATCCGGATAGCTACCAAGATCACGTGTTGTTGTTGGAATACATTTGAAAAATCTATTACGTTCGTGATCCATATAGATCTTGTGCAAATTATGAAAAACACTGTGAATTGAACTTAAAAAAAAAAGATTTTATTTGAAAAGTTTCTTTTACTCTATAGTTGACAATAGTTTCAGCGTCTCCGACCGACTAACTAACTTATTTTTTTATTTTTTTTTATTTATTTATTTATTCAGTGACTTAATTTACATGTACTTATATCTAAAATGAATAACTTCTGTACAATGGTATTGACTAAATCGTACTTAACAGCTAGTTTAAATCTAACTTTATCTAAGTACCTACATGCTATTATAATTAGTTGTAAGGAGGAGTACAAAAATAAGTTTATTGTGATCTTAACCCTAGGTAAAAAAAGTCATTAAAAACCTAAGCGTTTGACAAAATAAAGTTGTGGTTTTCTTAGAATACAATTATGCTAGAAAGAAAAGTAAGAATTGTGTCTTATTTTATTTATTTCAAAGATGGTCTTGTATGAGATTGAGGTGTATGTCGGGTGAATGGATATCGGGATCGGAAGAAATTGTAGGGTAATAGGAGGGTTAAGGAGGTGTGTATAGGAGTTGGATAGGTTTGAGTCGTTGCGACTCGTATTGAAGTTTAAGATCGTCGTGTATTGGGGTAGCGTTTTTAAGTAGCTTGTTCGTGTGCAGTAAAAGTCGGGTCAGGTGCCGGGCTTGAAGGTGCTTAAGGTGGTCTGATATCTTGGAGCAGTTAAAAGAGGCATAAAGCTCTGTATTAGTTATTGTAGTTGCGAGAATTTGGTCAGAAGTCCGTCTTTTGTAAGTTTTCCCTGCGACAGTTCGTAGGCAATGCCTTTCGAAAATTGCTATTTGTTTTGCCGTGGTCATGGGTATCAGACCGTTCCAGATAGGCGCTCCGTAAGTAAATGTTGGTCTAATTAACTGTTTGTAGATAAGTAATTTTATGTCTCTGTCCAGTCCACTATTTTTGTTCAGTAGGTGGTTCAAGGATAGTTTCACAGTCTTCGCAGTTCCCAACCTCTCTCTCACATGGACATTGGGTTTGAGGGTGTCACAGATGATGTAACCTAAATATTTGATTTGTCTTAGCACATTCAGGTCCTGTCCCATGATTTGTATTTTTGGGCCTGAATGACGTCTCATCTTCTTCCAGTAGCGCGAGCCCTTACCTTTGAAGTGAATGGCCTCACACTTACTGGTGTTAATCTTGAGTCTCCAAACTCGAAAGAAATCAGAGATGCCATTCAGTGCCTTATTCAGATCACTAATGCCTAAATGTGGTGAGAGGGAGGATGAGAAGGCAATAGTGTCGTCTGCATAGCAGATGACTTTAGTTTTGCCAATTATCCTTTGACTTGTGGTTGGTGGAAGGGATTGTACATAGTCGTCGTAAGAGTACAGGGGGAAGTGTCCTAGAGGAAGGTCGGCGAGGAACAGCGCGAACAGCGTGGGGGAGAGGACTGAGCCCTGGGGAACCCCAGCCACTGGGTGGGTAATCCTGGAGCTGACATTTTTATTAAAGACGTAGGAACACCTCTCTCTCATATATGAGTCTAAAACTGCTGTAAGATAATCCGGGAGATCATATAAATGCAACAGCTTCCAGGTAAGCCCCTCAGGCCAAACTGTGTCAAAGGCATTTTTGAGATCGATCGTGGCTGCATATGTGATTTTCTTAGAACCAAAGTTGTGGACTACATTGTTGTGCAGGAGAGTAATAGCATCAAGAGTAGAATGTCCGGGCCTGAAGCCAAATTGGTAGTCAGGAATTAGATTTTTGTCCTGAATTATAATTGAGAGTAGCCTCAGTACAATTTTTTCGAACAGTTTGCCAAGCAGAGCAGTAGGGAGATAGGCCTGTAGCTCTTGGGATCGAGAGGGTCTTTTTTGGGTTTCCGAATTGGTATAATCCTTGCAATCGTCCATGAGCTCGGGAAGTAGCCGTTGTTCAGGCAGTTATTCAGGACTATAGCCAACAAGGTGAAAAAGTTATCGGGAAGGTGCTTGATGACGAGGTTGGGTATCCCATCCGGCCCACTGGACTTTTTGGGTTTTAGGGAAGTGGCTAACAGGCGGATTTGATCGGGGGAGGAGAAAATATTAGGGTCAAGAGTATTGTTATTGCTGGGATGTTCAGGAGTGAACTCACTAAATGGCCTATTCCCTCTGCAGCACCTGAATTCGTTCACATCCCTTATGATTATGTTGTCAAAGTTAGAGTTAGATGGTGGAATACATTGACAGTGAATATCAGCAAAAGATGTAGCCAAGAGGTTGTTGTTGTCGTTTGTACTTTGCAGACATGCATCTGACACAGGGTCAACTAGTGCGTTTACAGCCGAGCAGTTATGTGCTCTGAATCTGTTGAGTTCCCTGAACACATTGCTGCCTGGCCGAATTGCTTGTAATTTATTACGCAGCGACGACTGGTATAAGAGTTTCACGTTATGTTCTAAGTCTTTGGTGACTAGAGTGATTTGTTGTTGCAATTCGTGATATTTGCTGTCCTTAATATAATTTATTCGAGTGAGGTATACAAAAGCCCTCCTACGTAATTTCTTTTTGCATGAGATGAGTTTCAATATGCGTTCAGGTAACTCAACGCTATAGTTGCTCGTGTGATTGACTTTCGGGATACAGGTCTGCATGCAGAGAGCAATAGTCGCAGTGAAGGCACTGATTTCACTCTCAATTTCTTGGTTCGAAAGATTGGTATCACTCTTAATGTGGTTGAGTTGATCGGCAATTCCACTCTGCACCTTCTTGGAAAACTGAATCCAATTCGCAGCACTGAAGTTAAAATGCCGAACAGGCTCGTCATATATAAATTTGTTAATACGCCAGTTGGTGGAGCGTATTATCTTTGGGCCAACGATGATCGGAAAAGCTGTCTATGGATCGGAGTACATTAAGGCCCGGCAGTGAAGTAAGGACTTCAATGTCTTCATGGACGATATTTAGGTCGAGAAAGGCACCTGTGCGAGGGAAAAATGGTTGAGTAGTATCATAGATCCTGCCCTGTTTCAGACTTGTAACCCAGTTAAGCAGAGTTTTTCCATTTGTGATGATCCTTTTTCCATAGAAGTCCTGAAATCCTGAAAAGGGATAAGACATTATTCAAGAACCACCAAAAATACTTACGACAGGTCGATCTCCCTAGCTGTTGATATCTGTCAAAACACAACGTGGCGACACTGTTATGGCAGTGATACTGCAGTGCAAATTATGGCATCGACACTGCAGAAACGATCATGTAAGCGCAAGTTACTCGCGGCCACCAGCAACCGCTAGATGGCGCCACCAGAGCGGAAACGCAAACCGGCAACACGGCAAACAAACGATCAATGACCATCGATTGAACATTGATCGGAAAATTCTACAAATTCAACGGAAAATTTTCCGATAAATATTGAGAAAATAGCCACAGAAAATCAGTCTGAGGAATCGACTACCATAGGTGTGACCGTGGTAGGACGCAACCCATCTTTAAACCAGCGACTTGGCTGAATTGGACAACCCGGAAACGAGTGGCAGACAACCAATCAAACTCTATCGGACTTCGCCAGAAAAATACTTTAGGTGAGAAAAAATTAATAACCGAAAAAAGCGGATGAATCTAACATTCACCGTTGAGGTCCCAAATACGGTTCGAAAGAACCCAATGGGCAATAAAATTTATTAAACAGACATTGAAGAATGGGAGACCGCCAACTGCAAGAGGCGTTACGTCGTAATCCACACGCAGGACCACGACCGATATCTATAGAGGAGTACCGGGCAAGACAGACGGGCCACCACACGAAAACGGAAGTGGAACTTTCGGCCAGAAAAGAGGAAACAAAGAAAAAGAAGATACCGGGGATTGAGGCGAGGTTTAGGCGGGAAATAGAAGAGGCGAGGAGGGACCTCCTGTTGGCTGTAGGCAGCCAACAAAGAGCAGCATTAAGTAGGGAGCTACAGAGACTCCACAACGAACGGATACGTTACAGGAAGAAAAAGCGTTTAGCCAAAGGGGTGAAGCGGACATCAGAACCGAGTAGCACACAGTCGACTTCTAGTTGTCACTAGGCGACGTAGATATAAGACAGGAATTGTAGTTATTGTAACAGAAATAAATAAATGTTGTAAAAATAAATATATCCGGTAACCAGTAGTCGTTAATTATAGTAGTTGTAAGCAAGGAACTCGTAATCATTGTAACGCGAATAAAATTGTAATCGATGAAATAAATATTGTACCGCCTGAATTCAGTCTTTTGAGATTAAAAGTGTATCTGAGGTATTGTTGTAAGGTTTCACCATACAACGGTGAAAATTACGACATAACATTTGGCGCAGCCGCAATTTAAAAAACCTACGTTCGGGAATTTATTAAAAATAATTTGAAAAATCATAATTCTTAGTAAGTCTAAGCTTGGAAAAAACATGATAAATATAGGAATTGAACATCCAGGTACACTTTTAATGTTAAGACTACAATAATATGAGAAAAGAAAGAAGAAAAATTGACCATTAAGTGTATAAGGGAATTGTATGAAATTGTATGAATCGAAATTGTAATTATATAAATGAAACTCGTATGGTATGGTAATGATTGGCACTTGTATTAGAAATAAGAAATAACACTTGTATAAATACATTAAGTACACAATGCAAAAAGAGAAATTGTAAAAAAAAAAAGGAAAAAAAAACAAAAAAAAAAAAAAAAAGAAAACAAAAAAAAAAAAAAATATATATAAAAACAAAGAAAAAAAAAACAAGGAAAAAACAAAAGAAAAAAAAAAGAAAGGAAGAGAGACGAAAGAAAAAAAAAAAAAAAAATTACAATAATAATATGTATATATGGCACATTCTACGCCAAAGATACCACTAAACAGACGTTTGAGTAACTTTATGCAAAGAATAGATACATTTTCGTTTTATAATTTCGAAACCGAACTTGAACACAATAACGTTAACGGGCAATTGGCCAATCAAGACAACGCTCCACATCAAGAAGGAGAACAACAATTGGCTAATCAACAACAAGTAGAATCACTAGAAATAAACTCTACAGAAGAACATCAGACACCTCGCGAAGGGGAACAACAATTACCCGATCAACGACCAGTAGGGTCACCAAAAGTAAACACTGAAGAAGAAAACCAAACAAATCAAGATAGCGAACATCCATTACCTGACCAAGGACCCGGAAATCCAGTAGTGGTAAACGAACAGCCACTCATGCAAGCTGAAGATCAAGGAAATACAGAAGGTATTGGTACTCTGCAATCAGAAATAGTGAAACTACGACACGGAAGGTGTTACGTGAGAACAAACTCCTATCCGGGGACTTACACTGTGGAAAGTGAGCTACCAGATATAAACAAATTGTCTACTGACAACCAGGCTGACATAGAAAACAAAGAAAATAAAATGGCTGACATAAGTTTAGTGAACAATATATTGTATAACAACGTACCGATTCTGGTAGGGGAAGATAGCCCGCGCAAGTCTAATGAGGTGAACGAGTTTATAAATTGTGCACGACTGGGGTATGAAACGCTCACCGATATACAGGATAAGATACTGTTCATGAGACTATTACCAACACGCTTGAGGGGAAGAGCATTGGAAGTGGTGCAAACAGGGACGAATGACACACTGGAGGATATATTTACTGCATTAAAAACAAACCTATTACAAGGCACATCATATATAACCCTCAATACCCAATTGAGGAACGTTCATCAACTGCCAACGGAAACCTTATTGGGGTATTTCCACAGAGTGAAGGCTCTTATTAACGCCTGCAAAAATGCAGCTGCTGCTCAATACATAGATGGTGGAGATGGGCTGAACGCCGAAATAGAGGAAGTAGGCCTTCATTGTTTTAAAATGGGTATAATAAACCCCAACTACAAGTTTTACCTACTCCAAGATGTAGAAAATAACGTGAACGCATTGGAAAGGAAAATAACACGATTAGAGCAGACGGAACAATGTATGCAGCAAAATCTTACCCAGCAAAACTCCCTGGGGGACCCAACACCACTAATGGGACTAGGCGTCCCTACCCACGTCCCAATGAGCAACCATAACTACAATCCCGTTTACAACCCACCACCAACACCTGGTAGAAATCCAGGTTATAACCGATATCCTACAGGCCAACCCAATCAGAGCCAACCAAGGAATTTCCAGCCAAACGGATATACACCCAACCATAATACACCTCGGAACCGACCGGATAGACGACAGATAAAATGCAATTTCTGTCACAAAATGGGACATATCATGGCAGAATGTCGAACTCGGCAGATGACTCCTTTCTGCTCCACCTGCAGGACGTACGGTCATAACACCAGAAACTGCAACCAGAACACACAGCGAAATTTCGGGAGGAATAACAACACGCAACCCGGAAGAAATAACCATCAACACCACCAAGTTAACCAGACAACGGCGAACAGGGTTAACCAGGAATGTAATTTTTGTTTGAAACCAAATCACACGGAAGATGCATGTTTTCTACGAGAACGGTGGGAAAAACTACAGCTACAAACCCAACTAAGGGAAGTGGAAAACTCTACAGGGACGGCCGAGCGCACCGCGAGTCGTCCATAATAGAGCAAGAGTATAGGTGCGACAACAGGACAACCATGCCGGCACTACCAATAATAAACTTACAACTAGACATTACTAAGGAAAGAAATTCGAAATTCATAATTGATACTGGATCAGAGATATGTTTGATTAAACATTCCGAAATAAGCAAAGTAAAACTAAAAGACGTAAACAAAAATGAAAGAGTCACTCTCAATACTATCTCTGGAGAGATAACATCTGAAGGTACGATTGTGGGACAAGTAATGACGAATCAAGTCTATCCCTGCAAATTTCATATTGTGAAAAATTTGAGTCCTACAAATATCACGGGAATTATAGGGAATGACTTCGTAAGTAAATACTGCAACGTAGAAGGACCAGCTAAAAGACTTGTTTTCCCGGCGACCAAGACGGGAGAGGAAATCGTCATTCCATTCGCGAACCAAGGCGACGTGTACAAGACCGAGTCTCGATCCATTGATGTAGTAACAAACGACGCAGCTACTGGCCAGAAAAAACCGTCTATCGAAATCGAGCACTTATGTAACCGCAGCTCGCAAACTGCGGAGTGTTCAGTCAAACCGAACGGGAAAATAAAGTACGGACAGGAAGCTTCGCTACCATCAACGGAAGACAATGAAGCAACACAGGACTTATCAGACCTATTCGACTGGGAACCAGAGAAAAAGGAACGAGAAAACCCTCCTGGGCAGATGCGAATCGGGAGTCCGAGTGCTGAGGGGTCCACAACCACAGACTACGATCACCTAAACCACCGAGGCTCGCACGTCTCGGAAGGTGAAAATGTCACAACGCCAAAAACCTACGAGGGTGGACAGACTGATTACCTCAAAAATACAGAGCAAGTCACCATAAGAGAACGCAGAAAAATACAGATACCCCAAAGAACGGTGAAGTTCCTCGAAATACCAGTACCAACTCCAGGAGAATATGTCGCTATAGGAGAAGAAATCAAGCAAGGAATTTACCTCTGTAACGCACTGGTCGAGTCAACCAATGGCAAAATTAAAATGAGCATACTAAATGTAAACGATCACGAGGTCGAAATAAACGACTTTACAATCAATTTAGAAAAATACAACACGTGTAACAATGAGTTAACCACTAAGGACTCTCCCGAAGTAAAAGAACACTACGGGATACAGACAGATGTGTTCGAAACCAGTAAAGGGAAGAACGCACGAATAAAAGACCTACTGCGAATAGTGCGCATAGAGGAAAATCTGAACAGTGAAGAGAAAAAGTCAATCGAAGGGATTATAAAAGAATTTCACGATACCTTCCATATACCAGGCGAAAAACTAAGCCACACTACAACGGTTCGGCACGAAATAAGAACCAAGGAATAAATACATCCAGAGTTTCGAGGATGACTTAACTCGATTTATGGATGTAGTAACGTTACAGAACATGGAAGCAAAAACTGTGGCGCAAGCTTTCGTGGAAGAAATTATAAATCGGTATCGAATTCCGAAAAAATTAATCACAGACCAAGGGTCTAACTTTACTTCGGAAATGTTCCGAGAAGTATGTAAACTATTCAAGATCAGGAAATTAGAAACGACGCCGTACCATCCCCAGTCCAACGGGGCACTAGAGCGATCCCACAGGCCTTTAGTGGAATATTTAAGAAATTTTGTTGATGACAATCAGGCGAACTGGGATGAGCACTTGCGAGCAGCTATGCTCGTAAGGAACAACAGTATGCATTCAACTACGAAGGTAACACCGATGGACCGCTTATTCGGTTTCTCTGCTCCCCTGCCTAACAACTTGAAAAAAGAGCCCGAACCCGTCTACGACCATGAAAACTATTACTTGCACCTAAGGAACAAGCTTCAAAGAGCTTACCAAACAGCTCGAAGAAACTTAGAAGAAAGTAAAATCCACTCTAAGAAGTATTACGATCGAAAGATAAATCCGGTGAGGATACATATAGGTGATCAAGTACTTTTGCGAAACGCCGCCCGGAAAAACAAGCTAGTCCAACACTGGCTAGGTCCTTACAAGGTCGTAGACATAAATAGCCCGGTTAATACCACTATATTAATAGGGAAGCGCAAGCGCCGTGTACACAATAATCGGCTAAAGCAGTTCAACTAAACAACCTCTCTCTGTTTTTCAGAATGATGCAACTAATACTGATTATAAGCCTCGGAATAACGGTAACCCGACAAACCCCGGTGGAAGTACACCAACTACGACACCAGGGCATAGTGTTCGAACCACTGAAGAAAGTGCAGACATTCCACGATCACTGGACTATCATCACCCAACTACCAAAGCCAATATGGAGCCTACATCTTAGCTATCTGGAAAACTGCGAAAGCGCAATACACCGGTTATGCAACGATACAAACGGATTAGCATCTGCAAACTGTAAACATTGGCAAACCGAAATTAAGAAACAGGTAGCGCAAATAAGAGACTTAATAAACAAAGCAGACGTTACCATAACACCTCACAAGCGGGTAAGAAGGGGATTACTGAACTTAGGGGGGAAAAGTCATGAAAACGCTATTTGGGACTATGGACAGTGATGACTCCAAGAACATACACCAAAAGCTAAATGAATTAGAAAAGGACACTCAAGCCAACTTAGATTTGGCTAAAAAACAAGTAACCATCATGAAAACAACATTAAAAGCTATGAGCGAAACAAACACAGATATGCACGAGAGACATACCAAGCTAGTGAAAAGGGTGGAGAGCATTAATGAAAAGATGGAGGCATTAGCGAACCATACAGACCAACTTCGCATAACACAACTGCGATTGGATGTAAACGAGTTAACCATGTACATAATGGCGGAACTCCAACAAATATATTGGGAATTAACGGATCTCTTCATCGCGCTAGAAACACTTAATCGACGAGAATTGAGCCCATTATTGGTACCAACACATGAAATCCTAAACATATACCTAAACGCATCCGAGAGGTATCAGGGTAGAACCACCACCATGGACCCCATCACACTACAACGGGTAGCTAAAGTAGACTACGAGGGAAGCCATAACGGAATGCTCATACAGATAAAGATTCCTTTAGTTGAGTCCCAACAATACACATTAAATCGAATATACACCACTCCGATTGACACTGGACACAACACGTACTATGTCTACGACATTGGATATACCTATTTCCTAAATACAAGCCGCTCACAACAAAACTTCGGCCTAACCGAGTTGCACTACCAAATCAAGTGCACCACCGTAAATGAAACCTATAGCATTTGCGAGCATAACGCCCCAGTGCTGACAAAACCTACGCACACGGAATGTATATCAGCGCTATTTAAGTCAACGGAGGAGGTCCCAAGCAACTGCAAAGTCCGATTGTTAACCACGGTACACCCAATTGTGACGCCGATGCACCGCGAAAACACCTGGCTGTACTGGGTACAACAACCGACCCAACTAATAAGCCAGTGCGACATCCATGAAGAAACCACTCAGCTGTTGGGACTAGGCATCTTGGAACTGAAAAAGAAATGTATCCACCACATAGCAGAATACACTCTCCCCTATCAAATAGCAGACGCACATACTATAACGATACATCAACCCGAAAAATTGACCCCCCCAAACATCGATTTTGGACAATATAAAATACCCCCAAAAGCAAAGAAAAAACAAATGAAAATCGTACATCCAGTAGCCCTAAACGATCACTATAAAGGTCTCAGCGAAACAATTGAAGAACTGGACTCAGAAATTAAAGAAACTGAAAAACGCCGCCACGAAAGGATCCAAATACACACCACGACCGGCGTAACTGGATGTTTGTTAGTAGTTATAATAACTATCGTGCTTATACGCAACTACAGAAGTCGCACAAACCGAAGAAACCGCACCCCTCCACAACCCTCACGACCAAGCCCCCGACGGGTTGAGATCGCGTCAATGCCCGTGACGATCCCCAGAAGGGATCAAATAATAACAGCAAACGAGAGTGCTACACAGAACCCCGGACCCGCACCGACCGTACCGATTTCAAATGGGCAATAACGATACAAAACACGCGAGAATAACGTCAACGAGAAAAACGGAATATGTATAAAAATAATAGTATAAATAAACAATAAATTAATAAGATAGCGTTAAAATAAGAAATAAAAATAGAAATAAAAAGAGAAACCCTAAAAAACCCTAAGAAAAAAAAAAAAAAAATCTTAAACTAAACATTCTAAACCTTCCTATTTACTAATTACCAGAATTCAACACGATGTCCGGAAATAGCCCACAGATAATCATCACCATTAAAGGCGATCTGGACGATGTGGACATTCATATTCAATGCAAATCTAAAAACATATTAATTTATCCGGACCCAAAAACAACAAATATTAAAAGCAACTTAGGCGCTCCACGGCCAAACCACCGCGGAAACACCAGTGAGACCGTCGATGACATGGGATTGACCCAAGCCAGTTGGGAAGCAGCACTGGAAGAGGCCGACCAGCTGTACCGTCAAATCGAAGAACGCCAGAAATTAACACGTGAAATTGCTAAAATGAGGAAAAAATTAGAGAAAACAACTCTAACTGGAGAACCACTCACCGTACCAGACCGCAGAAAGACAAACTTACTTGGTAGGCTAACCTATAAGTATCACGAAAACTTAAAGAAGAGGACCCCAGTCGATTTAGAACCAAGGATCAACCTCGGCACCACGTATGACATCAATAATAGCTCATCCAAAGGGAAGCACGGTATCCTCAACACCAAGCGAAATCGACCAATTGACCTAAGTAAATACTTAAAAAACTATAAATCTTGTTAACATTATTATATTAAAACAATTATTATATTAAAACCGCTGCCGATACGATAGTAGTCCCTAAGTAACGAATTTTTGTCATCTATTAAGAAGGTAATTAAGAATAAATGCACCAATAACCGCAAATTTAAACCACTGTAACACTACTGGTACCGCAAAGTTTTACTGAACCTCTGGAATAGTAATTTGAACAAAATGTATGGAAAATGTAACAACTAACGAAATGAAATAAACAGAAAATGCACTAGCACTAGGATTTAGAATAATTTAAGAGAAATATGTAGCAGTAACCAGGTTAGAAACCCGAGAACAAAGGAAAATATACACCGTCATTAGGATGGCAAACGAATCTTCATAAGTAACCCGGCCACCCCTTTTCCGGTGAAAAGGCTCCGAAAGAGGGAGGAATGTGATGATCCTTTTTCCATAGAAGTCCTGAAATCCTGAAAAGGGATAAGACATTATTCAAGAACCACCAAAAATACTTACGACAGGTCGATCTCCCTAGCTGTTGATATCTGTCAAAACACAACGTGGCGACACTGTTATGGCAGTGATACTGCAGTGCAAATTATGGCATCGACACTGCAGAAACGATCATGTAAGCGCAAGTTACTCGCGGCCACCAGCAACCGCTAGATGGCGCCACCAGAGCGGAAACGCAAACCGGCAACACGGCAAACAAACGATCAATGACCATCGATTGAACATTGATCGGAAAATTCTGCAAATTCAACGGAAAATTTTCCGATAAATATTGAGAAAATAGCCACAGAAAATCAGTCTGAGGAATCGACTACCATAGGTGTGACCGTGGTAGGACGCAACCCATCTTTAAACCAGCGACTTGGCTGAATTGGACAACCCGGAAACGAGTGGCAGACAACCAATCAAACTCTATCGGACTTCGCCAGAAAAATACTTTAGGTGAGAAAAAATTAATAACCGAAAAAAGCGGATGAATCTAACATTCACCGTTGAGGTCCCAAATATGGTTCGAAAGAACCCAATGGGCAATAAAATTTATTAAACAGACATTGAAGAATGGGAGACCGCCAACTGCAAGAGGCGTTACGTCGTAATCCACACGCAGGACCACGACCGATATCTATAGAGGAGTACCGGGCAAGACAGACGGGCCACCACACGAAAACGGAAGTGGAACTTTCGGCCAGAAAAGAGGAAACAAAGAAAAAGAAGATACCGGGGATTGAGGCGAGGTTTAGGCGGGAAATAGAAGAGGCGAGGAGGGACTCCCTGTTGGCTGTAGGCAGCCAACAAAGAGCAGCATTAAGTAGGGAGCTACAGAGACTCCACAACGAACGGATACGTTACAGGAAGAAAAAGCGTTTAGCCAAAGGGGTGAAGCGGACATCAGAACCGAGTAGCACACAGTCGACTTCTAGTAGTCACTAGGCGACGTAGATATAAGACAGGAATTGTAGTTATTGTAACAGAAATAAATAAATGTTGTAAAAATAAATATATCCGGTAACCAGTAGTCGTTAATTATAGTAGTTGTAAGCAAGGAACTCGTAATCATTGTAACGCGAATAAAATTGTAATCGATGAAATAAATATTGTACCGCCTGAATTCAGTCTTTTGAGATTAAAAGTGTATCTGAGGTATTGTTGTAAGGTTTCACCATACAACGGTGAAAATTACGACATAACACATTTGCGTCAGTAATTTGGCTGTTCCAGAATTCGTTGTGTGCGTTAAAGTCCCCTCCAATAATATATGGGTCTTCTTTAATCGTTTGTCCAAGTCTTTCAAGGTCATGAAGTATAAGGTCGCACACTCCAATTGACCGGGTATGGTACACCGATACAAAAGTTAAGTGTGATCCGTTAGTCAAAGTCAGTTTGACAGCTATAGCTTCTATTGAGGTAAATACTGGCAAGTTAAGTACTTCGTACTTAACATTGCGTGGAATAACAATAGCTACTCCGCCTCCGCGACTGTTCTGTCTGTTTCTGGTGACAATTTCGTGGTCCGTCAGTCTATTTCTGATTTTTGTTCTATCGTCTAATTTGGTTTCCGTTAGTAGTGCTACGTCAATGTTATATTTGTGCAGTACTAGGTTTAGTTCGTGCTGTCTGGTTAATGTTCTCAGTGAGTTGCAGTTAAGAGTAAGAATTTGTAATCTGCGATTGCAGGTCCTTATTTTAGTTGATCGATGAAAGGGGCGAGCTCATATGCGAAATTGAAGAGTGTTTGCTTGGCTTCTGATGGGTCTGGGCTGCCTTTCAAGAAATTTACTACTTTGTTTATTTTAGACGCGAATTCCATCAGGTCAGCGTTGAAGTATATCTTGAATTGCGCGTTAAGGAAATCAAGATTGTTTGAGATGGAATTATTGGTAGCTGAAGCTGCTGAAGATGAGGGTTTAGATCTGCTGGCAGGTGTTTCGGGTGGAAGAAGCTTGACGCTTTTAGTAGTTTGGGTGTCTGAGGTACTGGGTTGTAAATGGACATTACCCGTTTTTAAGGCCGAAGTGAAGGGTACATCATTGCGCCTAAGGCTCCGAGCAACATCATCTTTGTTTCGGCCTTCTGCTCTTAGTGCTTCTTTTTTTGACTCTATACCCTCAAGGAATTCATTATACTTCGGACATTGTCTGTAGTTTGCTGGATGTCCATACTGGGAGCAATTGACGCAGTATGGTTCACCCTCATTGTGGTCTGCTCTGCTACATTTACCTGGAAGATGTGTGTTAGGGCATTTTACGCACCTGTATGCAAGATTGCAGTTCTGGGAAATATGTCCAAACCTTTGGCATCTCTTGCATTGGGTGATGGGCCTACTCTGGATGTTCTCCCATTGTATTTTTTGGTTCAGAATGTATCTTAAGGCGGTGATTTCTTTCAAGTTAGTTGACTGGCTAACTTGGACCAAGAATAGGTCTAACTGTTTCCCCATCCGAAATTTTAAGAAGTGTAAGGTTAGGTACTAACTCCGTAAGTGCTTCGGTGACTTCTTCCTCAGTATAGTCTGCATCGACTCCTCTTAGTATGAGCGATATAGGCTAACTTAAACTCTAATTGATCAGCTTATATCTAAAATATATTGCTGGTCTCGCATTTTCATGCTTGGGAAAATAAGTTTCCCAAGCATATTCCTGGAATCGATCATCGAATGATCGAGCGACAAAAATTCTAGGAACTGCAATCAAATGTTCCCGTGGTTGAACAGGTGCACCAAATGCAATAATTCTCAGAATTGCATTTGGTACATACTCGTACTTTTAACCTCTCCCGCCTTTAATTTGAAATCCTCCTGGATTTTTCGGCAATCTAAATTTTTATCTTTTAATTCTTTGACGTAAATTTTAACTTTGTTATTCTTTTCCAACAAGACAAAAAATGAAATTATTATCAAAGATAAAATTATGAGAATTACTGAACCAACAACATATTGAACATTTTTATGATATTTTAACAGATTTATGTGTTTCAGGTTTACAAAATTTCTTAATACAATCTCTTCTAATTCTAATTTTTTTGTGAAATTATAAGTTTTAGCTTCTCCATAGTAAAATCTTTCTACAAATTCTATCTTTTCATTTCCAAAAGTTTGATTTAATATTTCAATTGTACAATTATTAATCGTTATAAGAAAGTGACCATTTAAAGTAATATTCCTATCATCACATCTGTTGATTATTTTAGAATTTTTCATATTTTTACAAAAAATAGTACTGTCATCAAGCTGTTTTACTTCAGTTACACTGTTTTCTCTTAACATACAATTCTCTCTAATGATACAATTATTCATTAATTCTAATTCATTTTCATATTGAATTTTATTTTCATACTTATATTTAGTTCCATTTATTTCTAACATGAATTGATCTTCTAGGATCACTTCTAAATGATCTCTGGTTGGGGTTGCCGTTAAAAATTTATAATTTAACATTTTATAGGAATTTGGGATTTTTATTGCTATAATTAGCGTGTGACTTTCGTATTGTAATAGGCCTACTTTTATGTTTTTCAATTTATAGAAATCTAGTTGTGTTTTTTCTAGTTCGGTTGTTGTCAACATGCTAGGGTGGATTAACCCATGTTTTGTTAATGCTATATTGTCAATTATTTGATTCAGTTTTTCTTCGAATGTTTTAAGTTTAAGGAATTGATCTGTTCTGAATTGATGTGAAATGATATGTTTTTGATTTTCTGTGAGGCTTTCATATTGTTTTGTAATTTCATTTCTATCAGATTCTATAATATTTTTAATCGTGGTGATTGTTTTATTGAAGTTTGAATTAATTTCGATTTGGTTATTTAAATTTGTTACTGCATTTTCCATGTTACTATCTACTATTTTTAAATGATTAGCTATTTCATTTCGATCAGTCTCGTCCATGGTACCAAATAGCCATTTCTGTGCTGACCTACTAGGTTAATTAAGCCTCTTTTTGATCTCACATGTTTTTTGGGTTCGATAGCATTTAATTTAGCATGTATGTTTCTTATTTCGTTTTGAATTAAGGGGTCTTGTCTAATGTTTAGTTCGTCAATGTTCTGTTCTAGTAAGTCCATAGTCTTTCCTATTTCGTCAGTGTTTATCATGTGAAGGATTATTCTAGCGTCCTTAATAACTTCTGTCAGTCCCATGTTTATAACAGTGTAACCATTATTGGTTGATATTGGGGTTACGGTTAGTGTTGCTGTGGTTTTCCGTGCGAGTAAGGTTAGTATCAGGAGTACTACGGTCGTTACTTTAAATGAACTTATTCTTTTTGCGATGTCTTTATAGTTTGCTGTTGGTCTGAAATGCTGTTTTAGTAGGTACCTTGCTTCTTCCCAGTTCTGTGGTCGGTTGTTGAGAAGGAGTTCCTTCGCTCGTCCTGTTATTTTGCAATTGTAGATCACTTACCATAGTTCTGCTCGTTGTTCCACCCTCACTGCATTAAGATGTGTGTCGATGACGTTAATGAATTGTGTCAGCTGATGGTGGCTTCCTTCAAATTCCTTGATGTAGTTTATTTCTTTTATGAGGCACACTGCTCGACTGTGCCTTGTTTGGTTGTTGTTAGCTATGGCTTCCAAAGCTGCAGTTAATCTTTCAACCAGTGCTGCATCCATTTTTTGGTCGTTTAGCACGTCCTTCCAAAATAGCAACGTTCTGTCTTTACGCTTAATTTTAAAAATTTTGAATTTGTGCGAGTTAGTTGGTGGGGCTAGTATTGGTATTACTACGATTCACCCAAAACTAGTACACTATAGGATATGACGCTTTATAATTATTGCTATTGTTTCACTTTTAATGTCCTCTTTTTTCTTTGAAAGTCCTTGTATTATCACTTTTGATGACACGAAAGAAAAAAAAAATTTTCGCAACTAATAAAACATTGAACTGATTTTAAGCCCTTTGTTTATGAAAGTCACTGCTTGATTTTTTTTTCACTGTATTTTCAAATGTCAAAAGGGATTTTACACTTCCAATTTTAACTTTCTTTTTATTTCAGTTTTTAAGTTTATTTCACTTTCAATTTCCCAGTTCGTTCACTTCGATTTTTGCACTTTTTATTCAATTATTACTTACATACCCTTCCAGCCTCTGAAAGGTTTTTAAGATGGCTTATGGCTTGACATCCACCTCTATGTTTTTTGAATTTGCACAAACACTTTTTTTTTTTATTTAACGATCGCGTAACTATAGTTCGTTCTCGTTTGGATTCTGCAAGTATAGTCAGAATCCTACCGACTGCGCCAATTATAAAAAACACTGTGAATTGAACTTAAAAAAAAAAAGACTTTATTTGAAAAGTTTCTTTTACTCTATAGTTGGCAATAGTTTCAGCGTCTCCGACCGACTAACTAACTTAAACTCTAATTGATCAGCTTATATCTAAAATATATTGCTGGTCTCGCATTTTCATGCTTGGGAAAATAAGTTTCCCAAGCATATTCCTGGAATCGATCATCGAATGATCGAGCGACAAAAATTCTAGGAACTGCAATCAAATGTTCCCATTGTTGAACAGGTGCACCAAATGCAATAATTCTCAGAATTGCATTTGGTACATACTCGTACTTTTAACCTGCATAATAAAACGCGGCTCATATGGATCTTGTGCATAATAAAACACGGCTTTCATCGGCAGATGTGAACCCTGGCTAAGGAGCAACTCCTTGGAAGGAATATTCGCGTAAAATATACTTTTACCCTCAGTTAATCTGGAAACAGAAATCAATCGTTTTCGGGGGAGAGACTTATCCTCTAGCCCCGCGATTTTGAGAGTTAAAATAGGGAAACAAATAAATATAAAACAACTTTTGTTTTACAAAAATTCCCAAATTTGTTTCCTTTACAAGATATTTGCAAAATAAATATCAAAAATTTCCTAACCTAAAATGTGTTTTTGTTGACATTTGAACATATGTTTGCTGTTCAAATGTCATTTCCCCTCTTTCTGGGCCTGCGCACTGTGTTCAAATGTCATTTCCCCTCTTTCTGAGACCTGCGCACTGTGTTCAAATGTCATTTCCCCTCTTTCTGAGACCTGCGCACTGTGTTCAAATGTCATTTCCCCTCTTTCTGAGATTTGCGCACTGTGCGCCATCTATGTGTCGTCTATTTATCTACGTGCGCCATCTATGTGTCGTTTGCAAACAAACAACAAACTTCGAAGCGTATGGATGGTGCATTTTTAAACATTTGCAAGGCAAAGTACTACAATTGTCAAATTAAATCGGGAAAGTATTAATTAGCAAACAAACAATGTCAATAAAATACTTACCTGCATATTACAATTTATTATTATTGATTGTGTAATATCATTGAAGGTGTAAAGCATAGGTGTATATATATAATGCTTACAAATTTTCTATTACTTAAAATAGACCCCATTTCAGAAGCAATCTTAATAATTCAGCATACAAATGCTATGTTTGGACTTACCATCTTTCTGAAATTCGTTAAATTTGTCTGTAGATTTCTGTTTTCTGGTCAGTTAGTTTTCTAGCACGAAACAGTTAAAAGCTGTTACAAGAGTGAAATTCAAAGGAATATTTACAAGTGAACGCTAAAAAATATTTGATATAAACTAATAATAATATAATTAGCAGTTAGTTTTCTAGCACGAAACAGTTAAAAGCTGTTACAAGAGTGAAATTCAAAGGAATATTTACAAGTGAACGTTAAAAAATATTTTATATAAACTAATAATAATATAATTAGCAGTTAGTTTTCTAGCACGAAACAGTTAAAAGCTGTTACAAGAGTGAAATTCAAAGGAATATTTACAAGTGAACGTTAAAAAATATTTTATATAAACTAATAATAATATAATTAGCAGTTAGTTTTCTAGCACGAAACAATTACAAGCAAAAGTGAAACAATTGATTATAAACAATATATAAATAATATATAATAAATAAATATATTTTCTAGGGTAAGTGAATTTTATTTTATAGTAATATTATTAATTATAACGTTTAACTTAATTTGCTCCTTTTGATATTTTTATTTATATATATGTATATATATTTTTATATTCAATATATCATCTAATGTTTTCATTTTATTACAAATCTACATTCTTATTATGGGTTATTCATACAGTTTAAATATTTACTGCCATTACTTGTGGATTTGATTTAAGAACTTGAAGGAACTTCTGTTGATCATCGTGACTCTTAATTTTTTGCATTATTTGAGTTAATTGTTGTGGGTTTAATGATAGATTCTGGCCCATTGGTGCTTGGGAAGCTGGTCTCATATTAGCGCCCATGATTTGATTTGTACCTGAACTAACCATAGTCATCATACCCTGTGAGTTGAGTAATAATATATATGTATATTAGTTTTCTCTGTTGAGTTTATTTTGGTTATAAAATTTTTACTTGTTGTTGTTGTAGTGGATTAGGTTGTATCATTTGATTTTGTGAAAGCTCTGTTAGGGGACATATCCTATATTATAGATTATAATGAGTGAAAAAGTTTTTAATTAGATAATCCAGTGGATAACTCGAAAAACGCGCGAAAAACTTATCTGCGTGTAAAATTTGTTTGATGTCGTTGTGTTCGAGCCAGACACGATGTTTGATGTCGTTGACCTTAAACCGGGCAATGCACCGACAAACACCACCAAAGGGGTTGTTGACTGTGCGGTCATTCGATCGCAATTTTTTCAACACAGAATTTTATTTTCAACCGGCGCCAACAATCCCTTTGCTCGGGTTGAATGCACTTTGCTCGGGTTGAAAGCACTTTGCTCGGTTTGAAAAACACGAAAGTGTTAACACGTACTTTTTGTTACAATATTATGTTATGTTTAAATGTGTTTGTTTTTGTACTAAACAGAAACTAAATTGTTTTGAACATTTTCCGGACTATTAAATTATTTCATATAGTGACGATGTTGAATTACATGAAATTAAATTAAATTGCCAGTTGTTTTGTCTTACTTTGGGATTTCGTGTGAATTTATGTTTTTGGAGTAATGGTTTCTAAATTGCTTTTGTAATATTGTCGTAATCCTGAGATGAAACAGTGAATTAATCTTACTGAAAGTGTTTGGTTCATCTTATTTGTTTGGTTTCTTATAGAAAACAAAAGATGCGTGTTTGTAATTGCTACATTCCTGATTTTAAAATTTCAGACATGAAATCGCATTAAGAAGTTAAAGGTCATGAAAGATACAAAAATTCTTTAACCTTTCATTAGTGTTTGGAGAGTCATCAAAAGAAAATTTTTCGGCATTTTCCGAAATCATTCAGAAATTGATATTTTTATCATTCGTTATAGTTATTATCATTGTGCTGATTAACAGCAATAAATAAAATTATTTTCGTAACGAGCTCTGAATTGGTAAATCGTATTATGCTCCCCTTAATTTGGCAGGCATAAATCACCAACCCCCAACTAAGTATGGAAAATACCGTCTATAGAATGTTTAACGTAATTTTATTCATTTCGATGTGGTTATTAAATCTATTATTAATGAAATTGATTGATGATTAAGTTGGAAGCTATTTTTTCCGGGTATCCTGTAGGATACCAAACAGCACAGTGTGAATTGAGTTAGGCAAAGTCGTTATGGTTGGAAGGAAGTGTACCGATATGCACGTGAGAATTGGGACTTGGAGATAGCGCATGAAAACGGTTATCAAGCATCCTCGTTTAGGCTTAAATTTTTACGTTTTCGTTTGAAGAACGTGGTTAATGGTTAATGATCGCGTCTTCTCCAGACATTACTGTTTGATAGAGTAACTTTATCGACTTGTAATAGACACATTAACGTTTACTGGAGTGCTGATGGAGAAATGTAAATGACGTGGAGGAAATGTTCTTTTAACGCTTTCTCTTGTGATGAAGAAATATGCAGGATGCGTGCTTTGAATAGCGCTACATTAGATTGTCGGAGAGCTAAGGACATTTGACATTAAATATTTTTCTTATAGTGTTACTCTTTGTAAATGTCAATTATTTGACAAGTGGGTTACCATTTTTGGAGCAGACACACCTTTAGATTCAGACTGTATTGGCTCACCGAATCACAGTTAACTCATATAAAATTTATGCAAACATTTCATGCCGTAAATATGCCGCAATTTTATGCTAGCAATCCCCTCGTTTGAAGGTTCTTCATCATACCTATGGTTGCGTTTTCGTTTTCGTGGTGTAATGATTTCTTAGTAAAATTCTTTCAATATTATTAAACACTGAATGAATTATGAAAACTTTTTAATAAATTTCGTTAATTCCACAACAAATCAATTAATTCCACACCTCACTGCTAATGGCACAATCTTTGCATAATAATGACACCAAGAAATCCAACTGAAGGTAGAGTCGACCTGATTTCCATGGAACGTTCGAAGTGCATTCAGATTCACAGTTAATGTATTAACTGTTTGAGGTTTGATTATTTATTATTTACGAGGATACAAAAAGTATTTCCACATTTTTTTTTCCAAGGATTGCTGCTGAACTGTTAAAGCTAGGTACCATGGTTAACGCTTCAAAAGTACGGAACACGCTCCGCAACACTTATTTCCACGGACGAAGAGCACGCAAGTAGTTCCTCGTACGCAAAGTGAATTGTATGAAACGACTTCACTTTGCTAAGGAGCATCGAAACACCTACCTTGAAGCCTTCAACAAACTTTTTGGACAGAAGAAAGCAAGTACAACATCTATGGCTCAGATGGGAGCCGCCAAATATGGCAGCAGCCGAACACCGAGTTGCAGCCTAAGATCTTAATTTCAGCCTTCAGGAGGTAGATCCGTAATGGTGTCCTACCTGGCTCCTACTGCACAAAATTTATCAAATCTATGCCCAATCGTTTGAAGGCTGTAATAGCTGCTAAGGGATATCAAACTAAATATTAAATGAAGCTGGTTGGCGAAAAAAACAGGGTTAATTTTACACAAGAACAGTTACCGTACGAATACTTTTTCTGCGTCGGTATACTACAAATTTTCGTTTTTTATTTTTTAAAAGAATATTTAATAGTTTTTAACTGGATATTTTTGACGTAATGAATAAAGCGTATTTGGATCTATAACAATAATTATTTTCGTTGTAAAAAAAATATCAATTAATATGGAAAATTCGCCTTTTTCTGAAAAATTAGGCGTCGTACGAATACTTTTTCTACTCACTGTATCATCTTCTTAACTAACAGTTCTTACATTTTTTTCAATTTTTATTTCCAGACTTCCTATCATCCAGCTATTTTTCATCTTCTTTCATTCTTCATCTTTCGCATTCTTTCGCTTTTGAAGTCTTTTACTTTTGTTTTCTTTCTGGTGCTTTGTACTGTATATCCCTTTTCACTAGCCTTTGTTGTTTTCTTATTCTTTTAAAATAATTAAAATAATGGCTTGCCATCCCCGAATTCACCCTTCTCTTAAATATATCTCGCCTTTTACATGGCACACTTTTCTTGCCACAAGCCAACAAACCGTGAAATTTTTGGAGGAAATGGAACTTATTCCTTCCAAAGAGTCGACGCCTCCGGTTTGTCCCAAGTGCAGCGGTAGTATGAAGGTTAGCAAGAATGACACCTGCAAACTTGGGTGGAATTGGCGTTGCGAAACGAAGAAACGCAAAGTGAAAGGAGCTAAACAATGTTGGGGGACGGTTAACCCTCTTGAAGGAACCTTCTTCGATGGAACACAAAAGAAGATCGAGTTTTGCGAGATAGTAGCGATAATAGTTGCTTTCGCATTGAAAATGCGTGTGACGGACTTACACACACACCTGCAAGATTGGAGACGCAGCAGATACGGAAATCCGGACGTGACCATCAACAGACAAACTGTGTGCGACTATTATCGTTATTGTCGTCAAGTAGCCGAGATCATCGCGTCAAATGAGGACATCAAATTAGGAGGGATTGGAAAAACTGTACAGGTTGATGAAACTTTTCTCACAAAGAGAAAATATCATCGCGGACGGATTACGGAACAAATGACGATGACCATTCTGGGGATTTACTGCAAGGAAGATAAGAAATGCGTGTTTTTCCAGGTGGATTCAAAACGGAAGGAAAGTATTTGGCCATATTTGTCACGATTTACGGACAAGAATACATCGGTAGTTTGCACAGATAGTGCAAGGCACTACCATGGTGTGGAACGGCTTTTTTCGAATCATACTGTCCATTTACAAACAAACCACAGTAAAGGGGAGTATGTGGAAAAGGGCAATCCGAATAACACCATTAACCATTTGGAAAATCAGAATCGGTTGTTGAAAAATGCCATAAGATGCCGAAGAACAACCAAACATATACACGAATATATGGCGCTTCATTATTACCGGCAAAATTTTTTGGAATCAAGGTACCCCAAGGACAACTCATCACAAGTCATGACATTTTTTGAGGATATCAGGAGAGTTTTTCCTCCATTTATTAACGGAGATAGAAAGGAGCCCTTAGTCCTTGCAACGTTGGAAATTCCTACTGTAGAATCCGAACACCTCCAAAACATATTGGTTTCATCGAAAACTAAAAATGTTCCAACCATCGAGCAGGAAATTGAAGACGCAGCGGAAAACTCAGACGAGGAGCTGGACCCGGAGCAACTGGAGTTAATTTTATCCGATTTTAAGAATTATTTTTAAGTCTTATATAATATAAATCTATTTAAGTTAATTTAAGTATTTTAATTTTAACTTTAAGATATAAGTTTTATTTATACAAATATGCAGAAAATAAACATAAAAAAATATCTGCACATCGCTAGTAAAAAACATTTTGACACTTTCATCGTTACATTATAATTCAATAAATTCCAATGTCGAGATTACGTTTTTTCATTTTCTTTTGTAATTTTTTCTGTTAAACATTTTGTTTTTATTGCTTAGCTTATTATAATAAAAATACGCAGATAATGGTAATGGCAGATTTTTATTTCTAGTGATACTATTACTATTGACATATTCGTGTAGTAATTTAAAATAATATAATATAATTTTTTAAAAAGGCTAATACAAATACAGTATATTTTAATTTTTTGGCTCTAGTTTGAAGAACTTAAATAAGAACTTAAATTAAACTTAATTAATAAGAATTAAATTTAAAGTGATTAGGACATCTACCATTTGAAAAATAGGAGTTTGTTAAAATGACAATTGCATTGACAAAAGCTTCATTTCTTACAAGTGTTTTAAGTACATTCGAGTTGATATTATCTATTCCTCCATTTTTATTTTTAAGATCTAGTATAGTATGTTTTAATTCATGATTAGTTACTGAGTTGAGAAAAATTGTATTTGAGACAGTATTTCTCATGTTATACAGACCATTTCCTCCAACACTCCGTGTGCATTTTCGTGCTAACTTTGTTCCAACTTCACAAAAATATTTGTTCATATAATTTAATATTTCGCTATTCTAAGTTATTATTCATATTTAATTTTAAGATATTTTTAAGAATTAATTTATAAAAGATAAAAGATAAGATAGAGATAAGTTTAAGGTAAGGTAATACAAGGATAACATAAGGACATAGGATAACATAATCGCGCGCTGTTCCTTCATCTGTTTGGGAGTTTTATAGTTTTTTATTTTGAGTTTGGTGAAATCTGATGTGTGTCCTCTCATTCGATTCCCATTGTTTTCTGTCTCAATGTTGTGCCCTCTCATTGTGGACTCAATGTCCTAGTCCCTCAATGCTGTGTTGTGTTCCACTGTTTTGCGCTGTCAATCAGGAGTTGTTTTGGAGCTAAACAGGAGAATCACAAGGATATAAGCTTTAAAAGGTATAGTACCATTCTAAAAATCATAAAAAATTTCATCTGCGATGTTTTACAGAAGAAACCAAAGGACAGTGCAATGAAGACAGTCAGAAACCGATGACTCAGACCTGGTGACTTCTTTTGGACTTATCAAAATGATGATGAAGGGAAACTAAAACACAAAATTTTAAATTTTTAGATCTACTCTTTTATTTTTCATACGATTTTAGCATCTGCAATGTGAAATGAAGTCGTTGTGGATTTGGATTTGGAAGTCCATGGAAAGTTGACCATACGTAACCATATGACAGAAATTACAGAAGAAACAAAATGTAATTACTATATTCCATGATCAATAAGTTTGTAATTAATTAATTATTTTATGTTTTTATTTTTTTAGTCTGAATTTGCAGCTGAATTAGAAGCAACCTACAATTAAATACGGAGGAACTTGCTAAAGAGAGCTAGATCATTGATTCATTGGCGATCAGGTTTTATGTTTATTTTTTGGTATCATTTTCAGAATCTTTATTCTCACCCTTACAATTATCTGCCCATATCTTCGACAACCAATCACCCGGCTCACGACAATACGTTTTTATTTGCGGGAAGTGGACCGAACTGAGGCGATATCAATTGTCAATTAGTTGGAGAACTATGGGTTGTAAATAGAATAGGCCACTGCCAGCAGTACTTGCAATTTGTTTACAACAAATCACATTGATGCATAAGTGCATACGTGTAACAAGTTTTTATCATTCCATTGTATAGTATTGAATATGAACATGTTATCGAAGTAAATTTTAAGTGAATCACTTTATCAGGGAAAAGCCGATAAGACAAAAGAATGTGTGCTTGGTAGGAGGATATGGAACCCGACTGCGTCCTTTAACATTAAGCAGACCTAAACCTCTGGTTAAATTTGCAAATAAACCGATTCTTTTGCACCAAATTGCTCTTATTGATGCGGGCGTTAAGCAGGTAAACATCATTGATATTTAATTAGAATATACTAATGATACTGTATGCAGATAATTCTAGCTGTCTCTTATAGGACAGAACAAATGGAAGCTGAATTGAGACAATAAGCTGAAAAACTAGGAGTAGAATTATTATTTTCTCATGAAACCGAACCACTTGGCACGGCCGGACCCTTGGCCTTAGCAAAAGACGTTTTAGCTTCAAGCACTGAACCGTTTTTTGTACTGAATTCAGATATTATATGTGACTTCCCGTTTAGGCAATTAGAGCAATTTCATAAAAGCCATGGAAAAGAGGGTACGATTGTTGTAACGAAAGTAGAAGAACCATCGAAATATGGTGTGGTTCTATATAATCAAACTGGTTGCATACAAAATTTTATTGAAAAACCACAGGAGTTTATTAGTAATAAAATCAATGCCGGCATGTATATATTCAACCCGTCAGTTCTAAATAGAATCGAAATTAAACCAACATCCATTGAAAAGGAAGTGTTTCCATTAATGGCAAAAGAAGAACAACTTTATGCTATGGAGCTGTCGGGATTCTGGATGGACGTTGGGCAGCCGAAAGACTTTTTAACTGGTAATTTTAGTTTGGAATTTATTATCACTATTACTCTAAAATAAAATATGCAGGTATGTGCCTTTACCTTTCGTCAATTAGACATAAATCGCCTGGAAAACTGTTTACTGGAGGAGGAGTTGTTGGTAATGTTCTTGTTGACCCAAGTACAAAAATTGGTCATGGGTGTAGAATTGGACCAAAAGTAACTATTGGACCAGATGTTGTTATAGAAGATGGTGTCTGTATAAAACGATCAACCATTCTAAAAGGCTCGAAAGTAAGGTCTCATTCTTGGCTTGATTCATGTATTGTTGGATGGAGATCGACTGTTCGTCGCTGGGTACGATTAGAAGGTACCACCGTTTTGGGAGAAGCTGTTATTGTTAAGGATGAAGTTTATATCAATGGTAGACAAGTGTTACCGCACAAAAATATAGCCTCAAGTGTTCCAGAACCCCAAATTATGTTATTTATGTTATCACATTTTTTAGTTCATTTTAGACGATAACAAGTTTTCAACCATTTTGCGAACAAATAACATGAGTTATTTTATTGTTTGTATTAATCGCTTTTCAGCTGCTCAACTCCAAACTAAAACTAAACAATTTGAAATTTTGATATAAAAGAATATGATATTTTTATGTGATTTAGCTTCCGAGTAAAAACATATTTTATTATTTTAATCTAAGTAAAGGTGAGTTATAAAAATACAGCGAGTGTACTGCTCACATAGAATATTGAATAAAATAAATTAAATTTAAAAAATTGTTTAGTTTTAGTTTTTATTTTAAACCAGACATCGGGAATAGTTTCCTACATTAAACTTGAATTTAAATTTTGTATATAGTGTGTAATCATGTATAAGTGTAATTTTGAAATATTTCAGTTTAACATAGTATACTACGTGTTAAATTAAGTTTATTTGTATAGTATAGCATTATTATATTCAAGGTAATTGCCTTTGATTGTAATTCCATTAGTTTTTATTTTAAATGTGTGTTTAATTTAGTTATATTCCAAAATATGTTATTGAAACAATTGAATTGAAAACTTTAGAGAGATTGCCATAGAGGCTTTTTTTTAAATTTATTTTATTTATAGGATATTTAAGTATTAAATTATTCATTTTGATTTTCATATGATTTTTAAATACAATTTTCTTCATTTATTCGTTTAATTAAATGAAATTATGTTAGGAAAGACAAAAATTTTAATTTATATAGTATATTTTTTAATTTTATTCACAATCCCTTCATGAAAATTTGCTACTTTAACGTTTTGAATTTTTAAAACATAAACATAAAGAATTGTTAAAAATTTCGTCTAAACTTCGAACAAAGTATAAAATTAGTAAATGGTATTTGAAATAACTACTTAGGCTTTCGATTTAACAAATGACAAATTTTATGTTCATGTATTTCACTATTTTACAACAAACTGTTTAGTATTTTATAAAGTTTAATATAATTTAAATTTTTTTAATTTATTTCCTATGTTTATATCAATGGTAGACAAGTGTTACCGCACAAAAATATAGCCTCAAGTGTTCCAGAACCCCAAATTATGAATTTTTAAAACATAAACATAAAGAATTGTTAAAAATGTTTAATGATGTTTGAATTGTTTTTGTAGTAATAAAGTTATTTTAATTAAAATGAATAATTATATGTGTCTTCTAAAAATGTGCAAAGAAACGGTGAAAAAGATAAGTTCCAACATTTAAATTTAAACTGTAGTGGCGGAAATGTAAATTTTCTGCTTTTCACTTCTTTTTCCGGTTTAATTTCAAAGTTGTAGTACTTTGCCTTGCAAATGTTTCAATATGCACAATCCATAAGCTCCGAAGTTTGTTGCTGGTTTGAAAACGACACATAGATGGCGCACATCTCTGAAAGAAGGGAAATGACATTTGAGCAGCAAACATATGTTCAAATGTAAATAAAGACACACTTTTAGGTTAGGAAATTTTTAATATTTATTTTACAAATATCTTGTAAAAGAAACAAATTTGGAAATTTTTGTAAAACAAAAGTTGTTTTATTTTTAGTTGTTTATCTATTTTAACTCTCAAAATCGCGGGGCTAGAGGATAAGACTCTTGCCCGTTTTCGTTATGTAAAACATCATCGAAGGTAGTAGCCATATAAGCATATAACTATAACAAAAGAACGGTTTGCTGGGTGGCACCTCTTCTTTTTATATTTAATATTAGAAGGTTTCGATTCTCCTACTGATTTGTCTTTTAAACGTACTTTGAGACGAAAATCTTTAAATCAACTACGTTGAAAACTAGATATTATATACACTTTCCGGATCCCAAAAATACCTCATTCACTTATTTTTAGAGTGGAAACAAGGTATCTACATATGCATGTGGAAATGATGCTGTTTCTATGAAACTTTACAAGGGAAGTCTTCTATTTGTTGGATGTTACGACGGCTTCATTTAGGTTATAAACAAATCAGCTGGTGCACAATTAGGAAGATTCCCAGGATCTTGGAAGGTTTTGCCTTCAATATACATCGTAGCTGACAAAGTGAGTGACAGCAACGTTTTTAATATTAAAACATCATTTTTCTTTGCAGTGAACATCTGGAGATTCTCATATGCAAGTCATGGATATACCAACGTATACTTTAGCTCTTGTACAGTGAAGGTGTCCTTTGAATCAACTCCTTTAACGGGAATATTTTGTACTAAAGCAGATTAAATTAAACAGCATTTGATTTTTAAATTTATTTCAATCCAAGTTTAGTTTTAGGTTGAGAAGATAGTATATATAAGATCATACATCAATTTTAATAAGATATGATGTAGAAGATAGAAAAGACGAAAATTATAGTTTAATTTTGCATTCGCAAATTTATTTCGCTATACGAACCTATTCTACATAGTCCTCTACACAAACACTAGCATTGGTACCTCCAAACCCGAAAGCATTTTTCAGTGCTATTGGACTCACTCCTGCACTCCATTCTGCCTTACATGTTACAAAATTCATCTTCATTCCCTCGTCGACCTTTTCTATATTTATTGATGGAGACGGAGACGTATGATACATGCCCTGGTGGTATTCCTTCAGAATTTAAAGCACGTTGCAAAGCTAAAAATGCACCTCAACCATTCTCGCTAGGTGCTGTTAAATGAGCAGCATCACCAGAAAGGCCATGACCCAATATATCTGCTTATATATTTGCTCCACGACGTTTAGCGTATTCCAACTCTTCCAGAACAAGAATAGCCGAACTTTCACCAGTAAAAAAACCATCCCTTTTTATACTTTTTGTACGGTCTTAAAGATTTTTCTAGACATTCGTTGAACGATTTACTCAATGCTCGCAGCCTACAAAATCCAGCAACAGACAATGGATCGATACAATTTTCTCCACTACCACAAGTCATCATATCCGCATCATTGTACTTGATAAATCTGTAAGCACCTCCAATACCATGGGCTCCTGTAGCACAACCTGTATACTTCTGTATACTAATCTACCACATGCCATGTTCAGTAGCACTTTGGGAACAAAAAATGGACTTAACTACTTATAACTACTTTTAGAAGCCTGACATAAGGTATATATATCTACTAAGTCAACCATTCCCATTGCGACACAAGCCCCTAATCTTTCTTTAGTTTTTTCCTTCATAGCTAAGAGCTTTCCTGGCAGCCACAAGAGATTACATAATAGCAGCAGACATGCATTTTGTTTCACGTTTTAAACATTTTTCACCTAAATTGAGCACATTTCTATTAACTTGGGCAGCAATCTTTGAGGGAAGGCTCTGGTAGCTGTCTTTAGTAAATTTTTGTATGGCACACTAGCTGTTACCTAACAAGATTTTCCCATGAATCTTGAGCATTGTTTCCTAGTGGGTTAACAGTCCCTAAGCTAGTCACTACTACTCGCCGGTCTGATAAACTATGTTGACATCGCAAGTGGCTGGATATAAGTAATAAGCTGTGGTCTTAAATGTAAAATGAAGCGTTTAATGCTCATTTCTAATCCGAATAGCACCTAAAATAGAAGCTGAAATTAAAATTATATTAAATATGATGTCTGGACTCGGACTGTAAATAGTTTCTATTACCTACTCATGACAGCTGATTTTGCAGTTGAGCACTGAACTGTACATATAAGAACATTCCTGACCCAATTATTTTTGAAACTTAAACGTGTGGATTCCAATTGCTTCCGTCATCAGGTTACAAATAAATTGTCTTTTGCCGGACAGATCAAAATACCACCGACCAATTGCTTGTATTTGCACAATGACATTAAGTTCCGACCAGCATTTGAAGCTCGTACAAACATTCACTTTGAAAAATTAACACCAGCTGCTAGGAATGATGTACAACATATGACACATAACGTTCCCAGCCTGTAAGCTATTTCGTAGGCTATATCCAAAAGTTTTCGTTCATCTGTCATCTAAGTGATAATCCGCCATGCCACGGGGAATATTTTTTTCCAAAACTGGACTCAAACTCCCACACACATCTTCGAGAGCTTTCACGAATGTATTTTTATACTTTCTCTTATGCTCGGTGCACAAATTTGGCAGACACGAGTCATTAGAAATAACTTCCGACACAAGTCCAGCTCGATGATCTGGATCCGCCCTGGTCATTTCCGTACTGTACTAAAATTATAAAAAGAATAAAACAAAAACATGACACACATAATATGTGTAGAAATACTATATATATCCAGCCCATTTGAATTGATTTCTAAAATAACTTTTCCACACTTTAGATACTCTCTCAGCTCTACAAAACGGAAGCCACTAGAAAATATTTCTGGTAAGTTTCCCATGGTTGCACTCATTTCGACTAATTGAATTCCAGCTAGTGTCAGAAAAATATTTAATATAATATATTTCAACTGCTAATAAGAAATACCTTTGATATCCATGACATTAGTCAAAAAAGTTGTCAATGTAGCGCCACGACCCATATCGCCTAACGAGTGCACTTCGTTGACAACTACTTAATCAATTTCTTTTCAGAGCTCTTTTTGCCTCTATTACGCTACCACATACTATTATTGAAGCTTTTTCAATAGCAGCTATATACTATTAAGGTTTGTTTGTTCTTCACCGTCTTTTCCCTGCTGTGCACTCTTAAACAAGGAAATTAAAATTCAAAGCAAAGAGCGCCATTGCACTGACCTGAAACAAAGATACTCAAACTATATGTAAATCACAATACTGACTGGTGCTCTTGTTACCTTTTTCTGGACAATTGGAACAAAACGACATATTAGTTCACATAGCATTAGTATTTCCGCCACTAGCGTTTTACCACCACTTGTTATTCGTGAAAAAACTAAGGTTTCTCTATTTTCAATAGCTGGTAGCAGCTAACACCATTTTGTTGACAATCTAAAATGAACAATTTATTGACATAAGTCTTTCACCAGATTAAACTTCATCTTACCGTACAAACTTTTAATGTCCTTAAGATCTTCAATCAGTTTTTCTTAACTTTCCGACAAGCCGTAAAAACGTTCCTTCCTTTTAGTTCGTTCCATCAAAGTGATTAAGGTGCGTACAGACGATCATATTTTTCGTCATCTTATATTTCGTCCTGTTTCAAAAACGTGTGTGTACAGTTCTTCAATATGTCATAGATATGATGTATTTTTCTATGATCGTCTGTAGGTGCCTCTATACGACTCTCTTATAATTTGGAAAATAGCAATGAATGCAAAAATTTCTACTAAACTGTGTTAACAGAAAAATTATCAATTCAAAAATCATAAAACGCAAGCAATTGAAGGGTTTTCTTCGTATAAATATATCCAAAAATCATACAAATTGAAAAATGTTCTCATAATATATATTTATTTATTCTCTTACAGTTGAAAGTATAAAATTAGAAACATTTTCATTTAATAATATACACATTTAATTTATTATAAACATTAACATATAAAATTTAAAAACGCACGTAGCCGAACATATGTGAATGACGTCTCGAACACACAACGTTAGATTTTCACACATAGGTGGCCAACATCGTTCGTGACATCAACATGACGCAACGACCCCATATATGTCAATATTAAGGTTAATTCGAATTATATATAAAATACGAAAATATCGAAAATTAGATCGAATTATGCGTTTTTGCATATAATATTAATTGTTTATTCTTGAGTATTGATTTGTAACTTCAATACTTTGTTGCAGTAGGATGCGTGTATTTTATGAAAACCCGAAAAAACACGTTCACGTAAAATCATAAAAATATCGGAAACGAGGCAAAATCGAGGATTTTTCCTTTAAGTATTTAATTTTTATTTTTAAATATAGATTATATTTGTACAGGTTTCATGTCGATTAAGTGCGCGCCTTCCGAGACCTAACTAACTGTACTCTTGCCAATTTTCAGATTTAGTACACTTACACTCGCGAGGCTGAACGTAAGCAGTTGTTTTGTTAGGTGCATGCGGTTTTTGAAAATTTTAACAAAAACACTCCCTGTGATTTTGTCAACTAGATGCAGGTAAAAAAGTCACCGTGACAATGCGGATGCCCATAATCACGGTGATTTAATCACTGTGACGTGAAATCACCCCCATCTCTATGACTCATATCGGAAGAAGCATTATCGTGTTGTTGAGCGAAAATTTTCTGGACTCATTATCTAACGACAAAAGTGAAATTGTATAACAAAAACTTCAAAATGACTGAGATTTCAGAATTAGAGATGATGACAGCATTAACAAAACACTTTCGTCACACCACATTTAAACACAGTTTACAACAGAACTCAATATTTGCTGTTATGCGTGGTAAGTGACTTCCGAACTCTGATAACCTGGTTTATTTATAAATTATATAGGGTAGAGTAAACTTTAGCTTATATTTTATTAGTGATTTTTTTTCAAAAATTCCTTATTTAGATATATTAGACTATTCCGTGTATTTAAAGGGGCGGAAATGTTTTTGACCCAATGCATCTTTTGTGAAAGGCCGATGTGTATGATTTGTACTAGAACTTTGAAAAATGTCAAATTTGTGTATGAGCGTCTCGCGCAATAAAATTGAAAATTTAGTGTTTTGGTGCGGAAAACTCAATTTTCCCTCACCTTAAAATAAAGGTTCTAGCCAAGATAATCACATATACCTAAATATGTGCTTTTTTTTACCAATAACCTCTAACAAAAAGTTAGTTAAAGTGTACTCTAACCTAAAAAATTTTGAAAAAAGTCTAGCAAATCCGCTGAAGTTTACGCTACCCAATTATAAATGTTATACAGGTCAAAATGACGTTTATATCTGCATGCCAACTGGGTCTGGAAAATCGCTCTGCTATCAACTGCCAGCCGTTTTGCAGTATAATAAAGTAACCATTGTGTTTTCACCCTTGTTGGCACTTATAAAGGATCAAATTGATCATTTGTCTAAGTTTGGCATTTGTGCTGAGTCTTTTAATTCCAAAATGCTCTCAAAAGATAAGGAACGCGTGATCAATGATCTAAATAGCATCAATACAAATGTTAAGTTACTGTATGTAACACCTGAACAGGCCGCTACAGATATTTTTAAATTTATTTTACTGTCATTAGTCAAGCGCAATAAAATCGCATTCTTTGTCGTGGATGAAGCCCATTGTGTAAGTCAGTGGGGTCATGATTTCCGACCTGATTATTTGAAATTAGGATTGCTGCGCCGGGAGTATATGCACATCCCATGGATAGCATTGACGGCAACAGCATCACGAGATGTGGAGGAAGATATTTTTAAGAACCTGTCTTTGAAAAGACCAGTACTTCGCTACAAAATGTCATGTTTCAGGAAAAACCTATATTACGATGTTGTTTTCAAAATAACATTGAAAAACAAATATGTTCACTTGAAAGAATTCATAGAATCGTGTTTGGTAAGCAAGGAATACGAAGAGTTTCATGGTAGAACAAAGCCTTGTGCCATTATTTACTGCCGCAAGAGAGTGAGTGTAGAGCATCTTACTATTGTTCTCAACAGACTGGGAATAAAAGCAGCAGGTTATCACGCCGGTTTGAAAACTATTGAACGAAATCAAATACAAGAGGATTGGATGTGTGGTAAATACCCTGTCATATGCGCTACTGTTAGCTTTGGAATGGGTGTTGACAAATCTTCGACTAGGGTTATTGTCCATTGGGATGTTCCTCAAAATATTGCCAGTTACTATCAGGTATGTTTTTGTTCAACTTATCTCTGTTACTTGTAATTTTCACAATATTTAGGAAACTGGGAGAGGTGGAAGGGATGGCAACGTTTGTTTTTGCCGAATTTATTACGCTAAAAGCGATGTAAAATCTATTTCTTATTTGCTACAGAATGATTACAAAAAAGCAAAAACTGTATCACGGAAACAACAAACTTTGCTGGCGCAGAAAAATTTCTTCAAAATTGTTAAGAACTGTGAAGGGATGAATTGCAGACATCGTCTTTTTTCGGATTATTTTGGAGACAAACCTCCACTATGCATTGATTGTTGTGACGTTTGCAAAGCGCCAAAGCAATTGCGTGAACAAATTGAACTATTTCATACGATTTCAAACACTTCTAAATTTCAAAGTAATGTACCAAGCCAGGATGATTTTGGTTTATATGGTGGTATGTAACTGAAAATATGCACAGGTTTTGTATATATTACTTATTTCTGCATAGGAGGGAAGATATCTTTGCAAGATGATGAATTTCAATGTGATAAAGCTCATGCAAACAGTAATGAATTATTATCATTGGATACAAGAAAGCAAATAAAAGCTGAAATGTCAGATTTGATTCAGAAGCAATTTGAATTGAGGAGACCTATAAACAATTGTCGGGAAATTGACATGGATCTCAAACCAACGCGTGTAAAATACCCTACATCCACTTCGATCAAGGTCAATGGCCTTACTATAAAATTACGTGAGTCATATTTACGCATGTTTGCCGACATCATGAAGACTAACGTTCAAAATTGTGTGGAAAAAGCCGGACATAAGTTAACATACCTAGACTTTGACGATATTGCTGCACATATCGAGTACGAATGTTTTACCAAAAATAAAGCGTTAAGTTTGTATCGGCGAAGTATTGCCAAGAAGGTAAATTGTTTTACCCTAATATTTATATCGGTAAGAATAATAACAGGGTCGCGGCGTTTAAATGATGAGCTCCTAAATCAGGGAGGAAAGGCATTTTGTTCAACAAAATTTTCAAATGTATTTATGTATGTATATATAGCTGAGTTTGGTCCAGAAGTCATTCTTTTGAGGACAAAATCCCTGAAAGAACATGTGACTATGAGTCATGCTTTTTCGTGTGTCCAGCCGGGGTTCATCGATTTATAAGACGTTATCACGTCAAAAAAATTTACGGCTTTGGAAAAACATATGTGGTGATTATCATCACTTGGACATATGCATACGGTCACGGTAGCTCAGTTGTAAAAGCAAGTCCTGGGTTCAATTCCCAGTCGCGCTGTGTTTTTCTTTGTGATCCACGTGTATATTTTTCTCTGATTTCTGGACCATCGTAACGTGATGCCCTAGTTATTCGGAATTCGCCTATTACGAACATTTAATTAACCCTTATTCTCCAATGAAAGTTTTAAAAAAACCTATGCAACGAAGCTTGTGAACTTGTAACTATGCAAGATACATTAGAAACAGAAACTGCTGTACTTGCATAAAAATCCATTCGATCTTTCGAAATAATGCGAATGTGCTCCGGGATTGCTTAATACGCACCATCCGCGGTAAAATTCCAAGAAATTATATGAAAGATAGGACGTCCTAGGAGAATATGGGTTTTACCTTTAAAATACTCAATAAAACGCTGAACTTTTAGATATCTTACATAAAACAAACAACTGCTGAAAACAAATTGCTTGCGGAATTGAAGCTGTATAAATCTCGTAGGAGCGCTCCAAACATAAGTAATGCGAAAAAATTGGAGACTGTACTACTTAACTTGAACGAATGCAAACAAAAGATGGGAAAAAAATGTTTTGAACCGGTAGTGCAAAATGGAAGTAGTTTGAAGGCAAAATGTGGCACCCAAAGTTCTCTAGATACATTTCTTAGCAAGCCGGTTGAAAATGTACGTAATCCTGCAATTGATACGGAGAGTATGGTCTCAACCACCAAAAACCAATCTGTGTCTACACCTGCGCCCACTGGTAATGTTAATTTAACTTATAATTCCCAGATTCATCCGACTATATACAACTATATTTGTATATAATAAAATACTTAATTTATGATCTATACTTAAAACTAAATTAATTTTTGTAAACTAAATTTACTCAAGTGTGAAAAGAATTGTGAGAAATAACAAGTGTTTAAACGTTAGAAACTAAGAAACTAAAATCTATACTGATAAGTCTAAATACCAAAACTAAATTGAAGAATGTTCAAGTGGCGAAAACAAACATCATCGAAAACAAACATCATAGTCAAAATTCTCATACGCCTCCTCAAAAATTAATCTATTAAACTAAAATAATTATTTGTACACAATTTGATTAATTACACGTGTCATCCTTTCCAAATTCTTTATTGGGAAATACAACATGATCCAACATTTGTTGCAAGGATTGGGAAAAACCCAAAAACCCAATCAGATCATTTTCCTTAATTATTAAACTTGATTTAATTCTTAATTAACCCCAAGTTTCTTTCGTTGCTCCACAAATTTCATTGTTGGTAATGGTTTCGTCAAAATATCTGCTAACTGTTCACCTGCTGGAATATAAATTAACTTTATTTCATTTTTCTCAACTTGTTCCCTAGAAAAATGATATTTTATGTCAATATGCTTAGATCGTTTGTAAGCTTGTTGGATTATTAGCAATACTTATACAACCATTGCTGTCTTCATAAATTATAATAGGATTAGATATGTTAATTTTTATACTCACAGCTAACGATTTTAACCATAATGCCTCTCTTACACCTTCAAATAAAGCCATATATTCCGCCTCAGTAGACGAAGCGGCAACTGAAATTTGTTTTCTGGTGCTCCAACAAATTGTACAACGATCAAAAAGTTTAAATAAGTAACCTGTCGTACTTTTTCTATCGGTTATATCACTTCCACCCCAATCAGAATCAACATAACCACATAAAATGTTTTCAAAGTTACCTTTTGTATAATTTAATTTAATATCTATAGATCCTTTTAAATACCTAAGTACCCTTTTTAAGCATTTCCAAAGTTCTTCATTGTTTTTAATCAAAAATCTACTCAAAATGTTTACAGCTATACTCAAATCTGGTCTTGTACATGACATTACATACATTAAACAACCTACTAAATTTCTACATGGAGCATCATATTTTTGCTCTGAATTTAAAGCCATATAATCGAGTTTGGTTTCAATCGGTGTACTTGTTGGTTTACAATCCAACATATTGAATTTATTCAAAATAGTTTTAATGTATGAACTTTGATCCAAAGTAATAATATTTTCAAATCGCGTAATTTTGATTCCTAAAAATAATTTAATATCTTTTAAATCCGTCATACTAAACTTATTCATTAAATATGTCTTAAAACTATTCATCAAATCTTTCCTAGCTGTAGCAATCACTAAGTCATCTACATATAAAACAACATAAATATTTTCAGATATATTTCCCTTGTCTAACATATAAATGCATCTATCAACTGGTGAATTTTTAAACCCTTTTTCTATCAAAGCTCTTTCAAATGTTTCAAACCAGCATCTTGCTGCTTGCTTTAGACCATACAACGCTTTATTCAACCTACAAACTTGATTATTTTTACAATGGACACCTTCAGGTACTTTCATATATATTTCCTCTTTTAATGTGCCATTTAGAAAAGCAGTTTTTACATCCATATGATGCACTAACAAATTGTATTGATTAGAGAATGCTAATATAAACCGAAAACTAGAAATTCTAGCCACTGGTGCAAACGTTTCTTTATAATCAGTTAAATATTCCTGACTAAAACCACGCGCTACAAGCCTTGCCTTATATTTATATGGATTTCCATGCTCATCATTTTTAATGGTAAATACCCATCTACAATCAACAATATTTTTATTTTCAGGCTTCGTTACTAAATCCCATGTTTTATTAATTAAAAGTGAATTTAATTCATCTTTGATTGCTTCTTCCCATTGAATTCTATCATCTCTATCTTTTATTTCATTATAAAAAGTAGGAATACTACAAACTAAAGATTTGGCACACATCAAACAATCATCTGGTCAATCATATTCATTATAAGATACAATAGGTCGATTTTTGATTTTTTCACTCTTTCTAATTTCTTGAGATATTGGTCGTTTGTCATTTGAAAAATCAACTGATCTATCTGTTTCTATAACAGATTTATTTTCCTCAACATTTATTTTGGCATTTTTCTTACTAGGTTCTAATTCTTCTGATTTATATATATCAGATTCTTGCACTCTTACTACTGATTTTGACCCCATTTCAGATGCATCAGTTTTATTTTCAAATTCTTCAATTTCATTCCCATTAATACTTATTGCAGGCCTAGTTTCCATAAAATTAAATTCATCAAATATTACATCTCTTACTACCATGAACTTTTCATTTACTACATCCCACACTTTATAACCATTTGGTAGATAACCAACCAATATACCTTTTATTGATTTTTCATCAAATTTTGTTTTTCTTACTTTATTATGAATAAAAACTGTCGAACCAAAAATTCTCAAATACTTTATTTGCGGCTTCTTACTATGCCACATTTCATATGGTGTTTTAATTCCTTTTAAAGCCTTAGTTGGGGACAAATTTATTAAATATGTTGCAGTCAAAACTGCCTCACCCCAAAAAACCTTACGCAATTTTGCATTTGAAATCATAGACCTGGCTTTTTCTGTTATTGTTCTTATCATTCTTTCTGCTACACCATTTTGCTGTGGAGTTCGTGGTACCGTGAGATGAAAAGTAATGCCTTTTTAAACACAATAATTTTTCATTTCAGTTGACAAATATTCACGACCATTATCAATATACAAATTTACTATTTTTAAATTAAAACGAGCCTCACTTCTCGCTACAAAATCTTTAAAGACCGAGAAGACATCAGATTTATACGTTATCAAATAAGTTACGCAATAATGAGTGAATTCATCAAGAAACAACACAAAATAATTTTTATTATCAATAGTTACAGGAGTTATTGGTCCCGCAACATCTGAGTGAATATTCAATAGTGGTCGCTTAATATAACTTTTA
The DNA here is from genome assembly GCA_963971475.1 of Chrysops caecutiens. Lineage (NCBI taxonomy): Eukaryota > Metazoa > Arthropoda > Insecta > Diptera > Tabanidae > Chrysops > Chrysops caecutiens. The sequence goes on along the minus strand of OZ020568.1, from coordinate 38,291,526 downwards.
TCTTTGCTTTTATTAAACGGTAATCGCGCCTGTTTCCCGGAAATACAGGACTCACATATATCATCGTTTGGTAAAACATTAATAATCTGGTCTACATCTTCTACCATTTTATATTTCTTAATTTCTAAAAATTTGCTTCTACTAACATGGCCTAACCGTCTATGCCATAACTTGTAATCGGTTTTACGGACCATACTGTTAGCCTGAGAATTAATGTTAGTATTTATTACAAATTTAATACTTAGCAAATTGTTCTGTAACTCACCCGTCATGATCACCTTACCAGATTTATTTATCTTGATACCCTTTTTGTCAAAATAAATACCCAAACCTGCTTCCTGCATTTTCTTTACAGATAGAAGATTGTGAGGAACCTCTGGGCAGTACAGTACATTATTTAAGGTTATAGGTGCTCCTTTGTTGCTTAAAACGTCAAGTGAACCCTTCTTTGTCGCATAAATAAAGACTCCACTCTTTGCCACTGAAATTTTGACTGGTGACTCCAGGCTGATGAAATCGGTTGCAAGATCCTCTCGATTTATGATATGATCTGTAGCTCCAGAATCTATTATGAATTTGATGTTGTTATTATCACCAATATCATATCCTGCAGTCATAAATGCAGTACTATTGTAGGAGGTTGAAGCTTCACTTGTTTTAACACTTTGAACAGTTCTATTACGATTTTGTTGATACTTTAATGCCTTTTTATAATAAATGCAGTCCTTTTTAATATGGCTAATTCTGCCACACTGAAAACACTTTAGCTTGGCAGAATATTTATTATTTCTATAATTAAACTTGCCACCACCTCTATTATTATAATTTTTAAAGTTTTTGAACTGTCTTTTATACATATTATTATTATTCGGATTTTGATTATGGCGTTCAGTTTGCAGAACCTTTGCACTTGTATCAACACTATTTTCTTTTAATTTGGTCTCATAATCAATGAGCCTTGTTTTCACAATATCATATTTCAAATCTTTTTCCGCGATTGTTTCGATTGCAACAATAACACCATTGTATGAAGGTGGAAAAGTATTCAATAGCATTGCAATCTTTTCATTTTCACTCACTGATGAACCAGTCGATTTTAATTGAACTATTAAATCTTCGTATATCATAAAATGATCACTTAAAGACACATCGGATTTCAGTTTCAAATTTGTCAATTTTCTCCTAACAGACAACTGAGTTATAGCACTTTTCCGTTCAAAAGTTTCATCAAGTTTATTAAAAATTTCTCTTGCGGTAGTTCCTTCACTCGCGAAATTAACATAAGAATCACCTAACACCGAAATTATGACACTTTTTGCTTTTAATTCAGCATCAGTCCAAGCAGCGTTAATAACGGTAGGAATAGATGCGTCAATCACTTTTATCACTTTGAGTTCAGTTAATAACGCACGAACCCTGAACTTCCACATACCATATTTCTGCCCATTAAAAATAGGCACATTTCTTTGGCTAACTACGCCTTCCATTTTATTCAAAAAAAAATTTACTTTAAACTTGAACTTAGTTTTTAAAACTATTTAACACTACACGAAATCTCAATTTAAAAGTCATACACTATGCTGAAGTCTCAAAAGCACAATTATTTGCGAAAATTTTAAAAAGTTCAATAAGAGCAATCTGGGCCCATAACCTATTGGAATTTTACTTTAAATAAAACACTGAATTTCTATTAGAATTAAGACTTTTAATAATTCTTTTACTATGTTGGAAAATGATCACGTTACAACTTGATTGGAAGAAGACTAATATTCAACTAACTAAACTAGATCGATTTCAATAATCTTTGTCCCTAAAAATCACTATATTTGTATATAATAAAATACTTAATTTATGATCTATACTTAAAACTAAATTAATTTTTGTAAACTAAATTTACTCAAGTGTGAAAAGAATTGTGAGAAATAACAAGTGTTTAAACGTTAGAAACTAAGAAACTAAAATCTATACTGATAAGACTAAATACCAAAACTAAATTGAAGAATGTTCAAGTGGCGAAAACAAACATCATCGAAAACAAACATCATAGTCAAAATTCTCATAGACTCCTAAATTAATATTTCGATTAAGCTGAAATTTTCGAGTAACTTCAGATGTGGATGGAGATGGATTCTGTGAAGTTTGGTCTAAATCGGCTTAGCCCTTTGTCAGCTTTATGTAAAAATGAATGTTTGTACCTGTTACCTATAGACTCCTAAACTATTAAACCAGTTAAGCTCAAATTTTCCGAAGACCTCTGGTATAATCCCGAATTGTCAAAATCGGCATGGTCCTTTGCCAGCAATTTACTTACCCTACGATTTTCATTGTCAAATAGTAGCACTGTATACCTTTTCATCAAAACAGAGCAGCAGTTGCCCCACTATTGTTCGAAATTATTGCTAATTATTGTAAGCCGCCGAAAAAAGTCGCATTCGGTAGGAAAACAAGAAAATCAATTCAAACAGAGTGGCAGAAATATTCGATCAACGTGCTGCGCTTTTGCAAAAGCTTCGAAACAGACAAGCTGCTTCGAGAGCCACCGAAATACCCGGATAACGTGCTGTGCGCTTAGAACAGCTTAGAAACGGAGCTTCCACTTCACGAGAAACTGAAAACGTAAATCTACGTGCATCGCGACTTGTGGATATTTGAACAAGATTTGCTCATTCACGCGAAAGAATTTACTTCTATTTAGAGGCTTTTAACTATAAAATTAAAAGTAAATTAATATAGCAGTCATGCGGATGTTGCTATTGGCCCTATGCAAAAAGTGTGTGTAAATTGTAAAGTACTAAAGTTTGAATGTTGTAAAGTTTAAGTTTAAAGGAATGAGTTGTTCAAATGGCGAAGTGAGATTCCTACCGCTGAAGCCGCCATTGCAACCACTGGTCAAATACTTTTCTGCCAATACCGAAGTTTCGAAGCACTTTTTTAAAAGCATACGCAATTACAACTCATGTTTTCAAATGACTTCGTTCGGTGCAACAAAAATTTACAGCCGCAACGCGGGTTTCATGGCAAAATTCAACAAGCAAGGACAAGTCTACGATAACATCGGTTCCCTGTTACCACTACCTGATGAAGACGCAGTGTTTTTGGAAATTTATTTCACAAGCAACGAAGAAACGGAGACCAATCGAGGTTGTTCCATTAGCGGTGGCACACGACGCAAAATCGTTTCATATCTACAAGTCATGTTTGACTAACACAGCGAATATATTCGTCTTTTCAAAGCAGCGATAGACAGAATGCCATAGGATACTACAAAGTGGTTATCAAAGCTGACAAGACACCGCTTGGTGAACACGAACCACGCTTCAATGCACCAACAATAGACGAAGTGGCAGTTGTGATGGTCGGTACAGAATTGAATAAGGGTGACATCATTATTCAAAGGTGAGACACATCCCTGAAACGTGTAACAGAGACACCGATCATATGGTGCGCTACAATATTCAATTATGTTCTAGCAACGGCAAGATGGCCACCACTTTAACGTGATGCAAACCAAACCAGCCCCAGAAGAACCATGAGCGAAAAAAGTGAGCGAATTAGATTGACTCAATTTCATCAAAGCAAAAATTCATTGATTTTAATTATTCTCACGAAAGTGTCGTGCTGTTTCGTCAATACATCGTTGCCTTGAAAGCGAACGACTGCTTTTCATCCGTTCGAACCAAAGGAAACTTCGAGTCGAAGACCATGTTCACTTGCGCGATGCAATTTAAGCTGATGGAAACGCAGCTAACGTAATGCAGATGGTGATTCTGCCAGCAACTTACACCCGAAGTCCACGACATATGCAGGAATACGTGCAAGATGCCATACCATACGTACGGAAATACGGTCGTCCTGATCTTTTTATTACTTTTACGTGCAATCCCAAGTGGATGGACATAACTGGTCTGTTATATCCGGCGCCAACTCCAATCCATCGTTACGACTTGATTGAGCGCATCTTCATACAAAAACTAAATAGCCTGATGGACGTCATAAACAAGAATAAAATTTTTGGTCAGACTCAATGGTGGTTATCGAATGGCAGAAAAAGAGGACTTTCACATGTTCACATTCTAATTTGGTTGGAGATCAAGATTGTGGCACCGAAATCGACAGGGTAATATACGCTGAGCTTCCAAATCAGGAAGAAGATCCGATTCTCTTTGACAAAGCGAGACTGGATCAAAGAAACTCAGACTGGCCTCGATGGGCATCCATTGCATCATCGCGGAAGCACCGAGGTTGGCGAACATAAAACCGCTATCAAAATCAATAACGTTGATGTCGACGTCGATAACAGATGGATTGTTCCGTACTCGTCATTAGGCGTGTTCTTTTGGGAATCGCTATCAAGTGCAAATTCAAAGTTCCAAAAAAGACAACTTTAACTTGCACTCGATAGCTGACAAATTTGACTAACTTCATGTTATATGTATGTAAATATTAATAGATTTTACTATGCTTCTTTCGATTCGTAAGTACACAATTTAATTTTGTTTTACTTTATTTTAATTTTGTAAGTATAAACCACGTAACAGTTTTAATTGAATATTAATTTTTGCCGAATTTCCCAAAAATTTGAATCTTGCGGGAAGGGAAATTTAGCGTGGCGCCATCTACATAACACTAGATCTACATTCTATCGTGTGCCTAAATTTTAACCCAAGTATTATCGGGTGTTAAACTTGCGTGAGAAAAATATATGGGATTTGACAGTTGTACACCACTCAATGTCCCAAAAGAACGCACCTATTGCTGTCAAAAATGTATGGTGCAAACAATGTTGAATACTGCAACTCTGTTAAATCAATCCTTTACATTTGAAGATTAAACGATGAAGTCACACAATTCCAAATGGGGCGATACATCAGTATCAATGAAGTTGTTTGGCGGATTCTTAGCTTCAACATTCACGAACGCTTTCCAATTTTAGAGCAGTTCACTTGGAAAATGGACAGCCAGTGTACTTCACTGAAAAAAACACCCGTGAAAGCGCTGAACAACCACAAAAAAACAAAACAGAACAGAAGCTGCACTGACTAATTTTCCACATTGCATCGACGTTACTCAATGGTGGAGGCACTACTCATTCAGCTCTGAAACTGCCGCTAAATATAAATCAAATAGAAACGCCATTTTGCAACATTGAAAAAAAAATTTGTAAATCGCCACTGTGTTGAAAGAATGTAAAATTATCGTTTTGGACGAATGAACCAAGGCGACATGAAAATCACTTTAAGCACATGATTGGCTGTACCAAGGAGCAATCTTCGCTCTGAAAAATTATGACGTCACCAGAATCAATCATTAAATTCAATTGAAAATTCCCGACGAGGCAACAAAATACAAATCAGTTGACTCAGTTACGGACGAGGAACATGCCGTCAATTACCCAATTGAATTTCTGAACTCATTGGAGCCACCGGGAATGCCGCCGTACGAATTAACATTGAAAGTTGGCTCCCCGTTGATCCTACTCCGCAATTTACAATCACTGAAGTTATGCAACGGAACTAGATTTGCCATGAAAAACTCTCAGCAAATTTGAAAATACGGAAGTTAAGATGTGTTGATTCCGGGCATACAAATGGTCTCCAATGATTTGCCAATTAATTTTAAACGACTTAAATTTCCCGTACACCTTCGCAAACACCATCAACAAAGTGCAAGGGCAATCGCTAGACATTGCCGGATTAAATTTAGAAAATGCATGCTTTTCACACGCCCAATTTTATGTCGCTTGCTCTAGAGTCGCAACACGAAAAATTTTTCATATATATGCACCAAATCAAAAAACGAAAAATATTATTGAAACGCACGTCGGGTATCCGCTAGTATTATATAAATTCCTAACGCGCGTGAAGCCAAAATTGCTCAATACCCGGGATGCTTCGCCTGCTCGTTACCTAGTGACTAAATATATTAAAGCAGCGACATAAGAAAATGATACTGTTAAAATTATATATTCGGGGCGATTCTGGCCACTTTCGTTAAGTTAACAGATTTTTGTTAAGAAAGTTAAAAGATTTGGTTTCTAACAGAACTGTTTAAGTTGGTATGCTGGCCAAAATTTACTCTCAAATCTGATACGAAACCGGTTTTGTTCCAAATCTCTCAACTTTCTTAACAAAAAACCTTTTACGTTTAGTGAAGTGAAAGAATTCAAAGTATTTCACATTTTCTTCTGGTTTGTTCGAAACGCGAATCCATACTATCCACATCAACAACGTCAGGATCACCAAGGAGGTGAGTGATGGGAGGAATCTTAATATATACAAAAGTTAAATGATATCAAAAGAAAACCCACCATTAGTTTTTAATGATAATAATGGGTAGTGCGACTCACCCCTCCTCAGAAGATTGAGCTTAATTGATTAATTGACTTTGATGTACTATATATAATTATCAACATGCTACCTTTTCCTTAGTTTCTAAGTAATAAGGTGATTCTATGTGATAAGGACAACATATACTATAGTTGTCAAAACAAATTTGTATACATAAATAAAAACGGTATAAAGGAACTATTTTATTTCAAACCGAAATTATTTAATGATTTACTTATTTTTACATACGATGATGTGGCACCATTAGCGATAATTATGCCTACATATGTATATGATTTTTGAATTTCATGCGAAAATTCCTTTTATGTTTCAGTTCAGAGAGCAGAAAATACTGAAAAGCATATTAAAAAATATAGCTATATAAATAACCAGGAATGTACGTTTCCTCTTGCTGAAGAAGTTTACATATGTGGTACTGAAACATATAACCATAAAGCTTTATACAATTCTGACATGGATAAATGTAAACTCAATGAAACATGTGAAAGGAACAAGGTTTTGTTGATTAATAGGGAAATGTAAATTTGACCTCAATGAAGAACATTATTCGCAGAGTCTTAGCCATAATCACCAGATCAAAGGCTGTGGTGTGAATAAATCAGGAAATCAGTTAAGCCAACGATTTTCGACGGTAAATATATGTAAAAGACGAAAATTAACGCCCCATTTTGATTCAAAGGAGAGAGAACTCGCTATTGTCGTCGTTGAATGTTTAATGCCCTACTACACACAAAATAAAATCTTAAGTCGGGATGTATTTAAAAGCTTAGCACGTTATTTATCACATCAGTTTTATGACAAAAATTTTGGTAAGATTTCTATTTTTACTTATCAAAACCCAGTAAGAAAATTATAATTTTCAGAGAATCCGAATAAGATCACTGATATTACGTTATTTTTGCAGATATTCAAGGTGCAACGCAAGCGATACATAATCTATTTAAAGAGGAGAGAATAATTCAAAGCGAAACCGATTTTCCTGTTAGCATATAAGGAAGAAGATAATTTTGTATTACTTGAAGTAAATAAACATAATATTATGATGATTTAATCAGTTAAAATCGATATACACGTGGAACTATATTTTATTTAAGCGAATACTTAACCTATTTTATATTTGTGAGAACTTTTTACCGACTGCACTGGTCAGTCATTATCGTTCGTAAGTCTGGTTGTGACTATTTTTAACCCCCGGCTCAAAAAGAGCAGTGTTATAAGTTTCACCGCTACGTTTGTGGGCCTGCCTGTGGCACCGTAGTTCTAAAACGGGTGAATCGATTTGAATGCGTTTTTTTACTTGAAAGCAGGTTTTCCAGCAGACATTTTATTAAAATCGGTTCAGCCGCTCCAAGGTCATCAGCTTTTTCGTTAACTGCGGTAGGGATCTTAAACGCATAATGGGTTTTTTCTTTAATTTCAAACATTCATATGTATAAAGGTATGTCGTATAGCACATCTACGCCATCAATCCCGAGAAAAGAAAAGACTGAAAAGAAAATACCATCTGTGCATTCTACTAGTCTAGTACAGTGTCCCAACGAACCGTCGCCTTCGGCCATAAGGGGGCGAAGTTTTGGCCGAACCCGAAGGTTTCAAGCAAGCGCCGAAATTGAACGAAATGTTCAATTCAACTCAATTGTAGCAGCTACAATGTAAAACATGTTATCAATGGGTTATCATGTCGACCGATCGTCTGGTCGATACATACTAACGATGATAACGTCCTGCATATATGTGAATGCGTTGTATGGATGGATATATTTTTGGTGCCAAAATTCCATTCGAAAATCAAAAGTCAACAAGAGAAGAGAAATATGTTGCGAATTTTATAATTAAAGTGCCGCCTTGATTGTAAAATAGGCTTTTTTAAAGTCAATTGAATCTATTCGTTGGGTATTTGCCGTGTATTTAAATATGTTCATCCGATGTCTAAGCAGCATATTACAAGTTGCACTGTACTTAAGCTTCGTTTTAGCGTGGGATTAGATAGCTGGTGTGCTTGCTGAAAAATGTACGTAATATCCGTTCTTTTAGGTTTATATTGACATCTGGGGGACTAAATCCTATTTGGTAATATTGTTGTTAAAATAATTATAAAGCATCATGTAGTATTTATTTATTTATTTTATTTATTTAATTCCAAAAGATTACAATGTGCATACAAAGAAATACCTACAGAGGTAAACAAGTTACCTGTGCGTACCTAGGCTTGGAAAAACTTAATACTACAGTGTAAACTCTATATAACGACACTGAAGGGACTGTGCATTTTATGGCGTTATAGAGAGGTGTCGTTAAATGGAGAGAAACAAAAATCAGAACTAGAAAAAGTAAGAGTTTATTTCAGACTAGTGATAGTACATATGTATGTATTTATGTACATAAAAAAGAATCTACATACATATTTTGAACGCTATTGCGTATAGTCTGTAATTTTTGTCTGACGTCTTTTGCTGCACCAGTAATTTTGTTGTATTTTTTTACTTATTTTATTCATATCTTGCGATATTGAGTCATCTTGGTGATAAAGAAAATAATTTTCCAATAATTTAGCTGCTTTCAGAGCTTCTTTAAGACTCGGCGGGGGCTCAGGCTCATCTGTCTCATCTTCTTCATCTCCTTGCTCTTGATCCTCAGTTTTTCTCACTGAATCTAAAATTTCTTTATCTGTGAGTGAAGCCGTTGTAAGCAGGCAGTCGTCTACTTCGATGTAGGTTTGAAGATTTACTGTAGTTCCTGCCATGTTGAACTGTTGAATCCACTCGGTTAATGGAAGTTCGTCGTCACTACCAAACTCAGGTTCTGTTTCCACCTCATCACTCGTAGGATTGGTATAAAGTCCAGCATGTCGAAAAGAGTGCTGTATAGTTGTGGGTGTCACTTCTTCCCAGGCTTTAGATAGAAAATTCATTGCATGCAGCATATTAACAGAAGTTTTACCCTCAGATTCGACTAACTCCATCAATAATTTTCTTCTGTAGTGACCCTTCAGGCTTTTAATAACACTCTGGTCCATTGGCTGTAAGACACTTGTTAGGGAAACAATACAAAGATCTTAGGCTAAGGCTAGGGAACACTAGCTCAGTCCAAAATTATTTGTATTGTGTGGAAAAGAACAACCTTTCTTAATATGTGAAGAGACTAGGTAGCGCTAGTTCCTCACGATATCAAAAGTGGTCTTCGTGGGAAGGGTTGGGAAGGTTCGGGAGTTTTAATGAAACGATTCTTGCTGGTATCCAAACAAGAACTAACTTAATTTATTAATTACAAGATTTATATACAAAAAATAATGCTGACAAAATAAATCCTAAGTTGCTGAATAAATCAACCAAATTGCTTATGAAGTCAATTGATTCGAGCATTGCACCTCATCAAAACCATAAAAATTTCGTCGCCGACCGGACGCGGCGATTTTTAGAGCATTGCACCTGAAGGTGCAATGGTCAGCATGCGGCGGCAACAACACTAGTCGTATTTGGAGGAAGAAATGCCAACTCTATGTTTACAAGATTTGATATAAACGGGTGGGCAGGGCAGTTGTCCACAAGAAGTAAAATTTTTCGCCCCTTTAAATCTGTATCCCACTTTCGCACTTCTTCTTCAAAAAGTTGACTGGTCATCCAAGCTGACGTATTAGCTTTATACGTCACTGGCAATCTTTTTATGTTCTTAAAACAGCGCGGATTTTTTGATTTGCCTATTACCATGAGCTTTTTTTTTTCTGTGCCATCCATGTTAGCAGCCACAAGCACCGTAATACGTTCCTTGGAAAGCTTTCCTCCCACACACTTTTCCCCTTTGAATTCCAGGGTTCTATCTGGAGTCAACTTATAGAAAATTCCAGCTTCATCAGCATTGAAGATGTCTCTAGGGGCGTATTTTTCTGTGAATCTTGACCACACTCTATCAATCCAATCATGAGTTACATTCGTATCAACACTTCGTGCTTCCCCACTTATTTTACCATAGTTGATATGATGACGTTTCTTGAATTTTCCGAGCCATCCTTCTGATGCTTTGAAAGAAGTTAAACCAAGTTCTTCAGCAAAATTTTCCGCCTTAGCTTTCACGAGCGGCCCCGAGATAGGCATATTATTCTGGCGTTGACGGTGAAACCATGATAGTACAGCTTTATCCAAATCTTCGTATTTAGGTCTTTTTAATTTTTTGGAAGATTTCCCCTCGCCCTCAGCTTGGAGAATTTTGTGTCTGTTTTTCCATATTGTGGACACGGTAGAGTGACTAAATCCTAAGCGTTTGCAAACATCACTGATCTTCTCTCCCGTTTCTATTGCGCGTATCAGTAAAACTTTTTCGTCAATGCACAGTGATTTTCTTTTACTAGACATGTTTACAGTTTGAAAGTTTGTGAGCAACTGAGAATAATGATAACGTTAGAAAATCCTTGACTCCTACTTATTACCCATGGTTAAAAACAGTCAACACGTGCAAGCAATCCCAATTTGTACACAAAGGAACGAATTTCTCAGAAAGTTCGGTATGCATGATGCCGACAGTCGAGTTTAATGCGGGCTTAGATAAAAAAGCGATAAAAAAACTACACAGCTGCGCAGTTTTTATCAATTTTAGCAACTTAAAAGGTACTTTGTATTACTCACTTGTTGTCGTTATTGAGAGTGGGTGTGATGGTATGTGGAGTGTATCAATGTATGGTAGACAAGCTAAACCAACCAAAGTCGATTGATTTCGACGCTTTAGAGAGTTTGTCGTTAAATCGAGTGACGTTACATGGAGTTTACACTGTATTATAAATTTATTTAAACTAAAATAAAATACAAACTAGAAAAAATTTTCATCCAAGAGAAACATAATAACCTAGAATTCATTATTAAACTGACAAAAGAAAAATTTAATTAAATTTTAAACATTTTACACATTCATTAAAACCCAAGTTTTAAGTCTTTTCTTCTTATCCTGAGTCATGTTTAAGCTTTTCAATTTATTTGGGAGGCTATTGTAGATGGCTACAGCTCTTACGTAACTAGTTTTACAACCAACTAATTTTTTTATCTTAGGTATCGATATATGTTTGTTCCTTGTTATACTGGTGGAGTTTAGGTAAATACCCTTGAGTTTATTGTAATAATAAATTATACATTCGTAAGCAAAAAGCTGATCAACATTTAGAGGATTTTTACTAACGTTGAAAGACTTATTTTTATTGATAATTTTTAAGATTTTATTTTGAATTTTTTGTATCATATTTTTATTCGTAGAAAGAACACCTCCCCAGGCAGTAACACCATAGCTGATTAAACTGTGGAAAAACGCAAAATATATTATTTTTAAGGTATCTGGTAGCATATATTTAGATATTTTGTTAAATACAAAGGTTAAATATTTTGTTTTTTTTTGTATAAGATATTCTATATGTTTTTCCCATCGAAGACGATAGTCAATAATGATTCCTAAATATTTACATTGTTCAACTCTATTTAACTTTTTGCCTTTTATTTCAATATTCATAATAGCAGGCACACTATTCGAGTAGTTACCAAAAGTAATGTACACAGTTTTGTCCACATTTAATGATAATTCATTTAATGCTTACCAGTTAGCAATGATTTCTAGGTAGGCATTCATATTTTGTTCCACTTCAGGCCAATTTTTTCCCTGAGATATGACTGCTGTATCATCAGCATAAGATACCATTAGATCTGGCAAAGTAATTAATAAGTCATTAATATATAGTATAAAAAATAACGGGCCTAGTACCGATCCTTGTAGGACGCCAGTTTTTATTTCATCAAAATCTCCAAAAACACCATTTATTTTAACTCGTTGTTGCCTGTTCTTTAAGTAATTTTCAATTAGCTTAAGTGAGAGACCACTTATACCATAATTATTGAGCTTTTGTAGAAGAATATTATGGTTTACTGTGTAAAACGCCTTTGCCAGATCAAGAAAAGTAGCTGCTACTGGTTGACTATTATCAAGGTTATGATATATTGTAATGTCTATATTATTATTGGAGACTTAAATGCTCACCATATTGAAGTGCTCGTCTGAAGCACCGACCAATAATGCGTGAGCTGGTAAAGATAACGAAGAGCACCAATCAGTGCTCTGTGATTATCCAAATTAAACAACTCTCCTGTTCAATGTTAAGACAATAACTGGTTTATTCGATCATGATTAGGCTATTTATAATGGTTTTTCTAGATTGAACTTAAGTTTAATAACCTCATGGGAATTAAGTTCCCATGAGAACCAAAATTGATGAAGAAATGATTGCATTTAGTTCTTAGTACCGATTCTTCATATGTCCCCTATGTTGTGCAACTATGCTAGGTAAGTGCATCAGGTAAGTACATAATCTAAATTTCTGTTCTAATACTTATGCTAGTGATTGTCTTTACTAATTTGTTACACAGACAACTATTCAGATGTCCTATTGCCATACATCGTGTTGGCATAAAATTTGTCTACTAGCGGACAGCTACTAGCGGACATAAAGCTTTTGATGAGCGCATGTTTTATGCGCTCTGAGAGCGAAATTTGTCTGCTAGTTGGTGTCGACTAGTTTGTGGGTTGTAGGAAGGGAACATCGCAATAAGAAGAAAGGGGGGGAAGTAAAATTTGGTGGACGGTCGTGTACATTCGTGAGTACAGTTTACTCACGTACAGGGAAATACACACAAAAATTTCTGTTTGCCGTGTTGAAAATGGAAATTTTTGTATGTATTGGTTGTTTTTATTAATTCGGGAAAAAATATGTAAATTAAATATAAAAAAATGAAAAAAAAATATTTTGACGAATTTTCTTGAAACGTATCAATTAACCGAAAAAATAATCAAACATCTAAATTTTATGGGAGACAAACATGATGGGGTAGGGTGCACATAAGCTAATTTTTTATTAGTGATTTTTTTTTTTAAGTTATCTTCATTTTAAAGGGTGGAAAAATTGGTTTTTCCGTTCCAAAACACTAAATTTTCAATTTTATTCCGCGAAGAGCTCATAAGAAAATTTTGACACTTTTCGCCATTTTTCGAAAATAAGGAAGTATGTTGCACATTTTGAACTTCGAACACAAGAACTTTGAATTAAAGCAGAATTCTGATACAAATCATACACATGATCATGGTGGTAGTGGGGGGGGGGGGGCGGTCAGCAAATTTTCCACCCCTTAAAATGAACATTAATTCAGTCTAATATATCTGAATAAAAAAAAAAAAAAATTAATAAAAAATCAGTAATAAAAAATTAGTTTAAGTGTACCCTACCCCTAAAATGAATTAAATTTCACGAATACAGTAGGGCCTCGATAATCCGAACACCCAAAATTTATACCCTGTTCGGATCTACGAAGCGTTCGGATTACAGTATGTAGATATTTTGAAAGCGATTTTTTGCAATGAAACAAAGATTTTAGTGATTAAAGGTGTAAAATAAAATTAAAATTAGGTATTTTAAGTATTATATATGGTATGGCATTTTTATTTTTCCAATACAGTAGGGCCTCGATAATCCGAACCCCTGCTAATCCGAACGCCTCTATAATCCGAACGACCCCCTCTACAGAAAAAATGTTATTACGTACATTAACTCGCAAAACAACTCGCCAAACTTCCATAGTAGATTTTAAAAAAAAATGTAATATTGGAAAAATAAAAATGCCATACCATATATAATACTTAAAATACCTAATTTTAATTTTATTTTACACCTTTAATCACTAAAAACTTTGTTTCATTGCAAAAAATCGCTTTCAAAATATCTACATACTGTAATCCGAACGCTTCGTAGATCCGAACAGGGTATAAATTTTGGGTGTTCGGATTATCGAGGCCCTACTGTATTACATTTTTTTTTTAAATCTACTATGGAAGTTTGGCGAGTTGTTTTGCGAGTTAATGTACGTAATAACATTTTTTCTGTAGAGGGGGTCGTTCGGATTATAGAGGCGTTCGGATTAGCAGGGGTTCGGATTATCGAGGCCCTACTGTATTTACATATATAATAATAATATACAATAATTTAAAGATATGTATATTTATATAATTTTTTCCGAAATTTTATTTTATTTATTTTCTGAAAATTACTGAAAATTTACTACAATAATTGAATGTTAAATAGATTTAGCTTATGTTGCTTTAATAAGGGGTTTATCAAAAATTGTCATCAGGAAGGACTTCTCTTCATTAAATTTATGGAAAAGTTGTCCGTATTCTATAAGTTAAAAAAAAACTATAACTATAACTTTTTTCAGGACTAAAGAACCAATTTTTCGCCACCTTAAAATAAACGTCATCATTAAATCTTAAAAAAATGAAAAATATACGAATATGAATTGCGTTAAATTAGGTATATCTTAACGGAAAATTTTTGATTCAATCTAAACAAATATAAAATATGAAATGAATGATCAACAAATTACAAACTAAACTTCCTTTGAATAATTTAACAAAATTATTTTAATGGTCTTTCAAATTTTATTTGGTATTTAAATTAAATTTTAAACGATACAATTAAATTACAACTATAAGCTAGGTACCTATAAACTATATAAACTATGCAATTCTCAATACGGTCGGAGACAATCATATGATGCAATTCAATTAGGTTTTGAGTTTTTCAAAGATTGATCATACATATGAGCCGTCTATGAGCCCTCTAGGATAGTTTAGCCGCTAGAGTAAAAAACTGTTAAAAATTCAAAATTAGAATTTTGTATGGGCACACCTTTAAAAACTCACGGTAGGGAAAAATAATGTATAAAAGAAAGATAGAAAATATCATAGTACTGGGGGTCCGTCATATATATGAGCCCCCTAAAATCCTTAGTTTAGCCGCTACGAGCAGAATTTGAATTTTATCATATTTCCCAACTTTTGTCTGTACACCTTTAAAAACTCAATTTGGGGAAAATAAATGTTAGAAGAAAAGGTAAAAAATAGAAAAATAATGGGGGTCGGTCATAGATATGGGCCCTCTAGGACACTTATTTAAGCCGCTACAAGCAAAAAGTTGTTAAAAATTCAAAATCTGAATTTTTTAATATGTCTTAACTTTTGTAGACAGTTTCAAAAAAGCAATCTAGAGAAAAATTATGCATGCCAAAAAGATAGGAAATGGAAAAATAGTTGGGGTTGGTCATACATATGAACCTCCTTAGATACTTAGTTTAGCAGTTATGGGGGAAAAATCTGTTAAAAATTCAAAATCTGAATTCTATCATATTCCCTAACTTTGCTCTGTACATTTTTAAAAACTCAATTTAGAGCAAAATAATGTATGAAAAAAAGTTAGCAAATAAAAAAATTATGGGAGTCGGTCATACATATGTACCCTCTAGGACGCTTTGTTTAGCTGCTACGGGCAAAAAACCGTTGAAAATTCAAATTTTTACCGGATAAGACCCCTGAAAACCGGAAGAAAATTGATTAATTTATGGTTCCCGGAAACCATAATGTTCTCTAATCTGTAAATCGTAAATAAACTTACCATTTTACAAAATCCTTAAAAATTCACCTGCTACGGGTTGAATGAACAAAAGGTCATTCAACTCGACCAAAGGGATTAATTTTGGTGTTGGGAAACAAAATTCAATTCGAATTTTTGAAAAATTCGCTACCAGAATTTATGTACCAACACACTGCCAACAATCCCTTTGGTGGTGTGTGTAGCTACGTAAATATATAACCGGTTTTGAATTTATTTCATAGAACATTATTATTTCATAGATCTATGAAATAAATTCGAAACCGGTTTTCACCCTAAAAACAAATGAAACTTTCAAGAGAGCAAGCTCTTCAAAGTTTCACATTCCCAACAACAATTTGGCAAAAGCTCCTGAAAAGAGCTTTCAAAATCGGGTGCCAACTCGTTGTATGGGAATGCGACATCTGATTACTTGTTTGTGTTTGTTATAATGTATGATCTTTGTGTCTTCACTAATTTGTTATAATTTATAATCTTTGTGTCTTCACTAATTTGTTATAATGTGGTATGCTAATGTGTTATAATGTATAATGTTATAATGTTCCTATGCTAAATTTGATCGTACTAAAGGGTCTTTGCTAAATTTTAACAGGGTGATTGTTCCATTACTAAAAAGGGTGATCCTTACAATATTTCATCAGATAGAAAATTCAAGGCATCTTTAGTTCATAATTTCATGATAAATCCAAACTGTTTATCAGACAGAATTTTTGATTTCATGACGAAATCCCAGTCTATTATAAATAATTTTTTCGAAAATTTTAGCCAGATTGGATATGAGAGAGATTGTTCTATAGTTAGAAATTACATGCTTATTTTTTGCTTTGAAAATAGGTTTAATATCTGCACATTTGAGTGCCTCAGGTCATACAGCGGTTTCTATACTTAAAGTATAAATATGTACCAAGGGTCTAATAATACATTCGGATAAAGTTTTAATAGTTTTCATACTTATGTTATCAACACCCCCATTTTTCATCTTCATATTATTAATTATGTATATTAAAAATTTCATATTCATCAACTGGTTCTAAATAAATCGTTTTTGCATTAATTATGGGTAGTGAGATAGACAAATTTGAACGTTTTGAATTTTTTCTTTTAGTTTAGATCCCACATTACAATAATAAGTATTCATAAAAGTTGATATGTCTTTAGGTTCTTTTAATTTTTGATTATTCTCATTAAAAACGAAGGATAATTCATCATGCTTATTGGCCTCTTCCCATTATACCATTTATTACATTCCATCGATTTTTGCAATTATCACTGTTCAACCTTATAATCTCTTTATCATATAATAATTTAGCTTCCTTTATCACCCTATCTAAAATCTTCGAATAATTTCTATGCTCAGTCTTTAAATTTATGTTATTAGGATCAGATTTCCACAGTTTGTATAATAGTTCTTTCTTATTACATGATTGAATTATTGATTTAGTTATCCATTTGCTTCTTGGAACAGACTTACTATTCTTCCTGAAGTATTTTGCTTTTCCCCCTGCTATTTCAATGCATTGTTTAATGTTATCAATAAGTAAGTTGGTAGCTTCATTTGGATCCTCCATTGACAATATAATATTCCAATTATTTTTAACCGCAGTATTATACAATTTTTTATAATCTAAAGGTCTATTAGATGATTTATTCTTTCTTAATTCTTTCTTAATCTTACTTATAGAGAGAAAAAGTGGAAAATGGTCAGTTAGGAGATTTTCATATTTAATGGATTTTGTTTCTATGTTATGAGTCTTAATAAAAATGTTGTCAATGCATGATCCACCTTTAGGGTTGTTTACAGATGGTCTTGTAATAGAGCGGAAACCTGGGATAAAACCGTACAACAAACAATTTACTAAGTGTTCAATATCTAGTTTGTCATAGCTTAGGAGGTCCATGTTAAAATCATCCAATTCAATATGATTTTTAATATTTCTTTTACATTTTAAATATTTTTTCATTTCAGTTATAAAGTCAGTTTTAGATATAGCATGTGCTCTGTATAGAGCTGAAATTATTAGATTTTTATTATTATCAATTTGAATATTTGAATTTAAGATACATAATCTTCCCTGTTGTATTATTTCAGTACTCTCACTAATGTTATCTCTAATATACATGACAACACCATCAGTAATATTTATGTGACTATGATTAGGGGCCATCCATAAATTACGTCACGCCTGGACGGGGGGGAGGGGGGTTGAGAATTGTGACACACTGTGACAGAGGGGAGGGGGCTGTTTGCATCGGCGTGACGTCGCACGCGTCTCGCGATTTTGAAATCCTCACTTCCTAACTGAGTCGCGTGTGTTTTGTTTGTTCTCATTTTCCAAGAAAGAGTACTTGTTTAATCGCCATCATTAACAAAATAGCGTCTCGAAAAGTTTTCGACAATTTTCTCAAACCCAAAGCGTAAAAAAATTTTTTGTGTCTTAACCGGGGTACAAAATTTTAATGTGACATAATTTTAGACGGGGGAGTCCTAAAAATGTGACAAGGCGTGACATGGGGGGAGGAGGGGGTCTAAAATCGCTGAAAATTGCGTGACGTAATTTATGGACGGCCCCTTATAGTAAATTTTATATCCATTAATCTCAAACAATTTATAGTCCACTAGTTCTCTCGTTTCAGTACATACTATGATACATGGTTTGACCTCCAGACACTCAATAAAGACTTTTAAATTATTCAGGTTAGCATTTAAACTTCTTATATCAACAAGCAAAATATTATCATCGCTATTGTTGATAAAATTATTGAGAGTGAGAAGATCATTTACCACTATTTCTTTCTTTATAAGATCGTTTTGTATACTTTCAATAATTTCAAAATTTAATCTTGATTCCATTCTTAGTTATCCGAAGTATTAATTTTTAGTGTAGACGCTGTTGAGATTTTCAAAAATAAAAGTGGTCAAAACAAAAAATACAAATGGAAATTTTTCTTCGTTTTCAGTATTGCATGTTTCGTCCTAAGTAAATACATATATTCGATGCATGCTATTTTTCTGTTTTATGTTTATTTTAAACCTTTAGAAAGGATAGTGGTTTCTCAATTTAGGGACTTATTTGGATTTTGGTTGATAAGATTTGAAATAAATAGTTGAGTAAGATATTTTATACTTTCAGTCTTTAAGATAATTTTCTGAGTTTAAGTTGCAGTTCCAGTTGTGTCCAAACGAAAAAGATCAATTGAATACATACATTTCTCATTAAATGATAATTGACTTTTATTTGAACAACCTCTCCCAATAGACGCTTTTTGCCTCGTTAATATTCTTGACGATATTTTATTTGTTGTATTTGAAGCAGTTTTCTCTGCATTATCTGCTGAAGCTATCTTCTTGTTGTTCTGCTGATCACGTATTTTTCCGTTAGGTGATTGCTGCCTTGTACCTATGTAACTTGGCATTACAGGAGCACATGGATATGCAATGTTAGAAGCATATATATCTACCTTCTTCTTAAGTATAGAGCACGCCTTGACATCACCAGCAGCATGATTAGTATCATATTTTTGATTATATTTTTCGTTCGCATAAAAACAGTTTGCGCAAGCGACCTGGATGCTTTGACACTCACTCATTTGGTGTTCGTCGGAGCATGACACACACTTAGCTGTATTTTTGCATTTTTTTGCATTGTGGTTATATCTTGCGAAAACCCTCTGTAGTAGTACAAGCCATGAACCAGACTTTCTTACTACCACATTCATAGGGCAAGTGAGGCCGACTGCCACACCGGAGAATATCAAATTTCATATGAAAAATGAAATTTTCATGGTGGGAGTTTTGAAAAACTCGTATATTTTATAATAAAAATCAGTTTTTTACTAATTTAATGAATGTTTTTATTTCAGAAAATGAATACACTTGTATAGAAATAAGTACTAATATATATTTACATATTGAAAACTAGAATAAAATGAAATTATATTGGAAAATGAATTCAGATATACAAAAATTTAATAAGAAAAGTGCGTTATTAACAAACTAACAACAAAAAGCAATCAAATATAGGAAATATAAAACAATATAACGAGAAATTAACAAAAAATAATAAAAAAATTAAAATTATAATGTATAAAAATAAAATTTAAACAAATTTTATACGTGAAAAATTTAATAAAAAACACATTTTAGTATATTTGAGGTACAAAATTATATATTTCACAAAATATGTTTGACAATTTACATTTATAAACATTTTATATAAATAGTTGCATATTTTCACAATTTCAGAATATAAAAACTATTTCTTGTTAGCAATTTACATGTTGCTTTAATTTATTTTGTCTTCAAAACATCACAATAAATTATTATTTTATTAATTATTGTAATGTTATTATTATTAATAATATTTTTTCACTATTTTAGTTTCATACACTGAATTTAATGAATAATTGCGTTTGATTTTGACCAAAACAAACAAATGTCAAAATTCATACCGCCGACAAAGTTCACTTTTATACACTTTTCGCGGGTTTTCCGATATTTAATTTATATTATATTGATCAAAAATACTTTAATGCTAGCACTCATTATAAATCCATATATAAAATACACATTTTAAACACTAAAATTACGTTAAATTCGCGGACAAAACAAGAAACGTGATGAATTTCCCGTACTTCAGTACACGGAATATCGAGAGACGTCGGTCTCACATCACACATCAACAAAACCTTCTTCATGGCTTGTCAATACTTACAGAGGGTTTTGATCTTGCGCATGTGTTACAAATTGATACACCCACGTCATCTACGGCCTTACAACACTGACGGCCTTACCTATGTATATTTTATAATTATTAAAAACGATTTTTTGATACAATTCAGCTGGTATTTCTATTAAAGCGCCTAAATTATTGTTTGCACATTTAAAAATCTTTAAAACTGTACACTTCTTTTCATATTGATAGAAATTTCTCGTGTTAATGTCATTTTCTTTTTGATCTAGATCGCACGATATGCCAAATACTTTAATTTTAGGATTGCTTGGTTGCACAATTGATATATTGAATTCTTCACCAAGTGAAGCTTTAAGTAAGTCCCTTGTTCTCTTGATTATCGTTCCAAGTTTTTTTGATTTAATAACTTTTCCAATAGGTAATATTATTTCTCGTTGTAAAACATAACTAACATTTTCAAAGACTTCTTGTTGATTAAGTTTATCAGAGAAGGTTGTAACATTGATTTCAGGAACTTTGTCTTTTTTATCGGTTTTTATTTTTACGGCATCTGCATATGTTGTTTTCGAATTATTCATCAACTCAATAGTGTTGGCCAGTAGTTGATTTTTCTGTTTCAATTCCTGAGTCGTCGTAGACTTGCTTTAGTTCATCCCACACCGCTTTGGCCATAGTTAAAGACTGAACATTTGAATATATGACTGAATCAAATGCTAATACATGTTTGCCACGTGCCTTTGTAATTCTGTTCGCGGCCGTGGATAATGGTCCATTTGCTGGAGCTTCAACCGTATCCCATAAACCTTCGGATTGCAAAAAGGCTTGCATGGCAATACTCCAGTCGTGGTAGTTTTCTCGTCTATTAAGGCGTTCAAACGCTTGGCCATTAATATTCACTAAGCTCCTAACTAGCAGCCATTTTTCTTACTGCACGTGTTTTTCTGCTTGAATCCTAACTTCTCTGCACGTGTTTTTTGATGAATCCTGAATACCCGTTTTTCTTTATTTAATGTTGACTTTAATACCTTTTTGAGCCTTATTAAGAGTCTGGGCCCATAACCTGCGTATATGAAGCAGTTAAGAGACGATGCCGCAAATAATATAAATTTTCCTACGCAGATAATGTCATTAAAATGTGAGCATTGCGGCCTCAGCAAAGTTGAAAATGAGACCTGAAGGTTTAGACGACTATGTGCTCTATCTATTTATTTATTTATTTTTATTTATTATATATCAACAATCAAAAAGCAAAAGAAAAAAAGGGAAAATTAGATGTCTAATATATAAATATTTAAAATAATTTGCTTATGCTATTGCAGAAGAAAATCAATGATAAATCTATCCATCTATCTATTGACTAAAACTAATGTAAAAAATAAGAGAAACGAAAATTTGCTGTGTAAAAATAAAAGAGAAAGAAATAAAAATTTACTGTGACCATTCGGATCAGGGAGAGATTGTGCAAAACTATTCATTCAATTGGCGCAAGAGTGTGCCAGAACAGTTCCGAATAGCCTTACGGGCATCACCTATGCTCTCCGCATCCTGCAGGAAAGGGGCAGCACGATTATAAGTGCGTATCATGCGGGTGATAGGCTCCATTCTGCCAAACTCGGTGTGATGGAATCTGAAAACGAAAGGATCTACCGATCTAAGACTAAGGCCATTGTGGCGGGGGCAACCTGATCACGGACGTAAGGAGTAAGGAGAAAGGATATAACCCTGGATAATGCCGTGCATAAAAGAGAGGTCAGCCATAACACGGCGTTCAGCGAGTGATTGGAGATTAAGGAGGTGGAGACGGTCAACGTATGGAGGAAGATGAAAGGGATCGGACCAGGTGGGAAAGGGCAATACGCGGGAACCGTCTTTGGACCGCCTCAACGCGTTCTATGTGAACTTGATGATAAGGTGACCATACCTGAGAGGCCTCATCCAGAATCGGTCGAACCAGGGCAGTGAACAGAGTCAAAAAAGTATAAGGGTCCTCGAGTTCTCTCGACCACCTAGAGATGAAGCCAAGCATGACTCGCGCCTTACTTACAACAAGTTTTAGATGTTCCCGGAAGGAAAGCTTCGAATCAAGGAGGACGCCCAGATCCATAGTGGATTCTACAGTTTTTACCGCAATACCATTAATACAAAAGACGTGAGGCACGTAGTGACGCTTCCGATGGAAATAGATGTGTTCACATTTAAAGATATTAAGATTGAGATTGCTCTTAGAACACCATGTTGTGAGACGATCGTGGTCGTGTTGCAGCTCGAGGTAATCATTAGGAGAAACTATGTTCTTAAAAAGTTTGGTGCTATCAGCAAACGAAAGAATCACTGAATTGTGAATAACTTTGCAGACATCATTCGTAGCAACCACATAGAGAATCGGACCAAGGTGACTACCTTGGGGAACTCCGCTTGTTGCCATGATGGAAGTGGAGAGGGTGGATCTAAAGCGAATACGATAATTACGGTTGGATAGGTATGAATTAATCCAACTGAGAAATGAGTCTGGGCATCCAGCTAATTTAAGTTTAAGAAGGATTAAAGGATGAGGAATGCTGTCAAAGGCTTTACTCATATCAGTGAAGATAGTTTCAACAGCTTCGCCCCGCTCGAGAGCATTGAGGGAGAAAGAGGTGAACTGGACAAGGTTTGTGATGGTGGATCTACCTTTAAAGAACCCATGCTGGTGTGGACCAACAAGGGATGAGAGGAAGGGGTATCGTTTATTGACGAGAATTTTTTCGAACGTTTTAGGGATCGTGGACAATTTGGCAATAGGTTTGTAGTTCGAAACAAGCGACTTCGATCCCTTTTTATGGACTGGGATCAAGAAACCAGTCTTCCAGACATCGGGAAAAATACCCGATTTGAGGGAAAGGTTGAAGAAGCAAGATATTGGGTAGGCAAGGATCGTTGTACATCTCTTGAGTAAAACAGGTGGGATACCGTCAGGGCCAGTAATCATCCTTTAGACGTTGGAGTTCTAGAAGAACCTCGTCCTCAGTAGGGAATACGGAGGAGGGGGTAGGATTAAGGTCCGTGAAGTATTGCATATCAGGAACAAATTGACATTTAAGGAAGGTAGATGAGAAGAAGGATGCAAAGGAATTTGCAATAGATAGGGGATCATCGAGCTCTTCCTCAAGATAGGAAAGAGACTGAGGAAAGTAGTCACCATTGCGTTTCCTTTTGGAGTTCACAAAGGAGAAAAACAGGCGAGGATTCGAGGCAAGGTTAGATTTCACGGAGGATAGGTAGTTATGATGATAGGTCATGTCAACCAATCGGGAAAAGTTTTTACACAATACACTAAATTGAACAAAATCTTCAAGAGAACCGGAGTGAAGATATTTTGACCAATAGGAGTTTCTTTTATTCCTAAGAATCTTGACTTCTTTAGAATACCATATGGGAGAGAAGTCGAGAGGGGGTGGCTTAGATAAAAGCGTGGTGGAGGAGATAGAGCTACGCAGGAGGTCATAAAACTGGGATATGGAAACATTATAGGGAACTATGCATTCAAATTTATGGAGGTGGTCATTAAGAGTCGCCGAGAGGAGATGAAAGTTAGACTTACGAATGTTAAGGATAGGTTGCAAATGGGAAAAATCAGAGTTTGTTGGAGAGGAGTGACAGACACAAATAGTAAGAGGAGGATGATGCGGGTCTATGTTACAGAGGATGTTAGCGGAGTGGGAAACGTTCACATTGTTCGGGTTATTCGTAAAAATTAGGTTCAGCAGACGGGAGTTCTGGTTTCAGACAGGATTCATTTGGAATAAATAGAGGGAGGAAGTGGAGTCGAAGAGTGTCGTTTCAGCTTGAGTAGTGAGAATGGAGAATGATAAACTATTAGTGTCAGAGCTCGGACACCAATCAAGGTGGGGGGGGCTAAAATCTATTCAGCTATAACCACCGTCAGTGAGCCAGCAGGTTATCAAAAAGCGATGGATGGTCCTGAAAGAGACAAATGGCTCGCGGGAATGGAAAGAGAGTTAAAGTCGATTCAAGATAATCAAACTTGGGATTTAGTACAAACTCCGGCAAACCAACCCATCATTGGTTCAAAATGGGTCTTCAAACGTTAACTTGACAAGATTGGCAATGCATCTTTCAAGGCAAGAATAGTCGCCAAAGACTACAGTCAAATAAAAGGTATTAATTACGATGAAACATTTTGTCCTGTAGTTCGATACACCAGTTTAAGAGCTATGTTTGTTCTGGCAGCAAGACATAAATTCACAATTTTTCATTTAGACATAGACACGGCATTTTTACATGGAGATCTGGAAGAACAAGTATATATGCAACAGTCTGAAGTATATACAAAGTACGAAGAAAAAGGTTTTGTATGCAAATTAAAACAGGCATTATATGGTCTAAAACAGGGTAGCACGACTTGGAATATTAAGCTTGATTCTTCAAAGCATAAATTTCAAAAGAACAGTGAATGATCCATGCATTTATTATCTCCATGACAGAGAAGGATCAATTTATGTAGCAGTTTTCGTAGATGATCTCATCATCCTTGCAACATGCGAGAAAGTTTTCCTTGCCTTCAAAAGTGTACTAATGAAATGCTTTCCCTTCAAGAACCTAGGAGAAGCAAAAAGATGTCTAGGTTTCAACATAATACAGAACAAAGAACGTGGAGTCGTGAAACTGGACCAAAGCGACTATATAGATATGATACTAAGAAATTTTCATATGTCAGACTGCAAACCCGCACCCATTTATATGGAAGTTGGTCTCAACTTAAGCACAAGTACTTCACCTACAAAACCAGAAGATATAGCAAAGGTTAAGAAACTACCGTACTAAAATGCTGTGGGATCACTTCCCTACATCTATCGAGGTACAAGACCTGATCTGGCATATGCTGTAAGTACAGTCAGCAAATTTAATCAAAACTACGACGAAAGCTACTGGGTACAAAAAACATCAAGTTGATATTTTCAAGGCAGTCGCCCCCAGAATTGGTTGGATATTTTGATGCTAGTCGGGCCTCGGACCCGCAGGACGCAAGATCAGTTACAGATTACATCTTTTTAATGCAAGGTGGTGCAATCAGTTGGAATTGCAAGCGGCAAGCAACAATAGCAACATCCAGTACGGAAGCAGAATATCAAGCATTGCAAGCTACTACTAGGAGTTAATATGGCTTCGTGGTTTAACTATTGAATTATGCATTCAAGAGAAGATTCCTCATACCATTTTTTGTGACAATAAAGGAGCTCTACACTTAGCACACAATGCCCACTTTAGTTCTCGTACTAAACATATAAATGTAAAACGGCATTTTATTAAAGAAAAAATAGAAAATAAGGAACTAGTGCTACAGTTTGTTCCATCTGAGAATATTTTGGCAGATGCTCTGACAAAGGCTGTTCCAGCCCCTCGACTTAGAGTGTTTCTTTTTAATTGTGACTTAAACGACAATTAAATATTATTATAGTAATGATACAACTTAGTTTTTTGTTACGAAAAATATTTTTTTGATTGAATTCGTAGAAATAACACTTGTTTTGTATAAAGTTGAATGAATTTCTGCTACTGAATTTTTAAATGAGACGGGTGTGATATTCGACATTTAACAATTCGTACTTCGTATACACTCTATTCTCTTATATGTAGTTCTAAAATTAGAGTTCAGTGTCAGAATTAGATCTCTGATCATACTTTGAGTAGTAGCGACACTGATGTCAAAGTAGAAGAATAAAAGTGAATTTATATACATTAGCCGTGTTTTATTATGCATGAGATCCATATGGCTCACGAACGTACTAGAGTAACGTACTAGTTTAGTGTAATCCAACAACAACACGTGATCTTGCTAGCTATCTGGCTCTATTTGATTCAGCGATTTTTTAGTTCCCGAGTTACTCACTTTTTAGTTTGTACTTTCTGGCTTCTGTTGAATTTTTATTCTAAAGGTTGGCGACATGCGCCATTATTTAATGATGCCATTGTGTAGAAATTATGTAATAAACAATAAAATTTATACTTTTAAACTCAAATTTGCTTTTATTTACCAGAAAATCGAAAAATAAATACGTCTATCATTACCTCAAATGTGGTATTTTTGTTTACATATTTTGACGTAAACATGGATGTTTTGATTTCTTATCAAGTTTGCGCATGCGCGTGGAGTGAGTGATAGACGCGCCATCTCGTTTTCATTATTGCAACAAACAAAGAACTTGCTGTGGTGCTTTCTTATGAAACATTTGTAGAAATGCCGCGAAACTTAAGTCAGAATTAAATTATATACACAAAAACAGTGTTATTTACTTATTTAATTAAAATTTCACATTTTGTATTCGAAAACAAACATTGTGAAATTTATTTTGTTTTGTTATATACATAATACTGTGCTAAAAGCAATAATGTTTAATATATGACAAATAATTCGTTTTAAATTGCTAGAGAAAAATCAAACTAACGAATAGCTTTATTTTCATTTCATTCTAGTCTTCGGTTATGGTGTAATCCTCGAGTGCATTATTTGAAAATATTTATATATTTGTGACAGTGCTGACATTCTTTGAATAATAGTTCTTATGATTGCGTTTTGTATGATGCTGTGTTAGATTTCCTAAGTCACTATCCTCGTACATTAAAGATTCTGTCGTAAATTGAAATGTGCTGGCATTAAGTTAATAGTTATGATAATACCATCCTTTAAGAACTCTACAAGCCAAAGAATTTGAAGAAAACCGGTACCCTATGACGTTGAATTACTTCACACACCTTGCTATGGAAACTGGTGACGTTGTTAGAAAAATCTCAATTGATCTCTAACCAAGATCATATTAAATGAGCAAGTGGCTGATAGCAAGATTTTGAAACAACGAAAATCCACAAATTATTTTACCAAATCGATCAATTACGTTGATACCATTACCCACAGCAATTTAAATCAATAGTATATGTTTCTAGTTATGTTTTTGATTACCCCTAAATAATATTCGTAAGATCAACGAAGCCACTAAAATTTCCAATCCGAGAAATCGTTTCTCTGGTATGAACTAATGATAAATTACAGTTCTGGAGCAATAAATGCAAGCAAGAATACAATATACTGATACTTCGTGACTGCTTTATTCGAGTAAAAAGGTATATTAATGCGATGCTTTAAATTGTAGTTGGAAACCAAAATGACATTCGTATAATTATGATTTTTGTAAATTTGAAAATTTAGTGCATTAATATCCAAATTTATGATGTAGTTGCATTCTCTAGCAGATAATTAATGTTCCCTGCTAGATTTAAACTCATACAAATGGTTAAAACTCAAAAAACAGGAGATGTTACTCGTTCAACATCCACGACCAGAATGATGAATGTGACAGTCCAAAATAATTCGGACAAACACACACTAAGAAAACGAAATCTCGGAATCCACATCGGGACAGGGATTTCTCGTCGACTGGACACTCCTCTCTTCCACTCACCTTACCATCACTTTCATGGATTTCGCGATTTCATTCACAGATGTGAACCCTCGCTAATATTTTCAGCAACATGGACATTGAGATGGTCACACATGGAGGTGTTTCCTACATGGCACCCCCAAATTTATGAAACTTGCATGATGTTCGCATTCGAACCATTAATACAAGTTCATCTTACGTACAAGTAAGTACTTATTGAAACGTATATAAATAATGATAGTTTTTTATGTAAATTTTTTTTGCCAGTTTTTCAGGCCAAAATCAACAAACGAATATAAGAATAATAATTGTGAGGAATCTTCTGTGCATTTGGGAAAGTTATTTGCATCTCTTTGTATGAAGATGATTTGTATCATAATTCATAAAAAAGTTCCTTTGTTGTACATTCAAAAATATGCGTTATACTTCCCGTTCGAAATTTAATGTTTTGGGACGGAATAACAATATCTAACTAAATATTTTTGAGAAAGAAAAATAAACAAGAAGTGAACTTAAGTGTACTACAAAGGTGCATAAATTAATTAACTAACTTCTCTTTAATCATTATAATTAACTTCATTAAATTTATTTATTTATCATCAGGTGAAGAAAACTTTCATCAAGCATGGTGTTCAGAAATCTCTTACCTCACTGACTAAAATATTTCACCGCAGTGTACCGCACTTACCTTCGTCATCACACCTTCACCGATGGGATCGTTTTACTACAGGTGCCATCGACCAAGCCTCGTCAGCGTCTTTAAGAAAGAAAAATGAACCGAGCATTCATTCATTCATCGTCGAAATAGCTGAGTCAATTTTGCTTATTATTAAAATTCAACTATTTCGACGATGAAATAAATACCTACTCTAGTTACTGTGGCAAATTGCGTACAAACAAAATATTCTTAGCATCCAAGGAGCCAATTTGCCCAGGTAAGAATTTTTTATGTATAAAAATCTCGTCAAGTTAAATAAAAGTTCAGTTGTTAATCAGAATTCAACCTTTCACTTAACATCGTTCCTAGCTCTTGTGTATCGGCCCAAGACCCTTGCACATCTTAAGTCAGTCTTGGTGAAACACCTAGATTGGTATTTAAACCTTCTCTGAAAGGAGTCCAGAAGGATAAATTTGGTGATACACTTAATTGACCTGACAACGCGTAGGCAAAGGAGTCTGCGCTCAACATTGGTGACCCCGACGTGATTCACGTCACGCGCACTCCAAACCAATCAAGTTTACGCGAAATTTTAAACCGTTCACCGTCGCGTCAAATCGTCAAACCGCGAATACCGTCAAGATCGTTTCATCCCGAGCATCCTGAAGAAGAAGCAGCTGAAGTTTCCATCTTATCAACGTCCCTCCCAACATTCCGAGACAACATTACCTTATTTGTGGCAGTCAACTTACTCAAGCCGCTGTTTGCTCTCGTCGTTCCACTTCGTTAAACTTCAGTAATAACAAGAATGCCGTCTTTGGAAGAACTCGCAAAACAACAGAACGAGACAGGAGGAGAAATCGAGAGGCATATAAGGAACTAAAAGAAGGATTCTCCGACCCGCAAAGACGACGAATACCTCATCAACAAGTCCAAGGCCATAACGGAACTCTGGGAGACGTTCCAATCTGTGGGCCATCGATATTCGGGCTAAATATGACCTCGAAACCAGTCATTCATATTTCCAGAAACAATACTTTGCCAACATAGAGGAGCTGTACAAGTGGTTTATCGGGGACGTCAAACTACGCTTAAGCAGTCAAACAAGCACTCAATCTACGGAGAATGCATCAAGCAGTCAGAAGCCTGAAGATGCAAAGCAATCTAACGCCGGAAGTTCTCCACTTCAGGTCACGCTACGGAGATTGAACGCCGCAATAGTCTCATTAAGGCGCGCCTTGGACTCAGTCCAAAACCTTCCCCATCAACAAAACGCTGTCGTGGACGACGTAAAGTGCCGTTCCATTGAACGCCTGTGGGCAAACCTGGAGACCCTGCATGATGCCATCTGGGGAATGACAGACGACCCCATTGCTGCTGGATTTAATCCAGAAGCGTATCTTTTGCTGTCCGACGAAATAGAGTCTACAATAATAGACTTACAACAAGATTCTACACCATCCACACATCCAGTCACAAGTGATGTTTCGCCCAACGTTAAGCTGCCAACCATCACATTGCCAAAATTTGAAGGCAATTATCTTTGCTGGAAGCAGTTCCACGACCTGTTCTTGCAAGTGGTTCACGAACAAAATCTAGGCAATGCGCAGAAAATGTGGTACCTCAAGACGAGTTTAACTGGTGAAGCAGAGCGATGTATTAGCCACCTAACAATCTCCGACGCGAACTATCTGTCTGCTTGGAACCTTCTCAAGGACAGATATGACAATGACAGATTGTTGGTAGCAGCCCTCAGTAACAAATTATTGAACCAATCTGTCATTCACACCGAATCAGCCACAGCCATCAAGTCACTCCATGACACAACTCGAGAGTGCCTGCTAAGTTTAACGAATCTCAAAATTTACATCAAAAACTGGGATCCTCTGCTGCTCCTCATCTCATCAAAAAACTAGACGGAGCTTCACACACGCTTTACGAGCAAGGCCTGGAACATCCTAGGAAATTGCAATCTATGGAGCACTTCCTCACGTTCCTGGAAAGGCGAATCCAGTCACTAGAATCCCTTCCTAACAAAAACTCAAGAAACGCCTCTAACGACATTAACTTCGGCAAAGGGCGACCTCCAAGGGCATTAGCTTTCGTATCCTCAAGGACGCCGTGGTTCGTGTGTAAAGAAGATCATCGAATCTTTTCCTACTCCAGTTTCCTCAAGCACAGTCCTGAAAAGCGCATTAAACTTATACAACGCGCTGGTCGCTGCGTTAATTGCCTCAAGTAGGGACATCGCTCCAATCAATGTCCCTTCTGTAATTGCCACAAGTGCTCCAAGAAACACAATGCATTGCTTCATTTGGAAGACAATAGCCCAAGATCTCAAGCTTCGGGCAACCAGTCACCTCCCGCAGTCGACAACCAACAAATACAAGCACACCCAGATTCAAGCACTAAGGAAGCTGCGTCGCTTAGTTCCAGCACTCCCTCAACTGTCGGCGCTTATACTCTGTTAAGTACAGTCCTCATCAAGGTCACGGATAGCTGGGCAAACCAAATTCAGGCAAGAGCCTTGTTAGACTCCGGTTCCCAGCTAAACTTCATTTCAGAAAGACTTTTAAAAAGATTGGGCCTCCAAGAAACGCAGGATTCAGTTACTCCAAGAAACGCATTGGTGGGATCAGTTCGATAGCACAGAACACACGCTCAAGGGCCAACATCGAAAAACATTCCAACATAACTGACTTCAGCACAAGCATAGACGTTCATGTCTTACCAAGGATAATAGCACCGCAACCCTCGCAACATACCGAGAAAACATCCTGGCCTATTCCTGACAACATAAGGTTGGCCGATCCACAATTTCATCGTCCTGGTCCCATTGACATTCTCATCGGAGCCGAGCTGTTCTATTCAGTTCTCTCTGTTGGCCAAATAAAATTGGGAGAGCAACTTCCTATACTCCAGAACACGGTTTTCGGTTGGACCGTGTCAGGCCGAATCGCCACGCCCAGCTCAGTAACTAACCTCGCACACTGCGGAATATGCAGCGAAGATGAAACTTTGGACTCCCACATCCAAAAATTAAGGAAACTGAACATGGCTCAAATAATTATACTGCTGCTGAAAACAAATGTGAGGAATTCTTCATCCAGACTACGAAAAGGGACAACCACGGCCGGTTCGTCGTCCGACTTCCGTTCCGATGCGATCCACATGGATTGAATGAGTACAGTGACACGGCAATTCGACGCTTCCACTCCTTGGAAAGGAGACTAGCTAAGGATCAAACCTTAAGGCAGCAGTACAACGCGTTCATGAGGGAATACATAGAGTTGGGTCATATGAAGGAAGTCTGCTTCACTATGGTAGAAGAGCCCTACTATTTCCTTCCACATCATTGCGTCCTCAGACCTGAAAGCACAACGACTAAATTACGAGTGGTCTTCGATGGATCAGCGAAAACAACCAGCAATCTGTCACTGAATAATGTCTTGGCAGTCGGGCCAGCCATTCAGGGCGACGTCTTCAAAATATTACTACGCTTCCGCCTTCCTCGATACGTCTTCACCGCGGACATCGAAAAAATGTACCGGCAAATCCAAGTTGACCCAGCTGACCAAAAATACCTGTTAATATGGTGGAGGGACGACGTTAATAAACCGTTGAAGTGCTATCAGCTTTGCACCGTCACTTATGGTACTGCTCCAGCTTCTTATCTCGCCACGCGTACCTTACATATGCTGGCCGACAATGTGAAGGACCAGTACCCTCTTGCCGCTCAATCGCTCAAAAACGACTTTTATGTGGATGACGTTTTGTCTGGTTCAGACCACTTGCCCACCTGCCTGCTAAAGCAAACCGAATTGTTATCATCTCTGAAAACCGCGGGCATAAGGCTTCGTAAGTGGTGCGCAAACCATCCTCACCTACTTAAAGAAATACCAGCTGAGGATCAAGCAATTGAACTAGACTTCAGTAACCATTCCGACGACAGCATCAAAACGATGGGGCTAACCTGGCAACCCAAATCTGATTCTTTCGCCATTCGAAGCACTTTAATCCCTACGCAAAGGGTCACGAAGCGAACCGCTTCTTCTGACATCGCACACATCTTCGACCCATTGGGCATATTGGCTCCAGTGGTCATAACAGCGAAGCTGTTTTTGCAGAAACTGTGGGAGTTAAAACTCGACTGGGACGCTTCACTTCCACAAGAACTACATACCAAATGGATCAGCTTCAGACATGGCTTGAGCGCATTAAACCACATAACGTTCCCCAGACATGTATTGGCTCACAAAATAAGCTCCCAAATACAACTACATATTTTCGCTGATGCCTCAGAGAAAGCATATGGTGCTGCCGCGTACATCAGGTCCGTAGGGCGAGACAACGTTGTCATTGTACGATTACTATGTGCCAAGTCTAAGGTTGCACCAATCAAGCAAATAACACTACCTCGCCTCGAGTTATGCGCCGCCAAATTGGCCACATAGCTCAAACAGCGCATTAAAAAGGATCTGCATTTGAACACTAATCAAATCTTCCTTTGGACCGATTCATCAATAGTTCTCGGTTGGATTAAGGCTGAGTCATCGAACCTCCACACCTTCGTCGCCAACCGCATTTCGGCCATACAGAGGGCCAGCAACCCCGAGCAATGGCAACATGTACCATCATTGGATAATCCAGCCGACCTATTATCAAGAGGCGTTCCTCCTGGAAAATTAGTCAACAACAATTTATGGTTTTTCGGTCCACTTTTCCTTTATGGTAGAGAAGACGCATGGCCTAATCTTCATCCAAACCCAGACGAATGCACTCTGGAGCAACGGACTAAGATTCAATCCACATGTCTCGGATTCACAAGGGACGACGACTTCCAACTCAACATTAATCATCAAAATTCCTTCAGACGTCTTCATCGCATAATCGCCTATATTCTACGCTTCACCAAGGCCACGAGACGGTGCTCCAGAGAGGACAATTCACCCGTTCCGTCAGTGATAGAGCTAAACGACGCACAAACTCTGATAATCAAACATGTCCAGCAACAAGGATTCAAGGACGATCTCCTGCATATAATCAAATATGGCGAAGTTTCAAAGGGTAGCTCAATCAGCTCCTTGACCCCTATTTTGGACCAAGATGGAATCCTTCGGGTAGGCGGACGCCTCGAGTCATCAAATCTCGAGTATCGAGCCAAGCATCCTGCTCTGCTTCCGAAATGTCATCCAATCACCAAGATGTTATTGAATGCGCTACACACAGAATATATGCATGCGGGTCCTCAGGCTCTACTCGCCATCGCATGACAACAGTTCTGGCCACTCGGTGGCAAGAACTTAGCCCGCGCCGTCGTACAACATTGCGTCCGTTGTGCCAAGGCCAAGCCCAAACTATTGACACAACTAATGGCGAATTTGCCACCTGACCGCGTTCAACCTGCACGACCATTCATCAATTCCGGAGTAGACATTTGCGGCCCGATATACGTTCATATCAAGATCCGGGGTAAACAGCCACAAAAGGCTTACATCGCTGTTTTTTGTTGCTTCGCTACGAAAGCCGTTCATTTGGAATTGGTGAGCGATTTATCAACGGATGGCTTTCTTGATACCTTGCGTCGATTCATATCACGGCGAGGACATTGCCGGAAAATTTATTGCGACAACGCCACCAACTTTGTCGGTGCTCAAAATCAATTACAGGAGCTCAATGATGTCTTCAGCAAGAATGCTTCCAAGGAGAAACTACTCAAGGAATGCAGTTATCGAGGTAGTGACTTTCACTTTATCCCTCCTCGAGCTCCTCATTTCGGTGGGCTGTGGGAAGCCGCCGTCAAATCTGCAAGGAATCTAATGCAGCATAGTCGTGCTTCGGCTTCATTAACATATGAAGAAATGGAGAGTGTCATCGTGGGAGTAGAAGCTTTTTTGAATTCTCGAACCATTACGCCAATGTCTGATGACGCCAATGATCTCGCCACCCTCACACCAGCACACTTCTTGATTGGTGAGCCACTAACAGCGCTCGTCGACCCTTAGGCTAATTCAAACAAGGTCAGTTTACTAGCTCGGTGGAAGCTTGTCCCGTACGTCAAGAACGAGTTCTGGAAACGATGGTCGACTGAATATTTGAATCAACTCCAACATCGAGTCAAATAGAAACATACGGCCCAAAACGTCTCACCCGGCACAATGGTCATCATGAAGGAAGATAGCCCTCCACCGTTGAAGTGGCCATTGGGGCGCGTAACCAACGTCGTTAAGGGAGAGGACGGGCTCGTTCGAGTTGTTGACGTAAAAACAGCAAACAACATCTTGCGCCGACCAATACACCGATTGGCACCACTCCCCATCGAAAATGAAGACGTGAACGACATGGAACCAATCGAGCAACCAAAAAAGAGAACGATGCCTCAACCATCAGGGGACCAAGGCCCCTCGCCAGTTAAACATGCTCGCTCCGCTCTTTCCACCGTGTTACTGGTATGTCTCTTCCTGTCCCCGGTCACGGCATCTCGGGCAAGGATAACTCCCTTCACTGCAAACCCAGGTATATATATAAGATAATACGTCTATTTTTTTGGTAGTTTTTTCCAAATTTCGTAGTGACAAATTAAACCATGTGTTGCTCTGTAAAACAAAGTTTTTATTTTAGCTTTTACATTTAAGAACATAAACACTTATTACACTATCGTAAAGTTACAAACGTTACCTGTAAAACAAAGAAACGGCATTTAAAGTTAATTTGTCGCTCTTTTTCTATTAAACAAATTAAATTATTCTGTTATAATATTTTAATCACTCCAATGACAGCCACGTCGAGTCAAAAAAAAAAATTTTTTTTTTGCTCATCTTCCCTAGATGGCGCCATCTCTTGGATCAACTCTACATTGGAAAGCGCGCTATATGCAAATATGAAGGAATCCTAGGCACGTCTAGGTATTTCTTTTACATCTCCCCCCTAGGGTTAGAAAATTTTCACCGCAGATCTTCACTTTCTCCAAATTATTTTTCCTCCATCCTAATCTTCATTTCTTTCTGGTATGGAGGCAGGAATAAGTTTTGAAATATGGAATAAATTTGACTCCATCTTTCTATGTCCTGTATTAATCTTGTAGATTGATTGTGATAGTTTTTCATCGATTTTAAATGGGCCTTTTCTCAACTCGTCTAATTTTCTTCTGTTTAGTTAGTCACCATTTTCAACATAAACCATATCACCTGTTTTAAAATTATGAGCTTTTCTATTTTTACAATTAACCTATTATTATATTCACGTGATTTAATTGTTCTTTCAAATGCAATTTTCCTGTCTCTACTCCAGGCACCTGCCTGGGTTTCTAGTTTAAGTTCATTTGGTATGAATGAAACATCCGTACCGTCCAATAGGTAACTCGGTGCAAAGCCTGTTATTGAGTGTTCTGTGTTATTATATCTACCTACACAATTATGAGCAATGGTTGTCCATGTCTTAGCCTTTTGATTTTCATTTATTTTGCACCTTATAAAATAAGGTTTACAAGTGTTTGGTTCAGCCTTTCGTTGAGTCCATCAGGAAAGGGCGAGTTTACTGCAGTGAAAATTAGTGTAATTGGTCTTTCATTTAGAAAAGTTTTAAATTCTTTGGAGTTAATTCCAGGATATTGATCCGTGAGAACCATGCCAATTTCATTAGAATTTGGTACAATATTCATAAGTTTTATAAAGTCCTTTGAGTCCTTAAGTGTCTTTGAGGTTACTATATAAGCATATCGAGTGAAATGGTCGACCAATAAATGCAAATATCTTTTTGTTGACCGAGAGCCACCAAATCCACCAATTGTGTCTATTGAGACAATTTCAAATGGTTTTGTTGCGGGATCTAAGTATGACATGAAACGGCACTTGGCTTGTCCTCTTGTCTTATTTTTTATACATATTTCACACTGTTTGCATAAATTGATGATATTTTAGTTATATTCTTTGCTGTATAAAATTTTCCTATTTTCTTTTGCATTTGTTTTATGCCTATATGACACATATTGTCATGCATTAGTTTTATAAATTTTACACTGAGTTCTTCTGATAGTAGTATTTTTTCTTGCTTTCTTATCTGCTTATAATATATATTTTGTTTATTAATTAACTTGTTCTTATATTTTTGAATATCCTCATTTCTCTCTTGATCTTTTAATATGTCATTTAATGTTATTAAGTTTATTATTTTTAATTGTTCATGTACATTTTATTAGCTTCTAATAGTGGGTTTCTGCTCAAACAATCGGCTTCCAAATTATTCTTTCCTGGTGCATATTTTATTTTGAAGTCATATTATGACAGATAGTAGGATAAGTCTCCTAACTCTTCGTCCGTTCTAGATTTAATATTTAAATTTTCCGGTGGTTTATGGTCGGAATATACTGTGAAGGGTTTGCCTATTAGCAAGTATTGCCAGTATCTTATGGCTTCTTTAATAGCCAAACATTCTAAATAAATAGCCTTTTTCGCCTTTTGTACTTCATTTAATTTTTTCGAAAAATATGCTACAGGTTTTTCTTTTCCGTCTGGCTGAGTTTGCTTTAACACTGCTCCAATACCTTCTAATGATGCATCGGTATATATGTTTATTGGTAAGTCTTGATCAAAAATTTCCAAGATTGGCTGTGAACACAGTAGTTGTTTAATCTTCGCAAAAGCTTCTTGACAGTCTGTTGACCATATGCATTTTTGGTGCTTTCTTAGTAAATTATGTAATGGTTCTAAAATTATTGAACTATTAGGTATATACTCACGATAGAAATTGCTTTTTCTTAGTAGTTGTCTAATATTTTTTTGATTTTTTGGTATTGGGAAATCCCTTATTGAAATTAAATTGTTTCTCACTGGTTTTAACTGTATTATCTTCTATTATATGTCCGAGGTATTTTACAGGATTCGTTGAAAATCGATATTTTGTGAACTTAAGTCGGAAACCTTCTTTTTCTATCGCATCTAGGAGCTGTGATAAGTGATTTATATGGTCGCTGTAAGATCTTGAAAATATTAAAATATCATCAATGAAGTTTACAGCAAATTCTGTTAACTTGTATTTTCTCAGTATATTGCTTAATATTCTTTGGAATATGGCTGGAGAAGTCTTCAAACCGAACGGCAAACATGTCCATTGGTAGTGGCCTTCCTGGGTAACAAAAGCAGTTTTCTTTCTGTCTTCAATTCGCAGGGGAATAGACCTGAACGCAGAATTTATATCTAAAGTTGAAAAGTACTTACAGTTTCTGGTTTTTGTTACTAAGTCCTCAATCAAAGGAAATGATTGAGCCTGAGGAACCACGATTTTATTTAAGTCTCTAAAAACAATACATAATCTTGTTTTTCTATTGTCTTCTTTTTTGAAAGGTAGGGTTACTGGTGCTGCAAATGGGCTGTATGATTCTTCTATTAGGTTCCTTTCAAGCAATCTTCTTACTTGTTCTTCTATCTCTAACCTATCCTTTGTTGAACATCTGTAAGGTCTTTTACTGCAGTATTTGTCCACGAGTAGATCAATACGTGCTTCAAAATCCCTTACTGTCCCAATATCATATTTGTCTTTTGCAAAGCATGATTATATTTATATTTTTCAATAAGTTTATTTATTTCGATTTTTTGTTGATTATTTAAATGACTCGGATCCATTTTAAATTCTTCCTCCTTTATATGCTCATTAAAGTTTATAAAGTTCAAGTTGATTTCGCCTTCAATTTCAGGATTGTCTTTAAAATTGAGATTTTGTTTTGTACAGTTTTGTTTAATCTCCAAATATTCATTCTGGATCAAATCAAACTCTTTTATAGTATCAAGTCCAATTAGAAAATCGTATTTGAAGTCTTTTCCATCTACAATATAAACATCAATTTTTTTTTTCTATATTAAAAATCTTAATTTTTATTGTTGCTAAACCTTTTGCATTTTTTTCACCATTAATTGTAAGTAAGTTTGTAATTTTGTGTATATTGCGTCCTTCTCCCTTTAGTCTTGCTTATTTAGAATTTATCAAGGAGACATTAGAACCGGAATCATATATACCAAATATGTCTAATTTTCCTTCTAATGTTATTTTTACTTTAATTAATGGTGTAATTATTCGTTTTTTGGCTCATGATCACTTAATTCAACATCTAATAAAGTATTGTTAACATTTTTATTAAAGTTCCTTTTGTTCTCATAGTCATTGGTTTGTTTAAACCAGCATTTTTCTTCAGGGTGGAAACGGCTACCTTTATTTACTTTTTCAACTTTCACTTTATTATCAGCTGTATTTCTCTTGAATTTATTGTAATTATTTTTATTGACTGTTTGTTCATGTTGACCAATTTGATTGAAAAGTATCGCAGTTGATGTTATTGATTCTTTATCCATCCTGTACATTTTATAATCTGGTAGATCCATAACAATAAGATGGATCAATGTTTGTGTGTCGATATTTTTATTTATCTCTAGTAATAATCTTTCCTTTGTTGTTGCATATTCACGTAATGAACCACCTTAGAATTTATATTTAAATGCATATTTTACTTGTGACCAACTTTTGTTTCCATATGTTTCACAAAAATTTGTTTTCCATGTTTCCCATCCTGCGTTCACTGTACATTTTATCATCATACTAGTGTACCAATCTAAACACTCTTTTTCGAGTAAATACTTTAAAGTCTAAATTTTTTCGGCCTCCTTAAATATCTCGAAACGTGTACCTTCATTTTCAAAGTCACTGATCCATTGGTCAACATTTGATGTTTTTCCTGAAAACTTTTCGAGTAAAAATCTTTCTGCTATTTTTCCTAAATTTTTCTTTTCAGTGTCTTTACTAGTACTACTACCGGAGAGCTTCGTTTCATGTTTAATTTCATCTAGGTATTGGTCACCGAATTGCAAATTCTCACCTTCATTTAAGTAAATTTTTCTTAAATCTTGGGTTATGGGAATCCATAATTCTCGTGTTTGATGTCTATTCTTCAAAGAATTTTTAATTTTGGTAAAAACATCTGTATTGGTTATGGCGGTGTGTTTACTTGCTGGTTTCAAATCATCCGGAATCTCAAATACCTGCCCATCGGGTGTCTCGATTGAGGTTATGCAAATCACATTAGTTTTTCCATCAGAGGCTGCTAACACTGCAAATGTGAATCGCAACTTTACCACTTGTCTTCACTAGAAATTTCGTTTTATAAGATAATACGTCTTATTATTTAGTTTTTTCCAAATTTCGTAGTGACAAATTAAACCATGTTGTGACACAAAAATATGTCCCTGACCCCGAATGCCCCTCCTCTCCGGCCATTGACCTCATTCAAAACAAAAACTTATCGCCGATTCAGCAAAAATGCTGAATCAGCAAAAACTTTTCACTCAGGTGACATGAGAAAATAAAATTAAATTTGACACCGGCGCTTAGCGGCACAAATGGACGAGGAAAATAAAATGAAATCTGACACCGGCGCTTACCGGCACTCGCGCACCGGCAATCAGGTCGATTGATAACAAAATTGCTGACGCAGCAATTCGACTCCCTAGCGTGACGACAGCCGGTCAAAGGAATTGGACACCTGAAACAAAACGACAACAACAAATGGCATAGTGGTCATTCATTCATGAATGGAAAAATTATGAATGAAATGCAAAATGCAAAAGGTGAATGAATGGGAAAAGTCGTCGACCTTACCAATCAAAACCAGGATCAGCGGTTCAAGCAGAGGTAAATCAATTTTAATAAGAGCAGATTCAGCAGGAAAAAACGATATAGAAGAGCATTGGAAATCAATAGGAGTCAGTTAAACTTGGCACCAGGAACGCACAGGCAACGGGTCCAGAAGACGAGGTATCAGCCGAAGTTAAGACGAGTCGCCATCAGCCGAAGAGAAGTCAAGTCACCTTCAAGCAGCCCAGCCGGAGTGAAGCAGAGTCGTCATCACTTAAGTCAGCCGAAGCCGAAGATAGGTCAAATCGCCATACACCAGCCCAGTCGAAGTAAAGACGAGTCGCCATCAAGTCGAGTCACCATCAAATAGGACGGAACCCGAGTATAGGAACCAGTCAGAGTGAAGAAGAAAAAAGAAGTAATAAAAACGGTAGCCAGGTTACCCACCTACTACCAAGAAAAATTGCTCTGTAAAACAACGTTTTTATTTTAGCTTTTACACCCGTTGTACAAAATTGGATCATCTATCTCTGCCTGTGAAGTCAGCCTCCTGATTCACTTAACTCCACACCATTGCCAGTTGATGACAGTAGACGCCCATTCTAGTTGGACTCAACTTCACACACCAAACCAGTGGATCTTCTCCTTGCCAGAAAAAACCACAATCAACATTGTTTGTGGAGATGACATGTCGCAGCTGACTCTCCAACTGACGGGTATCTTAAGGCTTGATAGCAATTGCGTGATTAAGCAGCCTCTCATCACAATTCGAAGGCACAAGAGCTACTCCACAGTGAGGCACGCTTCCTACGTTCCGGCCTTTAACTTGACTGACCTCATTTATCCGCTCAACATGGCATCAGTATTGCACTATCAACACCACTTCGCCCCACACATTCAGGAATTGGAAACAGTCAAGCGCAAGCTTTCAGAAATGGACAGCCAAATTCCAGCATTAATACAGAGACAATCTAACCATCATCAAACATTGGCCTATGGAACCCTGTCCATCGTAATTATAATCATCATTGGGGTAATCTGCATGGAAACAAGGATTTATCGCGCATACCGGACATCACAACCACCATCAGGCACAACTGCTGAGGATGTTCCAGACAGCCAAGACGCTGAAGAACCCACCGAGCCCTTCACCGTAAACACTTGTTGAATGATTTTCATTCAACGCCGGGGAGGATGTTCAGAAATCCCTTACCTCACTGTTCCTCACTGACTAAAAATATTTCACCGCAGTGTACCGCACTTACCCTCGTCATCACACCTTGACCGATGGGATCGTTTTACTACAGGTGCCATCGACCAAGCCTCGTCACCGTCTTCCAGAAAGAAAAATGAACCGAGCATGCTTTCATTCATCGTCGAAATAGCTGAGTCAATTTTGCTTATTATTAAAATTCAACTATTTCGACGATGAAATAAGTACCTACTCTAGTTACTACTTACCTGTGGCAAATTGCGTACAAACAAAATATTCTTAGAATCCAAGGAGCCAATTTGCTTAGTTAAGCATTTTTTATGTATAAAAATCTCGTCAAATTAAATAAAGGTTCAGTTGTTAATCAGAATTCAACCTTTCACTTAACATCGTTCCTAGCTCTTGTGTATCGGTCCAAGACCCTTGCACATCTTAAGTCAGTCTTGGTGAAACATCTAGATTGGTATTTAAACCTTCTCTGAAAGGAGTCCAGACGGATCAATTTGGTGATACACAACGCGTAGGCAAAGGAGTCTGCGCTCAACACATGGGATGCATTGACAAGCTTTTATGATAGTCGCAGAATCCTTGTCAGTGCTACTCTCGACTCATTTTTCAACAAAAAGGAAATTAAAGAAGAAAGTGCATAGGAGTTGGAACGACTTTACACCTCCACCACCCAAATTTACCACACTCTCCAGAACTTAAAACGTCCAGTTGAACAGTGGATCGATATACTCGTACACATTGTTGTTCGGCAAAAGCTTGACTCCAAATCCCTCAGATCTTGGGAACAACATGTAGGTTCTTCGGATGATCCCCCGCCCTGAGAGAATCTACAAACATTCCTTATTTCAAGGTCGAGAACGTTGAGAGCCATAGAAAACTCCCAAGGAAAGAAGCCTTCATCCTATAATAATTTAAAGCCATCAGCCAGAATCCACTTCGCAAGCCAACATCAAGAAAACAATACATCAACATCAGATAATTCTTGCAGTTTATGTAAAGAGTCACATTACATTTGAAAGTGTCCTACGTATCTGCAAAAGTCTCCAAGGCAACGCAACGATCTAATAAATAAATTGAACCTCTGTTACAATTGCCTCAGGCCTCGAAAAAAAATTTCTATGTGGTGATCCACGTTTAGGTGTACGAAATGTGCAAAAACACATCATTCAACATTACATCAGAGTGAGTCTTTGAGAAATCAGCGCAAGTCATTTGGTGCTGGCGACCAAAACAAGTCAATCACATCCATCAAATAGGAGCAAATACAACGATGAGAACATTTATCCTCTTAGCAACTGCACGATTGAGGATCGTTAACAACCAAGGAGAATCCATCATTGCACGAGCCTTGTTGGATCAAGGCTTAGAATTAACCCTCGTTTCTCAAAATTTGGTGCAACGCCTAAAAATTAAGAGGAAATCATCATCTTTACCAATCTTGGGAATAAGAGCTCATAAATCTGGTTAAACAAAATGACTTGTTTCGCTCATTATTAAACCTCACTTTGAATCTTCTGTCGTCATCAACATAGAAGCTTATTTGATACGTAAATAGATTTACTTCTACCTAGATTTACATGAGAACTTCGTGCAATAATGATGTTAGCACCTTAATCCTCTGTTCGAAAACGAAGGTTGCGCCTCTTAAACGAGTTACGATCCCTCGTTTGGAACTATCTGCCGCTATTCTACTGACCACACTTACGCAACACTGTATCATAGTTCTTAAGCTACCAAATTCGCCGTGTTTTTTGTGGACAGATTCAACCATTGTTCATACTTGGATCAACAATCACCCGTCTCGATGGAAGGATTTTTTCCACAATACAATTTGCTTCTTTCAATAAACGATGCCAACTGTTCAATGAAGACATCTTCCGGGGACTGAAAATTCAGCGGACTGCACCACCAGAGGTTTATCCAGCATGGAACTTCAAGATCATTCCCTCTGGTGGAATAGTCCATCATGGTTAAAAACACCATCATCATCGTGGCCGAATATCTCTTCACCTTCCGGTGACCATTCCGTGAAAGATCTTGAAGAAAGACCCTCGCATCTGCTCAAATCATATCACGCCTTGATAGAAAACAACAGTTGGGAACTACTTCATTGATATTTATCACTTTTACGTCGGGTCACTGCACGCTGTTTACGAGCAATTAAGCCAAAAACCTTCAAAACGTTGACTACTCCATTAACACCAGAAGATATTCTCGCTGTTCGAATATATTGGGTTAAAACAGTGCAAAAACAAAATTTTGCCAATGAGATCCAGAATCTAGTAAACAAGAAAGGCCTTCCAAAATCATCGCCACTCATCTAACTGCTTCCATTTTTGGATGAACAAGGCCTACTTCGAGTCGGAGGTCACTTAAGAAATTCACCGCTCCCACTCACTGCAAAACATCCTTATATACTTCCTCAAAATTCTTTCCTGTCTACGTTAATAATTCGAGACGCACATTTTCGAACAATCTATGGCTCCAATCAGGAGACACTCTCCTACGTTCGATGTTCATTCTGGATTCTTGGAGGCAGGCGGCCAGTGCGTTCTATCATCCTGAAGTATGTGAAATGTACTCGGTATCGTCAACAGCATGCCCAGCATATAATGGGTCAAGTTCCCGCTGAAAGTGTTACCCCATCACGAGCATTTCTCCACACAGGTGTTGATTACGCAGGCCCTCTTGAGATCAAATCTTGGAAGGGTAGATCAGCTCGTTCATATAAAGCATGGATAACCTTGTTTGTCTGCTTTTCGACCTCTGCTATTCATCTCGAGATTGTAACTGATTACAGTCCAGATGCCTTCTTAGCCGCTTACAAAAGGTTTACATCAAGGCGAGGAATATGTGCCACGTTCAGCAGTGACTGTGGAACAAATTTTAAAGGAGCGGACAAAGAATTGAAAAAACTTTTCAGTCATTCATCCAAAGAATTAGGACATTTGACCACCATCATCTTTCAAGACGGAACAAAATGGACATTCAATCCACCAGCGTCTCCACACTTTGGTGGTAAATGGGAGGCAAGAGTGAAGTCGATGAAACATCATCTGCGTCGAGTCATTGGAGAAACCCTCCTAACGTATGAAAAGCTCTCAACAGTGATTACACAAATTGAAGCCGTTCTGAACTCGAGGCCATTAGGCACCCTGACAAACAATCCAAATGACCTCAACATGCTAACTCCCGATCATTTTTTGCCACAACAATCCT
The DNA here is from genome assembly GCA_963971475.1 of Chrysops caecutiens. NCBI lineage: Eukaryota > Metazoa > Arthropoda > Insecta > Diptera > Tabanidae > Chrysops > Chrysops caecutiens. The sequence continues at coordinate 38,246,868 of OZ020568.1, read as the reverse complement.
TGGCAATGACAATGAAGCAAATGACCACAACAATCCTCGGCATATATTGCAAGGAGGATAAAAATGGCGTTTTTGTTCAAGTATGATCGAAGAGCAAGGAGAGTATTTGGCCACATTTGTCGCGGTACGGGGACAAGGAAACTTCGGTCGTATGCACAGATTGTGGGAAGCAATACTTTGGGGTTGAGAAAGTATTTTCTGGTAATACTGTTTGCATACAAACCATAGCAAAGGACAGTATGTGGATAAATCCAACTTCAGAAATACCATCAATGATTTGGAGAATCAAAATCAACTCCTTAAATAATCGATTAAGTCCCGCAGGACCCCGGACTTCATCGATGAATATATTCCGTTGTATTATTATCGACAATCGATTTTGAACAAACTTTATCCGAAGGATGAACCATTCCACATCATGCATTTCCTTGAGGATATACGGAAAGTATATCCCGCGTTCGTCGACGGGAAGAGAGAAAAGCCCTTAGAAGCTCGTTTGGTGGCAACACCAACTGTAAGCTCAGAAGGCTTGAAGGAGGTTATTCCACCTAGTAAAAAACGACGGAGAAAAAGTATGTAGGTTATATTATTGTATTTTACTTACGATTTCAATTTTGAGACTGATTCTTTAATCATATGGCGGTATATGGCACGTTTCAGTATTTCATTCTCGGTTTCGGTTCCTTCAATCGTGCTCTATCTGTGTGTTTGCCTCTCGAAACTTCGCTCTTTATTTTTAATCATATATCCTTCTTTAAACATTTACAGCTTGTTATAGGGATATACTGAATTTTTAAATTTATTAGATGGGTTGGGGTATGCTTAATTAATCAGTGTGTCTTTGGCCATTAATTATCCTTTCCTAACGCGACTATTCAATTCGGTGGGTATTGAATTGTTTACGACTTCATGAGTAGTACTTAGCTGGTTTTAACGTGAAAACGTCTTTCTTCTCGTTGAGTATGTACATTGGTAGCCAGTCTAACATTCTTGTGTTACAAAACACCGTCATTTTTCAATCGCTAATAACTACGAGACTAATAACGCGATAACAACGGTTGAGGTCACAGTCAATAGAACATATTTGTACGTATTACTTGTGCGGTGCTCGTTTTTCCAGTGAAGTCATCGGGCTTATGAGTGTAGCGTGAGAACGCAACAAGCTAGGACGTTGATTGTGGTATCATTGCATGAAAAGTGCTACCAGGAACTAAAGCAAAACAATAAAAATATTCTCCAAAATGTAAGTAAAAATCAGTATGAATTTGAAAATCGAAAAAATATGGAAGATATCGTCTCATATTAGAAATGATCGAAAATCAGGTGATAAAGTGATCATATCGGAAAGAAATGACAAACCAGATGTATGGAAAGAAAAGGAGCGTTCCAAACATGATTCATCATGTTTGGATGCTATATCTATAGGCTGCTTTCTTCTTGTTCTTCTTGTCATCAACTGACATTGCAGATGAAAATTGTAAACAGTTTCCCGAACAGGTTATTTACGAAAAACTTAAAGAGGATTATTTATGGAAATGGATTATTTATGATATTAGAAAAACTATGTTCTCTTCACTTTATTTGTATAAGTAATCATATTTGCAGTTTCAAGAAATGTTTAAAAGTTTTTGAAATTTTTTGCAGAGTCTACATTTTCAATATTATTTTGCTATTCGGTGTTTGTCAGCTGTTTGTTGTCATATGTCCTCTTCGAAAGTATATATTATCAAAAAAGAAGGAATTTCATGAAATGACAAGAAAGAAGTGGGTATATTTCATCCAGACTGCAATGCAGGGGCAGGAGAACGGGTACTTTGGTTTGCAGTTCACTCATTTCAGGTAGGAATGCTTTTTGGTCACGTAGGACGTTCACGCGTTATATGTCATTTTTTACTGAAATTCGATAAATTCTTTCAACGAAGCCAAAGCAATTTTTCTCTCAATGAGGAAAACTACAGTGAGTGGAAAAAGTATTCGTCCGACGTCTAATTTTTCAGAAAAAGACGAATTTTCCATATTCCTTGATATTTTTTGCCAACGAAAAAAATTATAATTATAGAACTGAATATGCTTTATTCATTTCGTTAACAATATTCAGTTAAAACTACTACATATACTTTTAAAAAATTAAAAACAATAATTTGTCACACACTGACGCGCAAAAAGTATTCGTACGGCAACAGTTTAACTTTTATTAGGCCTAATGGTTTACTTAAATGAGTTTTCCAAAGAGGCTCTTTCAATAAATACCCTAAGCTAGTACAATATTCACTCCATTCGAATAGTAAAATTCATTGAATTTGGTCAAAATGTCGCGAAAAGGCTCAGAAGCAACAAACAGTGAAAGGTAGCTTATCAACAGGCTCCACAACAAAACGTGGTCCCTTGGGGAGATAGTAGAAGCTGTTGAGAGGTTTACGTCAACGGTATAGTCAATCAACGAACACTTTTCAGGAAGAAAACGCTTCAAAATATGCGAGGAAACGGACGTCGCCGAATCATAATCGATACAGACAGTAACTTTGTTCTACTGCAAGTCAAGAAATACTTGAAATCCAGCACTCCAAGGATTGCTGCTGAACTGTTAAAGCTAGGTACCATGGTTAACGCTTCAAAAGTACGGATCACGCTCCGCAACACTTATTTCCACGGACGAAGAGCACGCAAGTAGTTTCTCGTACGCAAAGTGAATTGTATGAAAGGACTTCACTTTGCTAAGGAGCATCGAAACACCTACCTTGAAGCCTTCAACAAACTTTTTGGACAGAAGAAAGCAAGTACAACATCTATGGCTCAGATGGGAGCCGCCAAATATGGCAGCAGCCGAAGACCGAGTTGCAGCCTAAGATCTTAATTTCAGCCTTGAAACACGGAGGTAGATCCGTAATGGTGTGGGGGTGTATGAGCGCAAAAGGAGTAGGTAATCTGCATTTCATCGAAGGCAAAATGGACCATATGGTATATTGTGACATTCTAAAGAAAAATTTGTCTTCAAGCCTGGAAAAGATGGGTCAGGGAAATTGTTTACTTTTCCAACAAGATAGTGACCCAAAACATTTGGGGATAGATACCCGGATGTGGCTGCTCTACAACACTCCAAAGCTCCTCAAAGCCCCTCTTCAATCCCCTGAACAAAATCCAACAGTGCATTTGTGGCAATATTTGGAAACTAAAATAAGCGAAAGGGATATTTTCAATAAAAAGTACTTAGAACCGCTTTAACGGAAGAATGGGAGACGTTACCTGGCTCCTACTGCACAAAATTTATCAAATCTATGCCCAATCATTTAAAGGCTGTAATAGCTGCTAAGGGATATCCAACTAAATATTAAATGAAGCTGGTTGGCGAAAAAAACAGGGTTAATTTTACACAAGAACAGTTACCGTACGAATACTTTTTGCGCGTCGGTATATGACAAATTTTCGTTTTTTATTTTTTAAAAGTATATGTAATAGTTTTTAACTGGATATTTTTAACGTAATGAATAAAGCATATTTAGATCTATAACAATAATTATTTTCGTTGTAAAAAAACATCAAGGAATATGGAAAATTCGCCTTTTTCTGAAAAATTAGGCGTCGTACGAATACTTTTTCCACTCACTGTACATCGTTTGTGCACTTAACAAACGACATTGGGTTGAAGAAATAAGGTATCCATATTTCACACTACTTGTTCAAAGCATAGGATTCCTGATTCTAGGTTTGGAAGATATTCAAACACCCATTCGATATTTATATGGATACAATGGGTTACGAATAGTACTGCATACTAGGCTTCATTGAAAATTGAAGCATACAAGCATACATAGGCTATGCTTAAAGAAAATTTTGGTTTTATAGAAGCTTTGCAACATGAAGAACTTTTCTTCCACTTCAGTAATTTTCTGGGTAACCGAAGCTATCTTGAATTGGGTCAAGAGGTGGAGTACAAATTATCACCAAACGGTATTGTTTCTACTTCTGGTAATTGTTTGCCAGCAGAAAATGTTAGAACATTGCCAAAAGGATCAGTTCCTCAACTGTCAGAGATGCTATTCATAATGGCGTAGTCGCTAGACCCCTAAGCTGCATTAATCCCGATCAAAAAGATTATTCTGGGCTTAAAGAGATTAAAAATGAAAATAAATGTGTAGTTTCAACTCATGAATTTGGTATAACTAGTTTGCAAAATAAGCGTGATTTGCTGCAAAACAGGGATTTAGTCACATTTAAAATTGACGAAACTGGTCGTGTTGCGGAAATTTCTGCAATACGTCAGAAGAAACGAGCGACTGTTGACTCGATTCAAGGACAATTTGGTTTTCTAAATTACGAAATTGAAAATGGGAAAAAATTATTTTTACATCAAGGATATACCGTTGAATTTTCGGTTATTACGAATCAAGTGAGTAGTTCTTATCAAATATGTATTCAAAGTATGAACATCTTTCAGAGAAATAGAAAATCATCCACTTGAAATGTGGTTAAAATTAGTGATCGACCAGATCGTTTGATATCAAGAATCTATATATAAATAGGCGACACGTTTTTTTGTTATCCCTTTTACAGGAAACCAGGTGGACTTAACTGGATAAAAATTATACCATTCGAAAGATTAATTCTTCCTCTATGTGCATCACTTAATTTTTTTACTTAAATTTAATTATAAATAAGTTTAATTTTAAATTTAAATTAAAAAATTCAATGGGATAGTATGTGTAAGTTGAGCACACCCATAGCGTAGATGATGCTCTTGGGAAGAATGTATGCGTGTGATTGTTTTGCTTTGTTGCTGGAAGTATGCAACCATATGATGATTTTTGGTTTGTGTCCCTAATAAATTGCAAGTAATAAATTAGTTGAAAATCAAACCAAATGGATCAATCTTCTACTGGGGACACAAACCAAAAAAATTAACATATAATTGCATTCCTCTACGAAAAAATCAAAATATGGAACATAATTATTTAATATTATCATTGGCATAGATCACACGTTCGACTGAATAGCCTAATATTTATGACAAATACGTGTATTCTTTCCACTCAAACGTTTTATCTTTCCAAATGATAATGTGAGGGGTGAGGAGCAAATGCTGCCATATCCAAGACAATAGGCGTATGTTCATTCTTTAGCTTATGCCTTGAAGAAGGCAATCTTTGGCTAATAAAATTGCATTCTTCCAGACAAAAGCGAAAACAATGAACATATGGCCACAGACAATAATATGGGTGCATTACCACAGATAAATTTAAAGCCATCGTTTGCTTATACCATTATTTTTTGCTAATTTGATAAAAATATATGCAAATTTTAAATGAAAAATTAGAGGAAGTCATAATTTTAAAGTTATCTTTAGAAAACGCGAACTTAACTTTCACGAATATTTATGGAAAGCAAGCAAAATTCAGAATTTTATCGTATTTCCTAATTTTTCTATGGACCCACATTTAAAAACATAATTTAGAGATATATGATGTATGGCCACAAGTTGGGAAATGACAAAATAATGGGGAATGGACATATATATAAACTTCCTAGAATGCTTTGATTAGCTGCTACGAGCAAAAAACTATTAAAAAAGTGTTGTTTAAGAGGAACCTTAAGATCTTTTTGAATTCGCAGCCGCATGCGCTAGGTTTTTGATAGTTGTAGGTGGGGCCTCATTCAATAAAGCTTTACGTTGACGTGCTGAAAGAGCTTAAATGATTGCTACTGCAGTCTGAACTAAATCACCTGTTTACTGACAATGCTACTGTATATGGAAAGCCATGTGCGAGCTATTAGAGTGAGCATAGCGAACGACGGGGGTTGGCGAGCGAAGCGAGCAGGGGGCGCCCCCCTAGTAAAATTAAACGTATTGCATAAACGAAAGCCCATATATGTATGAACAAAAGAGATGCTTCAGAACTTGAACTACTTTCAAGAAAATATTTGAAACAAGTGACTTTATCCTTTTAAAATTATTTTATTTTCTGTTTGGTATCTCTTTACATAAAAAATTACAAGCATAATTTGAAAATGAAACAATAAAATCAAAGTTTTTTGATTTTTCCATTATAAATTGTTTGAAAATTTAAAATTAATAATTATTTTTATATCGATGTTAAGTTGCGGAGTGAAATTATGCGAATGTCATTTTGGTTTCCAGCTACAATTTAAAGCATAGCATTAATATACCCTTTTACTCGAATAAAGCAGTCAAGAAGTATCAATATATTGTATTCTTCCTTGCATTTATTGCTCCAGAACTGTAATTTATCATTAGTTCATACCAGAGAAAAGATTTCTCGGATTGGAAATTTTAGTGGCTTCGTTGATCTTTTCGTTTCCCTATAAATAGGAATATTATTGCGGGGTAATCAAGTACATAACTAGAAACATATACTATTGATTAAAATTGCTGTGGGTAATGGTATCAACGTAATTGATCTATTTGGTAAAATAATTTGTGGATGTTCGTTGTTTCAAAATCTTGCTATCATCCACTTGCTCATTTAATATGATCTTGGTTAGAGATCAATTGAGATTTTTCTAACAACGTCGCCAGTTCCTGTTGCGCACGAGGCAAGCTAAGGATAACGTGAGTTCCTCCAGTATGAATCGGGAGTCTAGTATAGTGGAGAAGGTTGACGGCTCGGCATAAGAATTACAGTACTCAATAGTTGGGTTAAGGAGAAACTTAAAATGAACAACAAGCCTGTCCAAGGTTATATCTGAACCTATACTGTAGTTTCGTCTGTGGAAGGAGTTAATAAATTCCAGAACTTGGAATTTTTCAGAGAATGAAACATAGCACTGCTTCTTTTGCTTCTTACAAACGGTTACATATTTGTTTTTGGCTTGTAGATACGCTCTTCTGGTTTTCCGAAACAAATTCAGACATTTAAAGGATCTATTTCTCGCACGAAGACAATTGTAATTAAACCACGGGCTCTTTGGGCGAATCCTTATAAAAAAAAGGGGCTGTATGAACTGAGGACGCTCTGGTTATAATTTCAATCAAATCGCTAGCGTATTCTTGGATATTCTCAGGAAACGTATTAATTGAGGAAATGGTCGAGCCGAGCTTTGAACAGTAGCAATCTCTATCTTGGTCGCGCCAAATTAATTGGAGTAACAACGTCAGCAAGAGAGAGTGTAAGTGTCACGTGATCAGAAAAGGATTCAGCTAGGACTGAGAAGAACTTAACTTGAGGCAAACAATCATATGACGCACAGCAGAGGTCGATCACTGAACAACCCATTGGGCCAACAAAGGTAAACTCCCCACCCAAATCGCCCGAGAATCGACCGTGTAGAGTTACTAAATCATTCTCGCTGCAAAAAATAATGAAATTCGATCTTTGGGAACTTAAAACAGTATCACGTGCCGATCTGGAGGGATAAGCATCAGGATTGGTGGGAATAAGTTCATCAGGGACGGACTGCAAGTTACTCGTTCTCACATTGAAATCGGTCTGTCAGTGGAAATAGCCTCAATAGTTTCAAATAAATAGGTATTTAAGTGATGGGAGGTTTATAATCATCGTTGTATTAGAGATGGGGGTGATTTCACGTCACAGTGATGAAATCACTGTGACTGGAGCTTTCGGCGTGTCACGGTGACCTTTTAATCGGAAACTAGGTGACAAAATCACAGGGAGTGTTTTTGTTAAAATTTTCAAAAACTGCATGCACCCAATAAAACAACTGCTAACGCTCAACCTCACAGGTGTAAGTGTACTGAATCTGAAAATAGAAATTTTCATACAGATGACTATTGTTGCCTTCAATTCAAACATCGTTTCGTTGTAGCACACACGCACACACAACAGCTGTGAATGATTACATGTGTACAATCGAACTCTCGCTCTTTTCTCACATAAACCATGCATCATGGTGATTGAGAGTTGAGATTGAGACACGCAACGATTCCGGTGATCGAGTCGATCCCGGTGATCGAAACGATTCCGGTGATCAAACGATTCCGGTGACCGAAACGATTCCGATGATCGAGTCGATTCCGGTGATCGAAACGATTCCGGTGATCAAACGATTCCGGTGATGGAAACGATTCCGGTGATCAAACGATTTCTGTGATGGGTGTGATTTTTCCAATTTTTGCCGAAAAACCAAAATTTCCTCTCCTTCCTACGTGCTTGAGGGTTTTTATTGTACCTGAGACAATTTTGAATGAATGACTTTTAAATTTTCTAATTATTTTATTGGTGTTACTATTTAGTAAAGTAAGAACAATCTTCTTCCCTGTGTCTTTCATATGTTTCCATTATTTTGGAAACGAAGGCGGGGACCAAGTATTCAATGAATTAATATTAATGAGTGTTGAAGTTGCGTTCACTCCTTTCATGAATTTTTACTAATTAGCAAAGGACATCTGATGATTTTTGAGGAAATCTGGCTGACATCCAGATATAAATAAGCGGGTGAACTTCCAGGCAGCTCATTCTTTCATGAACCTCAACGAAGTAATTTGATTTAATTTATTATTCTGAATATTGCAAAATGGCACGTGTGCGAAAAGTGAAAATTAGTTCCATTTGGAATTGTTTCGATGATATGGCAGACGGCAAAGATATAGTAGCGCGTTGCAAGATCTGCAAAACTACGCTGAGTTACAAGACGTCGATCAGTAATCTCAGGAGACATGTGGATAGGAAGCATCCAACCGTGAAGTTCTGCTCATCGGAAGCTGCTGATGATGTACCAAGCAGTTTATCAACCATCAACGGATAGTCAACGGATGGAGCAACGAAATGTCGACTTGTACTAATAACCGGTGAGCAGTGGTGTTGTGGCGCGCCGTCGTGGTGTTGCTGTGCCTTGTAAAAACGATGCATACGAAATGGTAACGCCTTATGATATGACACGTTATTCCCACCGCCGAAATTATTATCAAGTATGTATAATATTTAATTGCAGTAACACTTTTCGCTGTTGCAATTATGACTACTGTGTATATAATTCATCTAGTTTTGTTTCATTTGCCTTGAGATTCTTGTGATTTCTAGCGAGTCTCCCGGTATTGGAGTTGCTGTTGACATCACCAACAGCAACTCCAATACCATCACAATTGCTGTAATTGAGGGTTTGATTATTTGTTGTTGTTGCCGTTGTTGTTGCTGTTGATGTTGTGTTGTTATTATGACGACGCAATCGAAAATTAATTCAACAATTGATGTGATGATCCTTTCCGTAGAAATCCTAAAAAGGGATAAAACATTATTTAAGAACAGTCAGAAATACTTACGACAGGTCGATCTCCCTAGCTGTTGATATCTGTCAAAACACAACGTGGTGACACTGTTATGGCAGTGATACTGCAGTGTAAATTATGGCGTCGATACTGCAGAAACGATAATGTAAGCGCAAGTTACTCGCGGCCACCAGCAACCACTAGATGGTGCCACCAGAGCGGAAACTGTAGCTGCATTGACCTGGCAGCACCACAAATTGAGCAACTTTGGTGAAACCACACCAAATCACCACACGTAAAATCTCTCTTCGGTGGTAGCTGTGATTGACGACGGACGTGTGCGCACGAGAGTTGGAATCTCCTAACCTAAAACTGAATCAAAGTTTGGAGTGCTACAATTAATTGAATTTGTGTAAATTGTACATTTCATTATAATAAATCTCTTGTAGAGTCACATAGGACGCTACATTTTGGTGACCCCGTAGAAAGGAGTATTTTCGATCCTATCATTCACACACGTGCGCCATGCCGTAAATCAATTCCCCCATCAGAAGAACTGGAGTGGCTGACGAGTCTGATCTACCAGGAGATTCGGCTGAACCTGACCATCAAGCAAACCAAAACCATTTAGGATTACCCGGAACGCAATTAAACCAGGCTCATGAGCCACCAACCAACAACGTTACCGCTAACAATTACACCGTCGGTGGGCAACAAAACCAAGTATTTGCCGTCAGTAAACCACAGGTTCCTGACTTCTACCAAGATGACCCCAAAGCATGGTTCTTGGTTGTGGAAGCGGAATTTAGATCTTTTCCAACGTGCAGTGACAACACAAAATTCAGCACCGTAATCAAAGCGCTGGATCCTTCAACATTGAAACAAATCAACGATATACTTAGTCATCCTCCTGATCGCAACAAATATGAAGCAGTGAAAACGGCCATACTGGAACGACTAGCAAGCTCTATACAAAAAGAAATAGGCAGACTACTTAGAGCAGTAGTTCCTAACCTTTACAATATTATTACCCCCGTCACCTATTAGGCAAACTGATTTTACCCCGACCATGTTCTCAATGCAAGCAATACAAGCAAATACATGTGTCTTCTTTAACCACAAATTGCAAATTAGTTTTACAATGTTAAAGTATTTTATATTTATAAACAATGAATTAAGTAAAAATAGTTAGTGTGATGGTTGGTATTGCTTTGCATTCACAAGTTTTTTTATTTTAGGGTTAGTTTTGCTTAATGCGCATCTCAAGTCATGAACCACATTGAGACGGTTTCTGGCCTTTGTTTTCAGTGTAACCAAAATTGACAAACCACTCTCGTATCTATAGTTGGTGGCAACGGGTATTAGCATTTTCAAAGCTCTGTTGGCTATAACAGGATAATCGGCAGCAGCTTTTCGCCAAAATGTGCTCAGATCATAATTTTGAAATTTGACTCTACTAGAAGTATTCTCGCGTAGTCCAAGAAACTCCACTTTGGCCGCCACGTCTTCGTCTTTAATAATGTTATCGTCGGTTGTAAATGGTCTTAATATCCAAGAGCTGGACAGACGATTATCCATGTCCGGAAAATATTGCTTCAATGAGTCTATTACTGCAGATAAATGTTGAACCACGGAATTTTCAAAGGTGATTTTGTTTGGTTCAATATTAACCAATTGCTCACACAATTGTGGAAACATCGTCACATCGCCAGCCTGCACTCTTCGTTGGTAAAGTTCCAATTTACGTACAAAACTAGCTACTTTATCCTGTGCTATCAAAATATTTGTCATATACCCTTGCAATGAAATATTGATATTGTTGATTTCACTGAAAAAATCAGCAAGGTACGCCAGCTTGTCAAGAAATCTTTTATCTTTTATTTTCGAGGAAAACTCTTTTTCTTTTTGTGTTCTTTCTTTTTCAAGAAATAATCCTATTTCCTCACGGAGCTCATAAACCCTACTGAGAACTTTTCCTCGGGATAACCAACGTACCTCTGTGTGGTACAAAAGAGAATAAAATTTCGCACCAACTTCATCGCAAAAAACTTTGAATAATCTCGAGTTGGTAGCGCTGCCACGAATATGATTTACGATTTTCACGACGTCGGCTAACGTGCTTAGCAAATCTGGTGGAAGCGTCTTAACAGTCAAAGCATAGCGGTGTATCAGGCAATGATAAGATGAAACTTGAGGAGCAATTTGTTTCACCAGTGCCTGAAATCCAGAGCGGACACCCATCATGGAAGGTGCCCCGTCTGTACAAACGCCAACCAGCTTTGACCAGTCCAGTTCGTTTTCCTCAATAAACTGTTTTAACGTCTCGAATACGTCTTCGCCGCGAGTAGTGGTGGACAAAGATTTGCAGAAGAGGTATTCCTCTTTTACATGGTCATCTTTGATATAGCGAGTATATACCAGTAGTTGTGAACAAGTGAACATGAAGCTACATCCGTAGACTCGTCTAATTGCAGCGCAAACATTGAACTTTCTTTAATTTCAAATATAACTGTTGCTAAAATATCGTTGCTCATGTCTGAAATGCGACTTTGAACTGTTGTATTTGACAGTGATATTTGTTTAATCTTGGCAACATGCTGCTCACCAATAACGAGCGATACTGCATCGCACAAACAAGGTTTGATGAGATCTTGTCCTATAGTGTGCGGTTTTTTGTTCCTAGCATTGCGATAAGCAATTAGATATGAAGCTTCAAGACATGATTCATTTGCCTTTTGCACATTTCCTGTGGAATCCAATCGCGAAGCCTTCAAGACGCTCTCTTTTCTCTTAAAAAAATCTATTTCTTTATCTGCGAACTCTTTATGAATTTTCTCGAAATGTTCTTTAAGTTTGCCTGGTTTCATGCTCTCTGGATTAAGCACTTTATTACATAGTACACACTGGGGCTTTTCTATATCCCTGACTACGATATTTGTAAAACCCCATTGCAAAAATGCTTGTTTATAGGAGCGCTTTTTTCCAGACGTAGAAGTAGAAGCCATGACACCTAAAACAATCTTAAAAAATGTCACGGATACCAATAGAAAAGTAGGTAGATATATAAACAATCACTTGTAATATTGTTGAGAAAAAAAAACAACTAAGTAATAATTTAAAACATCTTTACTTCTTCAATGACGAGAATACAGCACTTCTTGCTTATAGTTTGCAGCACAACGATCATATATTTTTATTCTTGATTAACACTGGTGAACTGCTTACTTGTTGATTGACAAGGACAAACTGATGCTTCTCCTGTCCACCCGTGCTTATATGTAGGTTTTGGTTGCAGCCCGCATACTTTTCTTTTTTGTGTTACCATCAGCCTTGTTGTGTGCTTCCGGCCTGATATCGTCTGCATTCTGCGATAATTCATGCCTGATTGTCGCCATCCCCAGACCAGTCTAGAGACGAAACTGTGCCCCAATGTCCTTATCTCATTAGCGATAATGTTGCAGTATGGGTGGTATGCGGCACCCTAAAGACGGAACTACGTCGCAACATCTTTATCTCAAAAATAAATACGTTGCATTCCTCAGGCGAAATTATACGCCGCAATGTCTTACGCCGCTATCCTCACTTTGTGACTCTTAACGTCAGCTGTTAAACTAAAGACGCGACGGAAGCTAGAAAGAGATGCCACGTGCGCTACCTACTGCGCGGCGATATATAATTTTTTATTTTTACTATCTTTGTTACCCCCAAAGAATAACTGATTTACTCCCACGGGGGTAATTACCCCCAGGTTCGGAACCCAGGACTTAGAGGCATGACACTGGGAAACCGAAAACCATCTCAACTTCTTAGAGAAATGAAAGACATCGCAGGAGCCTCCGTCGACAGTGAATTCCAGCATCAACTATGGCTTGATAGTTTACCTGCCGATATACGAACCCTTCTAGTTATCAACGACAACGCAAACCTTGACACATTAGCCAAAGTCGCGGACCGAATCATGGAAGCTCGAGGCATGTTCGTAATGTCTGCTTCAGCAAGTGTCGACCGCATCGATCCTCCTAATAGAGCCTTCAAAGACCTAGAGAAAAAGATAGATGAAACTCAACAAATGCTTGCAACGTGCTGCCGGGAGCTCAAGAGCTTAAAGGAACAGCAAGGTCAAATGTCTCAACAATTACAACAAACAACCCGCACGACACTTCCACAGTTTCCACAATACCAACAACAACAACAACAGTTCACCCAATCACCTCAACAATTTAGAAGCAGATCCAGATCCAGAAGTCGAAGGCACGATGAACAAGGCATTTGCTATTATCATCAGAGATTTGGAACTTCAGCTAAATTTTGTACGACGCCGTGCACTTATGAGAAGAAAGCAAAACCCCAGGGAAACTAGATATGCTGGCAAAATTTGGAGCAGTTGGTGACAGCGTTAATTTGGAACTTAAAGAGCACCGCCTCCACATTTTTGATAAAAATACTAACCAAAAATTTCTTGGAGACTCCGGGTCCGTGGTCTCAATCATCCCATCAAGCATTTTCCGAACTGATGAACAACAAAACAATCTAACGCTATTCGCTGCCAACTCTACTAGAATTAAAGCCTTTGGAACGAAAATCATCAACATCGATATCAATCTTCGACGAAACTTTACATGGCCTTTTGTCATTGCTGACATACCAACTGCAATAATCGGAGCTGCCTTTCTCGCCCATTATGGACTTCTCATCGATGTACAAAACCAAAGACTGATCGACACAATCACCAAATTGACTACTAAAGGTGAACTTCTAAAAACTTCTCTTCACGACATTTCCACAATTGATTCTCCCATGTCTTATGAAAAACTACTGGAGGAATTCATAGAGATTACTACACCTCGGCCCAACTTTGAAGCCAAAAGGACCAACTACGCCCACAGAATCATCACAGAGTGACCGCCTATAGCCGCAAGAGCTCGACGATTGGCAGGTGCCAAAGCCGCTGCTGCAAAAGCTGAACTAAACACCTTATTGGACATGGGCGCTGTTACGGTTGAAATTTCACAATCCGCGAACCTCGCCAATTTACACCTTTGTCCTCGCCAACCTACACCTTGGTCACGGAAACCCCGCTGGTGAAACGCCTAGAGTTGAGCAATCCCCAGCCGAACAGAAATTACGAAAATCGGACGATTGTCTAGCTCGGGGCGTTTGAGCGCGAGACAGATAACATCCTCCCGTACCAAGAGCGCCCGAGCGACTGACCGCACCATCAAGGATGACGATCGATGATGAGTCGACCCCGCCCCTTTGAGTACGACTGAGAGTGGTACGTCGGAATCGGCACGCGCTCGGGGTCAATGATCGACTTAGGAGTTTGATCATTGACCTTGTTCCAATTCCCATCAGGACCGAGCGTGAGAAAAATTCGAATCCTCTCAACTCAATTGGGGGGGGGGGGAGGTGGAGCCTCTCGGTCGGGGAAATTCAGCCATTTACTGGCCATGGGATTGAATGAACGGCAAATGGTGTCGTAGGGAGATGGTGTACGTGACTCAAGGCACGTATGGCCGAGGACACGCGCGACGCGAAACATCGAGGCCGCGTGGATTCGACAGCCCGTTAGGGCGAAAAAATATAAGGGACGCACAACGAGAAAGGGTCTCCTTTTTTTTGGTGGGTCGAAAAAGAGTGAAGTCGATTTTCTACGTGAAGTGAGGTTGAAGTATAAAGCAACTCGCGGTGAAGCATTAATAAAATCTGTATCGATTGCAATAGAAGTAGAGTAAAGATTTCCGCGAGAAGTAAAATTGAATTATAAAGGAAAAGCAACTCGCGGTGAACATTAATAAAATCCATGTCGATTGAATAGAGAACTTTAGGGGCGCGCAAAGGACGCTCTTTCGAGTTCTGGGTGGGGAGATACAATATTCCCAAAGTGGTGGTTCACGAACAAAAAGAAAAGTGAATTAGTGTACTTAATAATGACGCATTTATGTTGGAACATCCGCCGAATCAGTGAATGTAATAAAGGCCAGGACCTTGATTAGTTTCAGGGATGTTATGCGCGAAGTTCGAGTGACGTAATCTCTAAACGTATTCAGTGGTTCGCGGAAAATTGAACAATGCCATAATGTAAAAGGATAGAAAATTTGTGGTAATCGGATCTAATTCAAACATGCAAGAATAACATTCGTGAATAAACCTTGGTTATTTAGAGACATTCAGTTAGTTATACACAGACGATGCATTTTCAAACGTGATCAGTGACTATTGGAAGTGTGAAATAGAGACAACAGTGTAAAATAGAAGATTGGTGACAAACAAATACAACACCAACAGACAATAATAACATTCTTGAATGAATATGCAATAAGGGGAAAACGAAAAATAAGAAAAAAAAAACATCTAAGAGGCGGGCATAATACAAATACCAGGCGAGCAGGGAGCAGTGGAGTTTAGTCCGAAAGGGGAACGGAGCGAGAGCCGGAGCAACTCTAGAAGATAAGTTTAGTAATAAGTTTCTACCTATTTGGTTTGCATTTCTTTTTTTTTAGTTTAAGAATAAGCCAGGGGTTAGATTTTCTTAGTTAAGATAAGTTCACGATTGTAACACAAAATTGTAAAAGGCGGATGTTTCGAACCAATACATAAATTGAAATAATACTCGAATGCCAGTGATAGTTCTTTGTAACCTCCCACCAAAATCGAAGTAAGAGAACCGTTGTCCGCGAGTTTCTCGTTTTATCGCGGATATCGTGAGGTGACTCGCCGAAATGCGTTTTTGGTCTACCAGAAGTCAACTTCCTTGGTGACACCTTAAACTCTCAAGGTTATTCACCAACTACTGAACGTCTAAATAAAATTCATCAATTCCGAAGACCTGAAACAGTCATGGAGCTCCAAAGATTCTTGGGTATGATTAATTACTACCGACACTGCATTCCTGAAGCTGCCAAAATCCAACAACCACTGTATGAATACTTGAAAATTACCAAAAAGAGGGACAAAACTAAAATTTCCTGGACGGAAGAAGCAATCAACGCATTTGACGCCTGTCAGCGATGTTTAAACTCGGCTACTCGCTTAGCATTCCCGTCACCTACAGCAAATCTCATCATTTCCACTGACACTTCTTCACAGGAGGACACAGGAGGAGCCAAAATTTATTGTGACATTTCAACCAACGTAGTACGACCTTACATACCCAAAACCCTAAGGAAAATAGCTTTCAACGTTGTTCATGGACTCTCACATCCCAGCAGGAGAAGCACATGTCGAATACTTCGCGAAAAGTATATTTGGCCTAGCATTCGCAAAGACGCTCTTCTGTGGTGTCGCCAATGTTTACCATGTCAAAAGGCAAAAATACAGCGACATAACAAACTTAAACCAGATCACATCCAAGTACCTGACAACCGTTTCAGCCACATTCACCTAGACATTATTTTCCTACCCAACGTAGAAGGTTACCAATATTGTCTAACCATCATCGATCGCTTTTCAAGATGGCCAGTTGCTGTACCCTTACGTCGAATCACTACCGACTCCATCACAACAGCGTCATTTCATCAGTGGATCGCACATTATGGAACCCCGCTCACTATAACTTCAGACCAAGGTTCTCAATTCGAATTCACACTCTTTCAGACATTAACAAGATTCATAGGTGCCTAAGAGACACGCACAACTCCGTATCATCCCCAATCTAATGGGATCATAGAAAGATGGCACAGAACTTTGAAGACATCCTTGATGTGTTCACCAGAACCATGGATAAAAATACTACCCACAATTCTACTGGGACTAAGCACGAGCTACAAAGAAGACCTCAAATCTACCCCAGCCGAAATGGTATATGGAAACACATTAAGATTACCTGGTGATTTTTTTGCGTCACGCGACCATGATTCCGATCCTGCGACTTTTGTGCAAAAACATCGAGAATACATGCGAGACTTGCGACCGACTCCGACTGCACACCACTCGAAATCCAGAATGTTTATCCTCAAAGATCTAGAAACTTGTACACATGTGTTCATCCGTGCAGATCACGTCAAAGCACCTTTGGAACCACCATAATCGGGCCCTTACAAGGTGGAAGAGAGAATATCAAACCGAATCTTCAAAGTGAACATCAATGGTGACATCAAGACAATTTCCATGGACCGCCTTAAGCCAGCATTCGTCACAAAAACTGATGACTTGCTAAGTGAAGAAGAGAGCACTACACAGCAGCCAATGCAGCCACATCATTGGGGAGCATCATTAGATCGTCCACCCAAAACTTACCAAAGAAAAGTCTCACTTTAACCTACTTCTGGAATTCATCCGGGGGGAGTGGATGTAGCCGCAGTGACCTGGCAGCACCACAAATTGAGCAACTTTGGTGAAACCACACCAAATCACCACACGTAAAAACTCTCTTCGGTGGCAGCTGTGATTGACGACGGACGTGTGCGCACGAGAGTTGGAATCTCCTAACCTAAAACTGAATCAAAGTTTGGAGTGCTACAATTAATTGAATTTGTGTAAATTGTACATTTCATTATAATAAATCTCTTGTAGAGTCACATAGGACGCTACAAAACGCAAACCGGCTACACGGCAAACAAAACGATCAATGACCATCGATTGAACATTGATCGGAAAATTCTGCACATTCAACCCGATAAATATCGAGAAAATGGCCACAGAAAGTCAGTCTGAGTAATCGACTACCATAGGTGTGACCGTGGTGGGACGCAACACAACTTTAAATAGGCCGCTTGGCTGAATTAGACGACCCCGGAACGAGTGGCAGAGAACCAGTTTACTCTCTTGGACTACTACAGAAAATACCTTAGGTGAGAAAAAACTTAATAACTGAAAAAGCGGATGAATCTAACATTCACCGTTTAGGTCCCAAACACGGTTCGAAAGAACCCAATGGGCATTAAACTTAATTGAATAGATACGTTGAAGAATGAGAGACCGCCAACTGCAAGAGGCGTTACTACGGAATCCGCATATAACTATAGAAGAATACCGGGCCAGACATACGGGTCATCTAGAAAAGGTAAAGTGGAACGCCAGAGAGGAACTGAGGTGCCAATCAAAAGGGAAACACCTGGTGTAGAAGCAAGGTTCAAGCGATCGATCGAGAAGGCCAGACGGGATCTCATGTTGGCTGTGGGAAGCCAACAGAGAGCATCTTTAAGTAGCGAGTTGCACAGACTCCACAACGAACGCATACGCTATAGGAAGGCTAAGCGTTTAGCAAAAGGGGTCCAGAAGCCACAAGAACCAGACAGCACACAGTCGACATCTAATAGCCACTAGGTGACGTAGTTGTAAGCGAGAAACTTGTAGTTATTGTAGCGAGAATAAAATTGCAACTGTATAGATAAATGTTTAATAAATAAATGTAACCTGTATCCAATAGCCATTAGTTGTCGTAGTTGTAAGCGAGAAATTTGTAGCCATTGTAGCGAGCACAAAATTGCAATTGGTTAAATAAATAATGTACCGCCTGAATTCGTCTTTTAAGATTAAACGTGTACCTGAGGAATTGTTGTAAGGTTGTCCCATACGACGGTAAAAATTACAACATAACATTTGGTGCAGCCGCAATTTAAAACCTACGTTCGGGAATTCGATGAAAGTAATTTGAAAAATCATAATTTTTAGTAAGTCTAAATTAGGAAAATACATGACAAATATAGGAAGTGAACATTCAGGTACACTTTTAATGCTAAGACTACAATAAGTATGAGAGAAAAAGAAGTGTAATTGTTTTAAATAGAAACAAATGTCATTAGAATAGTTCTCAAAGATAGGACACTATAGAATTTACCTATGGATATATAAATAAAAGGAGAATAGTGACCATTACGTGTATTAGAAAAAACGCTTGATTGAAATTGCTGTTATGGAAAAGAAAGAAGAAAAAATTGACCATTAAGAGTATAAGAAAATTGTATGATCGAAATTGTAATTGTATAAATGAAACTCGTGTTGTATGGTAATGATTGGTACTTGTATTAGAAATAAGAAATAACACTGGTATAAATACACTAGCGGTACCCGGCGCGGGTTGCTACGCCCAAGAAAAAACATGTTTTTAATGTGAAATATGAAATACACACATCGTAGTGCATTAAACAAAAAAATTTAAAGTAAAATCAAAAATGAAATAACATAATTTTTTATCAATTACAAAAATAATAGAATTTTATTGTAATGCTCTATGGTAAACAACATGTCTTGTTTTTGCGTTGGCAGTGTAAACATGCAGAGCTGATGGCTTTCGAACATGCGAACATGCAACATATAGTTGTCCATGTGAAAACACAGGGCACTCCAAATTCACTCCGCAAATTCCCAATGACTGGCGTTGGGCTTTATTAATGGTAACTGCAAACGCGAGTCGCACTGGAAATTGCAATCGCTTGAATTCAAAGGGCAAATCAGATGGTATCATAGGTATTCGTGGTATGAATACGTCTTCATCTTTGAACTTTCCAGTTAGAATAGTTGCTTCAATCACGTTTGCCATTAACTTTTTGACTGCGAGTCTCGTTCCATTACATCAACGCGGCTGATTGATGTTACGCAACATTATGATGGTAACATCAATTTTCAATTGTAGGCTATGTTGTGGTAATCCAGGAAATACAAAGAATTCAAAAATTCGGTTGGATAGTGAACTACATCTTCTTCGTTGGTAACCGTATCCAATAACTTGTACGGAACCAATTCGCCAGGAATCTTTGATTGTTTTGCTATGTTTAACTGACATCTTTGTTTTTCACTGCTAAAATTGCTCTTTCACTCAACCAGGCATAGCACTTGTACTGTTATGCTATGTTTGGAAAAATACATTCAATCAATTCTTCTTTGAATTGAGCAAAACGGCAGAAATCATTTGGCAACGGTGTCAATCCACTTTCACCGATTGGCATAACACCATTTCCAATTTTTAACAATTGTTTGGAAAATGTATAGCAGATGGATCATTTTGCAACTGAACACGAACATTGGTGGTTAACTTCATTGTTTTCACGTGCCTCCATATATATGATGATTTCAAGCAAGCATTGATTTCATCGGCAGGGGTTGATCTAGGTATGACTGACAATGCTTGCCGAAAATCACCTGCCAATAGAAGCAATGCACCACCAAACAACTGTGAAATTCCTCGAAGATTTCTCAAAGTTCTGTCCAAGGCTTCAACTGATTTCTTATGTGCTATAGTGCACTCATCCCAAATAATTATGCCGCATTGCTGTAATAATTTTGCTGTGCCAGATGTTTTCGATATGTTGCATATTGTAGTTTCATTCACTTGAAAATTCAATGGCAATATCAATGCAGAATGTGCAGTTCGACCACCATCCAACAAAGTAGCCGCTATACCAGAAGAAGCCAATGCCAATGCGATTTTACTCTGGGAACGCATCGTTCCTAACAACAATGAAATCAAGAACGTTTTTCCAGTTCCACCTGGAGCATCCATAAAATAAAATCCACCGACACCACTGTTAACAGCTTGCATGATTTTATCGTAAGCAATTTTCTGTTCGGCATTCAATTTCGCCAGATTTACTTGAACAAATAGATTCAATGCGTTTCGGTCGTACTGTTGTTCACGTTGCAGTTGTTCTTGAAATACATCATGCATTGATCGATTTGGAAATAGCATTCCTAATTGTGCCAATGTTTTGTTAGATATCGCCAAACATAAATCCTCAATTTGAATCAAAGCTTCGTTATAAACTTCCGATGTAAATTCCAAGACTGGATTACCTCTTGCTTGACGTACTCGAAACAAAATATCTTCAGATAAATAATCTTGATATTTTATCCACAATTCAGGTGAAGTCGATGGCAAAAATGTAGGCAAAATGATTGCAAACAAAACACGTATTTGATACGGATGAGCACAAACAGCAGGATCAGCAAGAGTTTGATCCCAATGCAAATCATTTTCCAATAAATTAAATTTTGGCATGCTTCACGATTCGTTGCACACAATAAACCATCAACTGCTATCAATGATTGAAATGATGTTTGACCGCGAACATTTACTAAACCCAAATTGCAAATAACAACACTCAGCATTATTTGGATGTACTGTATAGATGCGTCCCAAAGCTTCAGATGAAAATAAGTTTGGATGACCATCTCCACGATTTCCTTGCTTACGTCGCTGAAATTCTTTTTTCGATGCATTCCATGTAAAATATTGTGGCACTTCTGCATACAATAACGTTCTGGCAAATGCATCCGATGCACACAACTCGAAAAATGCCGTCAAAGCTGTATGATGTGGTCATTTGTGCTGCATTTTCAACAGTGAAGTAAACAGGTTGCCCATTCTCCAGATGAACGGCTAAGTGAATGACTGTTGGATATCTCTCATGAATAGGAAATTAAAAAATGCGCCAAATTGCTTCGTTCGAGCTAATGTAGCGCCCCATTTGGTATTGGTGTATTTCATCGTTTCGATTTGGATCAGATGCGCCGAAAACAGCCATATCGCTTCCTTTATTCACGTACTTGCATATGTACTTTATCGATTTCACGCTATTGCAGTATTCGACATTGATGTGCGCCTTAAATTTCTTGGAAAGTAATGGTGAATATGGGATAATCCAACGATTATCGACTTCAATATAAGTATTTCTTACTTTATAGTAACCGACCTTCCGTTGTCTTCAGTAGAACGGCGTCTTTACTATCATTCCCAGTTACTGTATCAGAAACTAATGCTCGCGGGTATCGCTTACTGCATTTACCATCAATCAAGCAAGGTGAATTAATATTAAATTCGCCACACGGACCATGAACCATGTTTGTTACCACGACATCATACAATCCAGAATCAACAGTGCTATCCGGAATCTCAGCAGAAATCACATCATCCAATTGATCTGGTGTTATCTTATCAACCAACCAAATCAATATGTGGGCGTGTGGCAAACCACGCTTCTACCACTCAACAGAATACATCCAACACTTGACAACTAAAAACCTTTGATTTGACGATGAAATCCATAAGCGCTTTCAGCTTTTGTTTAAAAACACGGGCAGTGATATGATGGCGATCAGTGGAACTGTGACCAGCAAACAGATTATCTTTAATGTGACTCCATTGTGGATTGCAAGCGAATGTGATAAATAAATCCGGCCGTCCATAGTTGCGCACATACGTCAGTGCATCCTGTGCGTATATGACGTGGACCTCCGGTATACGTCGTAGGCAATATAATCATTATGCCAAGATCCTGAACATTGCCATCACTGTTGATTGCATCACGTAAGGGAACATATTCTTCCGATCGCAATTTTTTCAGGTTAAAACGAATGAAATTCAAACGCTCAGTTTCAATTTTGGCAAACATATTAACAACGTACTGATTGGAAAATGGACGACAATACAAATTGTGGTTAACTTCATTTTGACGAATCATGAGCCCGTATAAATAAAAATTCGTTTCCACTCCTAAAATATATTGAACAAATATTTCAAATAGCGTTATCACAACAAAATGAGAATCAAAACACTAACCGGTGGAAGCACTGATCCTTTCAATGTTGAAATGATATCCATTTTCACCACGTGCAAACAATAATGGATATTGTAATCCATCATAACAACGGTGAGTTTCAGATACTCGCTGAAGTCCTAAATCACGTCGACGCAACACAATATCACGTGAATTTAATTCATCTCCAACAATAACAATTGCAAATTCTTCCATAGTAGGCACATTGAATCTTTTGGCATGCTGTCCTGGTGGCGTTTTATCAGCATGAATGACAATTGAATATCGATCGGCATTCGATCAAGAGCAGTTTCAAGTAACCGAACTAATTCGTTTTCATCGTGGAACATATTCTGCAAACGCTCAACGATATCTCTCTTCAAATTTGATGATATATTGCAACGTCGATCTGTTTCAACGTTTGGGTTGCCCACAAAGAATATTTGCAAAAATTGATAACTTTGGTCAGGAAAGGGTAACAAAGAACCAAGTCGATGGTATACTTGGCCTTGAATCTGTTGAAAATCAAAATTTTCAAATTCGAACGTTGCGTTATCATCAGAATAATCGTTGTTTGTATCATGTTTCAAAATTACCTTTAACATGGGCATAAAATTATTCCGAATAATATTTGTAGCACCGAACGAAGCCATTTGAAAGCAGGAGTTGTACGCCTGTATATTCGTCAAAAAATGATTCGACCTCGGTGCACCATCCAATATTAAAGAACGCAATGGTTCTGGCGCTGGCATCAAAACAGCTAACTTGACTTGACTATTTGCACAACACAATCCAGGGGCTTCTCCTTTAAATTTGAGTGCCTTACAATAATTACAAACTTTATTTATACAACCAATCACAACAATGTTATGAACAGAATAATCAATGGTAGAATCATAAGCAAACGCAGCACGCTCAAGTACAACACGACGAAGTGAATTTTGCGTAGCTCGAATACGTGCACGACGACGATTCATATTTGCAGCAACAACAAAATTTATATTCACACGTTGCTCATCACTTCGAGAAGCTCTTAATGCCGCATATGTTCTAGATTTTCGTGAACGACGCCCCAAATTAGAATGTGGACGTGTCATAAAACACTGAATTTTCGATTCAAACGGCGCTCAATCCAATCGATTTAACGAAATGTCATAGTCACACCATTCGTGCACAAATCCAAAAATCCAAACTGCAAAACAATCCGAAAAAATTGCAAAAGAAAATCCTTTAATCGAACAAAAAATATTTTGTTACTACACAAAAACGGTTGTTTTTAAAATGAGTGAATATGAAAATTCAGTTAAGGAACATACTGGAAATATTATCCAAACAAAGCCACGCCTACACGGCGCTCAATCCAATCGAGTCAACGAAATATGTTTGCGTGTATACGTGTGTAGCGGTAAACACAAAGTTCGTACAGTAATCCAAACTGCAAAACAATCTGGAAAAATTTTAAATTAAAATATTACATTATAATACAAAAAAGTTCGTTAAGACACAAAAATCTTCTTGTTTTTAAACCGACCTAAATTTTGTGGCGCATAATAAGGATATGGAATGCAAACACCATTCCTCAGAATATACACTAACAACAAATACATACCGGCATTCGAAATGAAAATGCGTGTAAAATAATGGAATGCACCACAAATCCAATGAAATTTCAGGAAAATATTCAATCAAATTACCAATCTGAAATTTTTCAAATGAAAATTATGCATTTACACAAAAAAACTTTTTATTATTTCACTTAAATTGGTTTTTTTTCAAAGCACATGAATGAAATGTGCAATGGCAATTTGGCAGAACTGTAAATCGATCTGTCATTCGTTTCGCTTGAACGAAACAACTGAAATTTCAACAATGTATAAATGCACTGTCAAATTAACTTTTTTTTTCCTTTTGAAAAAAAAAACGCATTTAAATTTTCATTGTAGTAAATAAATATTAGGAAAAAAAAAATTTAATTTTTCAGTACTAAATATTATAAAAAAAATTCAATAAGAGTTATTTGAATAAAACATTGAACACACGATATGTCAAGAATGAAAGTGGGCATAAACACCACAATAGGCTTGAAACGTTCATTTGGTCTCCCTCTTTCATACGCGCATTCGGATAACACAATAGGTGACGTCAGTACCATGGTTTTTTATATCGCGGTGTCTGTTTCTGTATCGGTATTCACACGCATACCCACATATACATGTGTCCTCACTCAAATGCCCATAATTCACACACCGATACAGATGCAGACATCGCACATACATAACAACATTCTTACAGACGTCACCTTTCATGGAAAAAAAAATTCATTGGAATCAGTTAACGAGCTTAGCCAAACACCGGCAACAAACACAAATATTGATTGATTTTTATATATATAGATAGATTAAGTGCACAATTGAAGAAAAAGAAAAAAAACAATAAATAAAAAGAAAAGAAAAAACAGATCAAAAAAGGAAAAAAACAAATTAAAGAAAAAACAGATAAAAAAAGGAAAAAAACAAATAAAAGAGAAAAACAGGGAGAAAAATAAATGTATATATGGCACACTCCACGCCAAAGATACCACTAAACAGACGTTTGAGTAACTTTATGCAAAGAATAGATACTTTTTCGTTTTATAATTTTGAAACCGAACTTGAGAACAATAACGGTAACGGGCAATTGGCCAATCAAGACAACGCTCCACATCAAGAAGGAGAACAACAATTAGCTAATCAACAACAAGTAGAATCACCAGAAATAAACTCTACAGAAGAACATCAGACACCTCGTGAAGGAGAACAACAATTACCCGATCAAGGACAAGTAGGGTCACCAAAAGTAAACACTGAAGAAGAAAACCGAACAAATCAAGATAGAGAACATCCATTACCTGACCAAGGACCAGGAGATCCAGTGGTGGAGAACGAACAGCCACTCATGCAAGCTGAGGATCAAGGAAATACAGAAGGTATTGGTACTCTGCAATCAGAAATAGTGAAACTACGACGTGGAAGGTGTTACGTGAGAACAAACTCCTATCCGGGGACTAACACTGTGAAAAGTAAGCTACCAGATATAAATAAATCGTTTACTGACAACAAGGCTGACATAGACAGCGTTTAGTACACCCTATGGTCATTACGTTTTCAAAAGAATGCCTTTCGGACTGAATGGGGCACCAGCTACATTTCAAAGGCTGATGAATCATGTTCTAACGGGGCTCCAGGGGTTACATTGTTTTGTATACCAAGACGACATTGTCACCTACGGCAGGAACTTAACGGACCATCATGCAAAACTGCGATCTATTTTAGAAAGATTGAGAGAACACAATTTGAAATTAAACCCAGCGAAGTGCAACTTCCTCAAGCGGGAAATCGTCTATCTCGGACAAAAGTGTACCAACGGGGTACCAGATTCCAGTTTAACACAAAAGGTAAAAGCTTACCTCACACCAAAAACGATAAGACAAGTACAATCCTTTCTGGGCCTAGCAAATTACTACAGAAAGTTTATAGAAGGGTTCTCGAAAATAGCGGCGCCCAAAAACAAACTATTACGAAGAGACGTAAACTTTAAGTGGGATGACGAATGTGAGAACGCGTTCAGCACACTAAAAGAGAAACTAACAACACCCTTTGTCCTTCGGTACCCTAATTTCAAAGAGCCTTTTAAGTTGTATACTGATGCAAGTGGAGAGGCCCTTGGAAGCGTGCTTGCGCAAGGGCCCGAGAACGAAGAAAAACCCATCGCTTACGCGAGTCGAACATTAAACACCGCAGAGAAAAACTATTCTACAATCGAGCGAGAATTACTGTCTATAGTTTGGGCCATAAGAAATTACCGAAGCTATCTGTACGTACGACCATTCACCGTATACATGGATCATAAGCCTTTACGAGGAGCCAAACGACAAGGTATATATGGATACAGTAGGCCCCTTTCCGAAACCAGACATGGGAATAAATACATCCGCAGTTTTGAGGATGACTTAACTCGATTTATGGATGTAGTGCCGTTACATAACATGGAAGCAAAAACTGTGGCGCAAGCTTTCGTGGAAGAAATCATAAGTCGGTATCGAATTCCGAAAAAATTAATCACAGACCAAGGGTCTAATTTTACTTCGGAAATGTTCCGAGAAGTATGTAAACTATTCAAGATCAGGAAATTAGAAACGACGCCATGCCATCCCCAGTTCAACGGGGCACTAAAACGATCCCACAGACCTTTAGTGGAATATTTAAGAAATTTTGTTGATGACAATCAGGCGAACTGGGATGAGCACTTGCGAGCGGCAATGTTTGTAAGGAACAATAGTATGCATTCAACCACGAAGCTAACACCGATGGACTGCTTATTCGCTTTCTCTGCTCCCCTGCCTAACAATTTGAAAAAGGAGCCAGAACCCGTCTACGACCATGAAAACTATTACTTGCACCTAAGGAACAAGCTTCAAAGAGCTTACCAAACAGCTCGAAGAAACTTAGAAGAGAGTAAAATCCACTCTAAGGAGTATTACGATAAAGATAAATCCGGTGATATAGGTGATCAAGTACTTCTGCGAAACGCTGCCCGGAAAAACAAGCTAGTCCAACACTGGCTAGGTCCTTATAAGGTCGTAGACATAAATAGCCCGGTTTATACCACTATATTAATAAGGAAACGCAAGCGCCGTGTGCACAATAATCGGCTAAAGCAGTTCAACAAAACAACCTCTCTCTGTTTTTCAGAATGATGCAACTAATACTGATAATAAGCCTCGGAATAACGGTAACCCGACCAACCCCAGTGAAAGTACACCCACTACGACACCAGGGCATAGTGTTCGAACAGACATACCAGTGCATAGTGCAGACATACCATGATCACTGGACTATCATCACCCAACTACCAAAGCCAATATGGAGCCTACACCTTAGCTATCTGGAAAACTGCGAAAGCGCAATACACCGGTTATGCAACGATACAAACGGATTAGCATCTGCAAATTGTAAACATTGGCAAACCGAAATTAAGAAACAGGTAGCGCAAATAAGAGACTTAATAAACAAAGCAGACGTTACCATAACACCTCACAAGCGGGTAAGAAGGGGATTACTGAACTTTGGGGGAAAAGACATGAAAGCGCTATTTGGAGCTATGGACAGTGATGACTCCAAGAACATACACCAAAAAGTAAATGAATTAGAAAAGGACACTCAAGCCAACTTAGATTTGGCTAAAAAACAAGTAACCATCATGAAAACAACATTGAAAGCTATGAGCGAAACAAACACAGATATGCACGAAAGACATACCAAGCTAGTGAAAAGGGTGGAGAACCGTAATGAAAAGATAGAGGAATTAGCGAACCACACAGATCAACTTCGCATAACACAGCTGCGATTAGATGTAAACGAGTTAACCATGTACATAATAGCAGAACTCCAACAAATATATTGGGAATTAACGGATCTCTTCATCGCGCTAGAAACACTTAATAGACGAGAGTTGAGCCCATTATTGATACCAACACATGAAATCCTAAACATATACCTAAACGCATCCGAGAGATATCAGGGTAGAACCACCACGATGGACCCCATCACACTACAACGGGTAGCTAAAGTAGACTACGAGGGAAGTCATAACGGAATGTTCATACAGATAAAGATTCATTTAGTTGAGTCCCAACAATACACATTAAATCGAATATACACCACTTCGATTGACACTGGACACAACACGTACTATGTCTACGACATTGGATATACCTATTTCCTAAATACAAGCCACTCACAACAAAACTTCGGCTTAACTGAGTTGCACTACCAAATCATGTGCACCACCGTAAATGAAACCTACAGTATTTGCGAGCATAACGCCCCAGTGCTGACACAACCCACGCACACGGAATGTATATCAGCGCTATTTAAGTCAACGGAGGAGGTCCCAAGCAACTGCAAAGTCGGATTGTTAACCACGGCACATCCAATTGTGACGCCGATGCACCGCGAGAACACTTGGCTGTATTGGGTACAACAACCGACCCAATTAATAAGCCAGTGCGACACCCATGAAGAAACCACTCAGCTGCTGGGACTAGGAATCTTGGAACTGAAAAAGAAATGTATCCACCACCTGGCAGAATACACTCTCCCCTATCAAATGAAATCATACATCCAGTGGCCCTAAACGATCATTATAAAGGTCTCAGCGAAACAATTGAAGAATTGGACTCAGAAATTAACGAAACTGAAAAACACCGTCACGAAAGGATCCAAATACACACCACGACCAACGTAACTGGATGTTTGTTAGAAGTTATAATAACCATCGGTCTTATACGCAACTACAGAAGCCGCGCAAACCGAAGAAACCGCACCCCTTCACAACCCTCACGACCAAACCCCCGACGGGTTGAGATCGTGTTAATGCCCGTGACGATTCCCAGAAGGGATCAAATAATAACAGCAAACGAGAGTGCTGCACAGAACCCCGGGCCCGCACCGACCGATTTCCAACGAGCAATAAACACGGTACAAAACACACGAGAATAACGTCAACAAGAAAAACGGAATATGTATAAAAATAATAACAATATAAATAAACAATGAAATTAATAAGATAGTATTAAAAATAAGTTAACAAACGAGTAAGAAAAAAAGGAGAAAAATAGAAAAAAAAGAGAAACCATAAAAAGAAGAAGAAAAAAAAAAATCTTAAACTAAATATTCTAAACCTTCCTTATTACTAATTACCAGAATTCTAAACCTTCCTTAATACTAAATACCTTAGAATTCAACGCGATGTCCGGAAATAGTACACAGATAACCATCGCCATTAAAGGCGATCTGGACGATGCGGACATTCATATCCAATGCAAACCTAAAAATGTACTAATTTATCCTGACCTAAAAACAACAAATATCAAAAGCAACTTAGGCGCCTCAAGGCCAAAAGACCACGGAAACATATGTGGGACCGTCGATGACATGGGATTGACTAAGCCAGTTGGGAAGCAACACTGGGAGAGGTCGACCAGCTGTATCGTTAGATAGAACAACGCCAGAAATTAACTCATGAAATTGCTAAAATGAGGAAACAATTACAAAAAGCAACTTTAACTGGAGAACCACTCACCGTACCAGACCGCAGAAAGACAAACTTACTTGGTAGGCGAACCTATAAGTATCACGAAAACTCAAAGAGGAGGACCCCAGTCGATTTAGAACCAAGGATCAACCTCGGCACCACGTATGACATCAATAATACATCATCCACGGGGAAATACGGTATCCTCAACACCAAGAGAAATCGACCAATTGATCTAAGTAAATATTAAAAAAAACTATAAATCATGTTAACATTAAGACAATTATTATATTAAAAACGGTTGTCAGACAATAATAATCCTTAAGTAACGATGCATATGAAAAGTAATATAAGGTATAAGCGTCATCTGTTAAATTGTTGTAAGAAGATAATTAAGAATAAATACACCAATAACCGCAAAATATAAACCACTGTAACACTACCGATACCGTAAAGTTTTACTGAAAGTCTGGAATAACAATTTGAACAAAATATATGGAAAATGTAACAAGTAACGTAAATGTAAAATGTTAAGGTACACTGAAAACCAGAAATACCGTAACAATGGTAAACAGAAAATGCACTAGCACTAGGATTTAGAATAACTTAAGAGAAAGATGTAGCGGTAACCAGGTTAGAAACCCGAAAAACAAAGGAAAATGTACACTATCATTAGGATGGCAAACGAATTAGACATAAGTAACGCAGCCACTCCTTTTCCGATGAAAAGGCTCCGAAAGAGGGAGGAATGTAATGATCCTTTCCGTAGAAATCCTAAAAAGGGATAAAACATTACTTAAGAACAGTCAGAAATACTTACGACAGGTCGATCTCCCTAGCTGTTGATATCTGTCAAAACACAACGTGGCGAGACTGTTATGGCAGTGATACTGCAGTGTAAATTATGGCGTCGATACTGCAGAAACGATCATGTAAGCGCAAGTTACTCCCAGCCACCAGCTACCACTAGATGGCGCCACCAGAGCGGAAACGCAAACCGGCAACACGGCAAACAAAACGATCAATGACCATCGATTGAACATTGATCGGAAAATTCTGCACATTCAACGGAAAATTTCCCGATAAATATCGAGAAAATGGCCACAGAAAGTCAGTCTGAGGAATCGACTACCATAGGTGTGACCGTGGTAGGACGCAACACAACTTTAAATAGGCGGCTTGGCTGAATTAGACGACCCCGGAACGAGTGGCAGAGAACCAGTTAACTCTCTTGGACTTCTACAGAAAATACCTTAGGTGAGAAAAAACTTAATAACTGAAAAATCGGATGAATCTAACATTCACCGTTGAGGTCCCAAACACGGTTCGAAAGAACCCAATGGGCATTAAACTGAATTGAATAGATACCTTGAAGAATGGGAGACCACCAACTGCAAGAGGCGTTACGTCGGAATCCGCACGCAGGTCCACGACCTATAACTATAGAAGAATACCGGGCCAGACAGACGGGTCATCTAGAAAAGGGTAAAGGGGAACGCCAGGGAGGAACTGAGGTGCATATT
The DNA here is from genome assembly GCA_963971475.1 of Chrysops caecutiens. Taxonomy (NCBI): domain Eukaryota; kingdom Metazoa; phylum Arthropoda; class Insecta; order Diptera; family Tabanidae; genus Chrysops; species Chrysops caecutiens. Next base: position 38,215,618 of record OZ020568.1, on the reverse strand, counting down.
AAAAGGGAAACACCTGGTGTAGAAGCAAGGTTCAGGCGATCGATCGAAAAGGCCAGACGGGATCTCATGTTGGCTGTGGGAAGCCAACAAAGAGCATCTTTATGTAGGGAGTTGCACAGACTCCACAACGAACGCATACGCTACAGGAAGGAGAAGCGTTTAACAAAAGGGGTCCAGAAGCCACAAGAACCAGACAGCACACAGTCGACATCTAATAGCCACTAGGTGACGTAGTTGTAAGCGAGAAACTTGTAGTTATTTTAGCGAGAATAAAATTGCAACTGTATAAATAAATGTAACCTGTATCCAATAGCCATTAGTTGTCGTAGTTGTAAGCGAGAAATTTGTAGCCATTGTAGCGAGAACAAAATTGTTATTGGTTAAATAAATAATGTACCGCCTTAATTCGTCTTTTAAGATTAAACGTGTACCTGAGGAATTGTTGTAAGGTTGTACCATACGACGGTAAAAACTACAACATAACATTGACGACGGGTAAACATAATCGCAAGGTCACCAAGTTGAAATTTGTAGGTACATCACCGTATTTAAAAGATTCGTCGAATTAGTATCAGTGATGTAGAGTTGATTGGACAGCATGGAATTTTTGAATTTTCATTTGTCCAACTCGATCTGGCAGCACTCCGTAGGTTTGCATACCGCCAAAAAGTGACATCTACAAGCGTACAAGTGGAATTGTGAGAATATCCCAATAAACATCAAAGTTTAAACCAGTACCAAAGTGAAAACCATTATTATCTATATTTTCTGATTATATACTCCTGAAATTTTCCTGCGTTAAATATTGAACAGGATTGAACTGATTGCATTGGTGCAAACACAAATTTTAGAAAAGAATTATTTGCATCCATGCAAAAACAGATATTAAATGAGCAAATGGTACTTTTGTTTACTGGCAAAGAAATCCTGTAGCAGTTCCTTGAATGTATGATGGTCCCTCCGTTTTTATTAACAAAAATTCCCAGTAAATTCTGTAAAAATAAAAATAAAATAGAAATAATGATAATTATTTATATAAAAAATTTTTTTTAATGTACAACGTTTTTAAAACGGACTAAAAAGTATAAAATAATTTCTCCTAGCCCAATAGAGATAAGCAACACCATACAGATCTCTTACTCGATACAGATTGTTGTGGAAATTTGTGATTGTGAATTTTTAATAACTATGAAAATACTTGTAAGATTTAAAACGAAAAATGTGGGGCGCATAGAACTCATTGACAGCTACACCTTACACTTATTACCTTTATGTGTTGGATGCGCCCCACGTTTTTCGTTTTAAATCTTACAAGTGTTTTCATAGTTATTAAAAATTCACAATCACAAATTTCCAGGACAATCTTTATGGAGTAAGGGATCTGTATGGTGTTACAAATCTCTATTGGGCTAGAAGAAATTATTTTATACTTTTTAGTCCGTTTGAAAAACGTTGTATATTAAAAAAATTTTTTTTATATAAATAATTATTTTCTGTTTTTTAGTCTTGTAAGTGTAAAATTTTCCACTTGACTTCAAACTTTGATCTCCTTTTTTGTGATTTAAAAATTTTTTACTTTCCTTCTTACAATTTGAAAATTTTACAAATTAATTATATTTCAATCATGTTGCTACAACTCCAACTGTTCGCATTATTTCCATCTCTTTCATTGCATCTTCATTGCATGGTGCCTTGTCGGTAAATTTTGAGCAATCGAGCTCCTCTATTCTTAAGACCTTCAATGATCTGACACGACTCAATGCGACGTATGCTTGTCCCTTAGCAAATAGTAAAGATCCGAGGTATACAACAGCATGGTCCACTGTGCATTCTTGCATTTTATGTACTGTGCAGGCCCAGCAGAGTATTAATTGGAGATGTGTTTTCTCGATTGTTCCATAGTTTCGGAGTGCCTGAAACTGTACTGATTTCGGCTTGACTAAATGAATTCAATCTCTGCTAAAGTCGATACGAACGGATGGAATGTTTGTATCATACATCTGATCGCGACGGAATAACGGCCAAACAATTTCAGTGATTTAGCCCATTGCACCATTCACAAGTCCTCGCTTTATGTTCAAAATCATTGATAGTTAAGGACGAATGCTGTCCTTAGCGGTGTCAAGGACGATGCTGTCCTTAATTTCTCTTCGGCGAACCCATAAATGTTCGTTTCCGACGACATGTGCTATACACGCGTGCACAGGATCGGTCGTTACGACTGATCTTCGAAATGGTTTATTGTTCTTTCGAAATTTGTCACGTCGTCACTCTTACGCAATTCGGAGAATTGCTGTCAGGTGGATGCCTCTTTTCTCACTTGGATGGTGGTCCCTTACGTCCGTTTGGCAATAAATCAATGCACAAAAAAAACGAATCCTTTGTTTCATTTTCCTTAAAACCAAAGGAAAATACGTGTTCGAGAGCAGTCGTTCGACAACAACTGAACCAGCTAAGTCTGATTTCGCATTTAATTACTCAGCATACTCGTTTAGCTTTTTTACAGAGATAACTACGTCAAGACAAACCAATTCTACTTGGACCAATTCGCTTTTTTTGGGGACACAACGTTGTGTCACGCAACTTGGGCCACCGCTTCTTTTGGAGACACTTTGGGTCACGCAACTTAGGACACAGCTCTCTTTGGTGACACAACTTTGTGTCACGCAACTTGGGCTACCGCTTTCTTTTGGGGACACTTTGTGTCACGCAATTTGGGCCACCGCTTTTTTGGGTACACTTGTGTCACGCACCTTGGGCCACCGTTTTCTTTGGGGGACACAACGTTGTGTCACGCAACTTGGGCCACCGCTTCTTTTGGGGACACTTTGTGTCACGCAATTTGGGACACTGCTCTCTTTAGGGACACAACAAATCCTGCCACAATACTCTTGGGCCACCGCTTCTTTGGAGACACAACTGATTGTGTCACGCTATTCTCGGACTGCCGCTTACTGGAGGAACACGCATTGTATTTGGGGACTTTCGACTTTCGGGACAAATCGCCTTCACCAGCAAGACTGTCAGGAACCAAAGCATAAATAAAGAAAAAACTACAACCCAACTTGTGTTTGTACTCCAAATCCCAACATATTTTCTGGTCCTTCGAGCCGGATCTGGAAAACAACGTACAAACAAGTTTGGTAACAATTATGAGCGACGGTATCAACATGAGGGTCAGCCACATTCACAAGCGAATAGACTAACAAAGGCAATACAGTGAATTTATCAGGTCTATCAAACACTGAGCCTTAACTCTGGAACAAGATGACCTTTCACAGGAGGGCCTCTCCACTTGGCTTGAGGAAGTACGTGACCAGTGGCAACATTTCCGCAACAACCATATCGCAATTGATCTTGCCATTTCCAAAATTTATTCGTATGAGGAGTGGGAAGTGAAACAACGTTCATATTTCAAGAACGAGGTCTACACAACCACATACAACAGCTACCTGGACGCTATCATGACTTTGTCGTCACTATCGCATAAATTGACTGAGAGAAACTCCACTCGAACCGCTTCACTGATGTACCTACTCAACTAACTCCACATCGGCAAATTTGAGATGCGCTCGCTTGCCTCGATTGGAGATTCCTAAGTATGATGGATCTCTGCTTAAATGGCTGTCATTCAAAGGGTTGTTTACATCCTTGGTCGTCAGTGGTCCGTCTCTGTCTCCTGCTATCAAGCTGCAATATTTGAAAAATAGTCTGATTGGGTCGGCTGGCGAAATACTTGTGAACACGGAAATCGTTGATGAGAACTTCCAACCAGCCTGGGGCGCTGTCGTTGCACGATATGAAAATCCATGACAGCTAATCTATTCATCGCTCTCATCGCTATATTCCGATGACAAACGAGTGCTGGATTGAATTGGAGAAATTATATAATGTTACGATGCAAGAAATTCGAACACTTAAAATGCTCAAGGAACCTATTGAGCACTGGGACTCGATGTTAATATTCTCAACGCTCGGCAAGCTTGACTCGGAATCCATCAGAGCATGGGAACAAGACATCGGATCGTCTAAGGAGCGTCCTACCTGGGCACGGTTTCAATCATTTGTGGAAACCAGAATTCAAACCCTGAAAGCATACGAGCGTTCACAAGCGATCAAATCATCATCTTCAACTCGTCCATCGTCCATCGTCTGCTCGAGTACATTTCGCCGTTCAAGGAGATCGGATCACTCATGAAAATTCGAAGTGTGTGGTGTGCAACGGAGATCATTATATAACGCAATGTTCCAGATACAATCAAAAATTACTATCTCAACGGCGAGAATTTGTCAACAAACATAGCCTCTCCTTCAATTGTCTGGGAAATTATCCTGTGGCTAGATGTCACTCACGAAAACGATGTCTGAAATGCGCCAAACAACACCACACTACACTCCATCCTTCTGGGTCCAGAAACGTAGAAGAAACATCACTGAGAATTTCATCAACCGCTGCAGAAAATCATGAAGTATCTAAAAAAATCACCCACGCGCACTCAAATTCTTTTAAGACGGTTATCTTACCGACAGCCGTTGTGAGTGTCATCAACCATCCCGGAAGCTGTTTCGCGTGTTTCGCGCGTTCTACTTGATCAGGGGTCAGAAATCTCTCTGGTTACTGAGAACCTAGTTCAAATGTAGGGCATTCCAAGACAGTCATGTTCATAATCACTGAACACAATCAAAAACAAAACAAGTAAAGCGTGAGGTTCAGCGAAAATAACAATGATGCCTCACTTTGAATCGAAATTCGAAGTAACCGTTGATGCAGTCATCCTGCCAAAACTAACAAACCTAATACCCAACAAAGAAATCAAGTTGGATCGAATGCCACACCTTAAGGGACTGCAACTAGCTGATCCTGCTTATACCAAACCGGGATCAATTGACGTAATTCCCGGGTCTGACCTATATGGAGAGATGCTTCATGGACCACTCATTAAAGGACCAAGTCATTCACCAGTTGCCCAGCTTACCTCATTCGGATGGATCATTTCCGGTCCACTCCTAGATAACCAGCAGTCTCAATACTTATCATTACTCCGTGGATGAAGATCTTCACCAATGCTTAGAACGATTTTGGCGCCAAGAGGAGGTTCCAAACTCATCCAAGAAATCACTGTCTTCCGAAGACCAGGAATGTGAAGATCATTTTAAAACTACAAATCAACGTGACGGCACCGGCAGATACATCGTCAGACTTTCGTTTAAGAAGGTGAAGAATCAACTAGGCAACTCAATGCCTGCTGCATCTCGAATGCTTCACTGCCTACAACGAAATTTTGAAAACAACGCTGATTTCCATCAGGCATACAAGTTGTTCATGGACGAATATCGGCGATTGGGTCATATGACAGAAGTTTCAATTGGTGATGATGACTCTCTTCCTGCCTTTTACCTCCCTCATCATGGAGTGATCCGTGAAAGCAGTTCGACGACCAAACTCCGAGTCGTTTTCAACGGATCTTGCAAGACGTCACATGGGCTACCCATTAATCAAGTTCTACATACGGGTTCAAAACTGCAGATTGATTTACTCGACGTGCTCATCTGGTTTCGACGATTCAAATATGTTTTTTCTGCCGACATCGAAAAGATGTATCGGCAAATACGTGTCCATACGGATGACTTGAATTACCATAGGATTTTATGGAAAGATCAAAATCGCATAGTCAAGTACAATTTGTCTACTGTAACGTATGGACTTGCGTGTGCTCCGTATTTGGCTCTAAGAACCATCAATCAACACATAGACGACGAAGGAGAAAATTTTCCACTAGCTACAGACACTCTTACATATGGACGTTATGTCGACGATGTATTTGGAGGTGCAGACACTCTCCCAGACGCTGAGAAAACCGCACACCAAGTTAATCAACTTTGCATGGCAGGAAAAATTCGTCTTCGAAAGTGGGTTTCCAATCATCCAAATTTGCTACACATGACCCGTAGTGATCACATGATCCCTAGTGAAAATCGTACATGCACTAGGAATGTCTTGGAACTCAATGGCTGATTGTTTCTGCTTCAACATTCCACCAAATCTAAAGGACTCGGCAAAAACCACGAAATGATCAATACTATCACAAATCGCATAACTATTCGATCCCTTGGGTTTCCTAGCACCAGTCTTCATTCCTCTGAAAGTGTTTATGCAGGAGCTATGGACAATTAAACTTGGCTGGGACGATGAGCTTGGTGAATCACAGCAGAAAACATGGCGCCAGCTGCTTCAGTCACTTGATGGCATCAACAACATTGACATTCCTCGATGGATTGGAACAACTCACACACATCAAGTAGAAATTCATGGGTTTTGCGACGCGTCTCAATCTGCGATGGCAGCTGTTGCTTACATTCACATTCAAGCAACTCATGGGACAACTACCAACGACTCGGGTAACTCCAGCAAGAGCCTTTCTTCACACAGGGGTAAATTACGCCGGACCATTTACGTTAAAACAATGGAAAGGAAGGTGTAAGAAAACACACAAATCATGGATTGCCGTCTTTATATGTAAGTGACTATCGAAATCGTGAGTGACTATTCCACAGACGCCCTCTCAGCAGCCTACCGCTGATTCACCGCTCGCCGAGGAATCTGTGCAACACTCAATAGTGATTGCGGCACGATCTTCAAAGGAGCAGACAAAGAATTAGCCAAACTGTTCCTTTTAACATCAAGGGAATTGAAGCAGTTAGCGTCAATAACTGCTAACGACGGTACAAAGTGGGTGTTCAACCCTCCTGCAGCCCCACATTTTGGAGGTAAATGGGAAGCTGCGGTGAAATCAGTCAAGTACCATTTACGACGAGTGGTTGGAGAGACACTTCTAACCTTTGAAGAAATGGCTACATTACTAACCCAAATTGAAGCAGTTCTCAACTCAAGGCCACTACGTTCTCTTTCCAATGACGCAGACGATTTAGACATGTGCTATACACGCGTGCACAGGATCGGTCGTTCCGACTGATCTTCGAAATGGTTTATTGTTCTCTCGAAATTTGTCACGTCGTCACTCTTACGCAATTCGGGGAATTGCTGTCAAGTGTTTGCCTCTTTTCTCACTTTGATGGTGGTCCCTTACGTCCGTTTGGCAATAAATAAATGAACAAAAAAAAACGAACCCTTTGTTTCATTTTCCTTAAAACCAAAGGAAAATACGTGTTCGAGAGCAGTCGTTCGACAACCACTGAACCAGCTAAGTCTGATTTCGCATTTAATTACTCAGCATACTCGTTTAGCTTTTTTACAGAGATAACTGCGTCAAGACAAACCAATTCTACTTGGACCAATTCGCCTTTTTTGGGGACACTTGTGTCAAGCACCTTGGGGCACCGCTTTCTTTGGGGGACACAACGTTGTGTCACGCAACTGGGGCCACCGCTTCTTTTGGGGACACTTTGTGTCACGCAACTTGGGACACAGCTCTCTTTAGGGACACAACAAATCCTGCCACAATACTCTTGGGCCACAGCTTCTTTGGGGACACAACTGATTGTGTCACGCTATTCTCGGACTGCCGCTTACTGGAGGAACACGCATTGTATTTGAGGACTTTCGACTTTCGGGACAAATTGCCTTCAATCTGCGTCTCAATCTGCGATGGCAGCTGTTGCTTACATTCGCATTCAATCAATCCATCGTAACACCACGATCTCTTTTCTCTGTGCAAAATCGAAGGAATCTCCACTAAAGCGAATGACAATCCCCAGACTCGAGCTCTCATCAGCAGTCATGTTAGCAAAATTGGTTTCGTACTGTTTGAAGGTATTGAAGTTTGAATCCATACCGTGTTACCTCTGGACAGACTCTTCAATCGTCTACACTCGGCTTAATGAACACCCAGCGAAGTGAAAGGATTTCGTACATAATCGTGTATGCTTGATTCAAGATTATCTGCCGAAAGCAATTTGGAAACATGTACCCGGGAAAATGAATCCAGCCGATTGTGCAACTAGAGGATTATCGGCATATGAGCTCCGAAACTATCAAGCTTGGTGGACTGGTCCATCATGGCTCACTCAAGATGCAGCTAATTGGCCTAGTCAACCATCATCGAGTGTTGTCGATCCCGAAGCGTTAGAGTGTCGACCTGTCCACGTTAACACGAATCAAATTATAGTTAACTAGCTGTACCCGCCCGCTGTGCTGGGCATTACTTAATACTGCATATTTTTTGTATACTGTATATGTTGATACTATATATGTTTTGTTTTTCTTTAGTTATAGATTTTTGATTCTTGGCAGTTATCTTTTGATTGTAACATAAGTTCAAAAACTTCCAAAAAATCTTTGACTTTTTCAACAATGTTTTTATTAACGTTTGGCTACAAATTTTCGCCATAAAATGGATAATAAATTGAAAGTATGAACAGTGCTTAATAAGAAAATGAGAAATAAACTTAAAACAACTATTCAAGCACTCTTTCAAAAAGAGCCAATTTTGGAATTATTGCTAAACCTTACACCACCTATTAACTTTAAAGTTACAAAAACATTGAAATATAGTAGTTATAAGAAATCGAAATTTATCCTATGTTCGTTGACAACAATGAAGGATATATAGATTGCCGGTTGAAACTCAAACACAACTGGTTAACTTTTGACTTAAACTTCGATTAGTACCGAATGTAAATTTTTTATGGCACAGTAATATTTGAGAGGTTAATCCGATCCGATCGGCCACATCAACAATACGCCCACGTTAGCCGTGTAAATTTATTTTCGGCGAATTTGTTGAAAAATATTGCTTCCTTCTACTTACAAAAAAAGTTGAGGTTTAATCACAGACAAAATAATTTACCAGATGTCGCGATCCCATGTGACTCTCTACCCATTTTTTTCAACATCACACACGTAACAGCAGACAAAAGATCCATGGGCCGTATGCGCCTTTGACCGTCTTTAACGTTTAAAGAACAGACAGTGCGCGAATTGATGTTGATGTTTGATTGTCAAATAGGGAATGAGTGATCACAATAATAGGAAAGGTGGCTGAAACAAAATTTCGCGGATGGAACACAATGTACATGTACACAAAATGCACACAATTTTGATGTTCTGAAATTTGCACAAAACAAACACAAACAAAAATGTGTACCATTGGAGAGTAAAATTTACTCAAAAATTTCTGTTTTCTGTGTTATAGTATTTTCTATTGATTTAAAGAAAAAATAAACAAATTGAGTTTCCAATAAAAAAAATTACAAAATTTTTCCGAAAAACGCGAGATTTTGCGTTTACGAATTTTAATCTGAATTTTATCATATATCATAACTTTTGTTTGGACACACATTTAAAAACTCAATTCAGAGAAAAAAGATGTATTGAAAAATTTAGGAAATTTGAAAAAAATTGGGGGTCGGTGATACGTATGAATCCCGTAGGACGCTTCGTTTAGCCGCTAGAACCCTTCAAACCGGAAGAACCCTACAAACCGGAAGAAAATTGGTCAACTTGGGATTCAAAGTTAGGAAATTTAAAAAAAATGGGGTTGGGTCATACGTATGAACTCCGTAGGACGCTTCGTTTAACCGCTAGGAACAAAAAGTGGTTAAAAATTAAAAATTTGATTTTTATCACTTTTCCGATCTTTTGAATGCATACCTTTAAAACCTAAATGTAGAGAAAAATAATGTATGATAGGAAGGTAGGAAATGTCAAAATAGTGAGGGTTGGTCATACACTGATCAGTGAACGAATGAACCCCGTAGGACGCTTCGTTTAGCCGCTACGGGCAAAAAACCGTATAAAATTCAAATTTTTGCCGGAAGAGAACCCTTCAAACCGGAAGAAAATTGGTCAACTTGGGATTCAAAGTTAGGAAATTTAAAAAAAATGGGGGTTGGTCATACGTATGAACTCCATAGGACGCTTCGTTTAACCGCTAGGAACAAAAAATGGTTAAAAATTAAAAATCTGATTTTTATCAATTTTCCGATCTTTTGAATGCATACCTTTAAAACCTTAATGTAGAGAGAAATGATGTATGAAGGGAAGGTAGGAAATGTCAAAATAGTTGGGGTTGGTCATACATATGCATCCCGTAGGACGCTTCGTTTAGCCGCTACGGGCAAAAAACCGATAAAAATTCAAATTTTTACCGGAAAAGAACCCTTCAAACCGGAAGAAAATTAGTCACCTTGGGATTCCCGGAAACTATGATGTCCTACGATCTGAAATTCAAAAAAATATTTATTATTTTCCACCAATTTGAACAAATCTATCTGCTACGGGTTTAATGAACCAAAATTGTATTGAATAACCCGAGTCAAATCATAGAGAATTCTTGAGAGAGAGCTTTTGTTCCGATTTGCAAAAGCGAAAAGTAACGGTTCCCTAATACGCAAGTAAAGGTTGACGTTTTCGTATTCGAGATGGGCATAAGAAGATCCAAAAATATATCAATCCCCATTTCCTAATCGAAAACCACATGACATGAAGTCGCATCCATCTCTAGTATGAATCCTTGGATGGATTTCATATCAAGAGAAAGTGTACTTTGCTTCTTAAGAAAAATAAATGAAGAGAGATCGTGCAATCAACAAAATGCCGAAATGTTCTCTCGAATACGTCTCATATTTAAGAGAGAGGGAGTAACCGCTAACGATGCGATAATTGCACGATCTCTCTTCATTTATTGATCTTAAGCTTAAGCGCTAAAGCCGACTTTCTCTTGAAAAGTAAAACGTGAAAAATTTAAATCTTAAATATTTCCAAAAGTTTAGAACCATTTTTTTTAAAACTTTACACAAACACTCACCTACCAAACAGTAATCTTCATGCCAAATTTTAATGAAATCGACTCGGCAGATTCCGAGTTTAGTCGCGACAAACATTTTCGAAAAGATATCTTTTTATATATATGAAAGATGACTTTTTCGACAGATTCTCGTCACTTACCACCCTCACACGAATGACAGCTATCTGCAAACGAGTTTTGAAACGCCTTCGTGGAGACAAAAATTCGTCCCTCAATAATCAGATAACACCAGAAGAAATACAAAATTGAACGACATTATGGATTAAATACGTTCAATCGAAAACCTTCAAAGAGGAAATTGATCACCTCACCGTAAACCAACCACTTCCAAGACAAACAGCTATTATTCGATTGATGCCATTCCTGGACAGCTGTGGGTTGCTTTGAGTCGGCGGTCGTCTAAGGAACTTATCACTACCACAATTGACCAAACATCCTTACATCATTCCAAGAAACTCGTCCTTTACTACTCTTCTGATTCAAGATGCAAACAGTAGAACATTACATGGGTCAACCCAAGAAACTCTATGTTATCTTCGACAGAAGTATTGGATCATTGGCGGGCGGGCCCCAGTTCGGTCCTTCATTCTCAAGTGCATTCGATGCACCCGATATAGACGTACAACTGCTCAGCAACTCATGGGACAGCTACCAACGACTCGGGTAACTCCAGCAAGAGCCTTTCTTCACACAGGGGTCGATTACGCCGGACCATTTACGTTAAAACAATGGAAAGGAAGGTGTAAGAAAACACACAAATCATGGATTGCTGTCTTTATATGTAAGTGACTATCGAAATCGTAAGTGACTATTCCACAGACGCCCTCTTAGCAGCCTACCGCCGATTCACCGCTCGCCGAGGAATCTGTGCAACACTCAATAGTGATTGCGGCACGAACTTCAAAGGAGCAGACAAAGAATTTGCCAAACTGTTCCTTTCAACATCAAGGGGATTGAAGCAGATAGCGTCAATAACTGCTAACGACGGTACAAAGTGGGTGTTCAACCCTCCTGCAGCCCCACATTTTGGAGGTAAATGGGAAGCTGCGGTGAAATCAGTCAAGTACCATTTACGACGAGTGGTTGGAGAGACACTTCTAACCTTTGAAGAAATGGCTACATTACTAACCCAAATTGAAGCAGTTCTCAACTCAAGGCCACTACGTCCTCTTTACAATGACGCAGACGATTTAGACATGTGCTATACACGCGTGCACAGGATCGGTCGTTCCGACTGATCTTCGAAATGGTTTATTGTTCTCTCGAAATTTGTCACGTCGTCACTCTTACGCAATTCGGGGAATTGCTGTCAAGTGGTTGCCTATTTTCTCACTTGGATGGTGGTCCCTTACGTCCGTTTGGCAATAAATCAATGAACAAAAAAAAAACTAACCATTTGTTTCATTTTCCTTAGAACCAAAGGAAAATACGTGTTCGAGAGCAGTCGTTCGACAACCACTGAACCAGCTAAGTCTGATTTCGCATTTAATTACTCAGCATACTCGTTTAGCTTTTTTACAGAGATAACTGCGTCAAGACAAACCAATTCTACTTGGACCAATTCGCCTTTTTTGGGGACACTTGTGTCAAGCACCTTGGGCACCGCTTTCTTTGGGGGACACAACGTTGTGTCACGCAACTTGGGCCACCGCTTCTTTTGGGGACACTTTGTGTCACGCAACTTGGGACACAGCTCTCTTTAGGGACACAACAAATCCTGCCACAATACTCTTGGGCCACCGCTTCTTTGGGGACACAACTGATTGTGTCACGCTATTCTCGGACTGCCGCTTACTGGAGGAACACGCATTGTGTTTGAGGACTTTCGACTTTCGGGACAAATCGCCTTCACCAGCAAGATTGTCAGGAACCACAGTATAAATAAAGAAAAAAATACAACCCAACTTGTGTTTGTACTCCAAATCCTAACACTCTACGTTAATATATGTTCGAAGCATCGCCCTCGCTCCGTTGAATATTTCCATCTCTTTTTGTAAGCCTCCAGTCCTGTTGATATCTCCTGACACAAAATTATCCATGTTAACGTTGTCGGTGTTACTTATCGCATTCAATAGCACATCCTGAGAACGATTTCTGAAAACTCTAACTTCTTGGGCTCGATTGTGTTCAAGGACGGCTGTGTTGTGTGCATCAACTTGTGCACGAGTTTGATATATGCGAATTGCTCTATCCAAATCAAATTCTCCAGATGCCTCTGTCAACACTTTTGACATCAATAGAGAAAAATGTGGGGCCTTCAACTCACCAGCGCGTAGAACATTCAAAAGATTGACGAATGCTGTTTGGCCATGTTGTCGCATGTTTTCCGTTAACTCCACAAGAATTATAAGTCTCCACAAATGAGTTGCCGGAATGAATCTAGCAGGCTGGTGGAATACTTGGGATCCTCGGATAGGTGGCAACTGAAATAAATCTCCAAAAACCATAATATTGATGTCACCGAACGGTTCATTTTCCTTCTTTTTCAATTGGCGCAATCTAGAATCAATTATGCACAACATTTCGTATGGAACCATGGAAATCTCATCGATGAACAGGAACTCGACGTCCTTCCACTAATTTCGCATGACTTTCAAATAGTTACCTGTGAGTGGTACCAAATTTCCTGCAATTTTACCATCTTTCTCAACTGGTAATTTGAACAATGGGTGCAGCTGTGCAGCGTTGTTCCACCAACAAGTCGTGCAGCTACACCGGTCAATGCGCCAACTTTAACTGCTTTCTTACCATAGTAGCGATTGACCTGTTCTTTTAGTGCATTGAAAGTGAATGTTTTGCCAACTCCAGCACCTCCGGTGACAAACATTCTGATGCGTCTCGGTGTTCCATTCATTTGTTCCTGGACACTGCGCGTAATGATGTTTAATAGTAGTCGCTATCGTAAATTCATTGCTCCACATACATTTTGGAACTGTTCGTTTGTCATCGCCTGTTCGGTAAATTCATTTTCATGCTCTGCCTTAAATATATCTTCTGGGTTTTCAAGAAGATTGAAAGCATGTGCCTGATTGAATGAAGTTTCAAGTTGTCTGTCTCTTGCACGATGTATTCCGAGGTATGAATATTTGCCAACTTAATGAGTCTTCGTCTTGTTGGTTGCTCTTCTTTTTCTGCATCAATGCTTCCTTCACTGTTTCTCACTTTCTTTGCATGAAATGGCTCAAAATTCATCGCAAATTCAAATAAGCACATATTTAGGAAATAACCCTGCTCTTGTTGTCTTGGTCAATTTGCGTATCGTTCAAACATGTTTAAGCAAAGTCCAACTGCTTTATTGTCGTCAAATTTCAGCACTCGATATCGTTGATCGGGCTTTCTGGTATTTAAGAATACTGACTTTCTTGAACTTCAATGAAGTGGCAGGTGGCACAGTCGATACACACATTCTGATGCGGAAACTTGTCGCTCTTTCAAAATCAGCATACAGCGACGAATTTGACGAAAAGCTTGAGCTACATGAGCTTGGTTTACATCTGCTGGTTCCGTCTTTGAAATGTACTGGGCGATGTAGTGGGCAATGGATTCATTTGATCCGCATGGTTGTATGTCCATATTTGCATTCCAAAACTTAAGAATATGCTCATTATAATTTATTGACCCATTTTTCATTCGTTGTCCGTTTCAAAGTGCAGAACCGTCCTCCGTCCTCGAATGAACTCGTCAGAACTCAGCGGCACAATATGAGCTTGTTGGCAAGGCTCACGAAAAAAACAAATCAACATGTCTCAGAGTTGTTCTTGTGACATGCATGAGTATGGTGAAATTCATCTTTCAGATTGCGTTTGACGAGTGCTCGTAAATCTGGGTCTTCTTCTTCACTTGGCAAGCGGCATGAAATCACTTGGTCGATATGCGCATGTCCTTCTGGAATTTCAAAGGATGGAGCGTTTTCAATCCATACGACATGGTGTACATGTGGACTTCCCCGACTCTGAAACTCAAGTCGTGTCCAAAAATCGATCACTTTTCCACCAAGAAGATTGTCATTTCGCTTGATCTGCTTCATGAAAGCATCGACATGACGGGAAAAATGTCGGATACAGCAATGCAGCAGGATAAGATTCTATCAAACGCTGCACCTCATCAAGACTTAACTGGCTAAGATCTTCATCGGGTTCCTTTAATTTTGTCCGTTTAAAGGGAATGCCCCATAAGAAGGCATTTTCGTGGCGGATTTAGGATAGTTCTTTTTATCTACAAACATTCTATCTACAAAATATTCGAGACGGGTACAAGTAACTACAAGTGTATATTTTGTGTGTGTTGACATGCAAAATTAAAATTTGAGTATCGGTCAGAACTATATTAAGTTCCTCAGTTTTAAAATAACTGCGTTTTTCACGGGAGTTGGCCCCGGCTCCGAATTTTTTTTCGTGTGTTCCTTTCCTAAATTGCTATAAATTCAAGCTTTTCCTTCAAAGTTAAAGATTTGATTCAATTTCACTAATTTTTCGCTTAAAACGCAAAGAAATTGTGTGGCCTATTCCGAATAACGCCAAATTCTTTGATCTTAAAGGATTTTTCGGAGGAACCGAACGGTATTTTTCCATACACAAACTTCGTTTTATGTCACTTCATACGGACATTTCAATAATATAATGAAACGAAATTCTGTCTCCGTCCGATTACGGCGGCGTCCTATCAAGAGAGCTCAGTTACTTAACAAAATAATAGGGCATCGTTTGGCTCCAAAATATTGTCCGTTGATTAAAAATGTCCGTTTATAGGATATCCCCCCTAAGAAGGCCTTCACTTTTTTCTCTTTTTTTTAAATTGAAATTTTTTATATATATATAATATTCCATTGTCTTCTAGTTCTTGGCTATGTTTAAAGTTTCAAGTCTGTAGCTCATCGGGAAGCTAGTTAAAAACCAATTGAAATATTCCACCCGAACAGACAGACAGACAGAAAAGAAAGCGACCTAATAAAAACGTTATATATAAAACCATAACATAATATATAGAAAATTTATGATTATGTTTTCTTTATTTGATCTTTTCCAATTTATTCAAAATATTTCGCATGACAAATTTTTATTTTTTTTTACAAAATCGAATGGCTGAAGTGCGTACTAACAACAGTATTGAATAGAAAATATTTTAAGTATTAACAATTACTATAGATTTTAATTATATTATTAACAATAAAAATTACTGGAACAATTTTCAATACATTTCAATACAAAATTACTGTCTTAAAGTTATTTTAAAATTCGTTGAATTTTAATTTGAACCTAGGCTCAGCTCATCATCGGTTGCGTTCTTCGAATATAATAAACTGGCTGTACCCGCCCGCTTTGCTGGGCATTACGTACTACTACATATTTTTTATACTGTATATGTTGATACTATATATGTTTTATGTTTTTCTGTAGTTAATGATTTTTGAATCTTAGCAGTTATCTTTTGATTGTAACATAAGTTCAAAAACTTTCAAAAAATCTTTGGTTATTTCAAAAATGTTTTTATTAACGTTTGGCTACAAATTTGCGCCGTAAAATGGATAATAAATTGAAAGTATGAATAGTGCTCAATAAGAGAATGAGAAATAAATTTAAAACAATTAATTTAAAGCACTCTTTCAAAAAGAGCCACTTTTGAAAATATTAATACACCTTACAACACCTATTAACCTTAAAGTTACAAAAAAATTTAAATATAGTAGTTATGAGAAATCGAAATTTATCCTATAGTGACAACAATGAAACAAAAACGGATTTATAGATTGCCGGTTGAAACTCAAACACAACTGGTTATCTTTTTACTTAACCTTCGATTAGTGGCGACTACTTATCTAAATTATCTTAGCTTATATATATTTTCAGAATGTACATTTTTTATGGCACAGTAATATTTGAGGGGTTAACCCGATCCGATCGGCCACATCTACAAAACGCTCTCGTGAGCCGTGTAAATTTATTTTCGGCGAATTTTTTGGAAAATACTGCTTTCATATAATTACACAAAAAAAGATAAGGTTTTATCACAGACAAAATAATTTATCAGGTATCGCGATCCCATGTGACTCTGTATCCAATTTTTTCCAACATCACACACGTAACAGCAGACAAAACATGCATTTGACCGGCTTTAACGTTTGAAGAACAGACAGTGCGCGAATTTTTTTTCTAGTTGATGTTTGATTGTCAAATAGGGAATGAGTGATCACAATAATAGGAAAGGGGGCTGATACAAAATTTCGCGGATGGAACACAATGTACATGTACACACAATGCACACACTTTTGATGTTCTGAAATTTGCACAAAACAAACGCAACCAAAAATGTATAGCATAGTTGAGTAAAATTTACTCCCGTACACGTAAATATACTCAAAAATGTCTGTGTTCTGTGTAATAGTATTTTTTATTTATTTGAAAAAGAAAAAAAAATATACAAATTGAGTTTCCAATATATAAAATATTACAAAATTTGAATTATGGCCTGCCCCCATTATTTTAAAATGCCTTAAATTTTTTCGATACATCTTTTTTCTCTGAATGGAGTTTTTAAAGGTGTGTCCATACAAAAGTTATGATATATGATAAAATTCAGATTAAAATTCGTAAACGCAAAATCTCTCAAAACGCGGGGTTGGTCTTACATATGAACCCCGTAGGAAGCTTCGTTCAGCCGCCAGAAGCAAAAAATCGTTAAAAATTCAAAATCTGAATTTTATCAATTTTCCAAACTTTTGAATGCACATCTTTAAAACCTGAATTTAGAGAAAAATAACGTAAGTAAAGAAGGTAGAAAATATCAAAATAGTGGTGGTCGGTCATACATATGAACCCCGTAGGACGCTGCGTTTAGCCACTACGGGCGAAAAACCGTCAAAAAATTCAAATATTTGCTGGAAAAGAACTATTAAAACCGGAAGAAAATAGGTCAAGTTGGGATTCAAAGTTAACAAATTTGATAAATATGGGGCTCGGTCATACGTTTGAGCCCCGTAGGTAGCTTCGTTTAGCAACAAAAAAACGTTAAATATTCAAAATCTCAATTTTATCAATTATCCGATCTTTCGAACGCAGACCTTTAAAACCTCAATTGAGAGCAAAATGATGTATGAAAGGAAGGTAGGAAATGTCAAATTAGTGGGGGTTGGTCATACATATGAATCCCGTAGAATTATCCGATCTTTCGAATGCAGACCTTTAAAACCTCAATTGAGAGCAAAATGATGTATGAAAGGAAGGTAGGAAATGTTAAATTAGTGGGGGTTGGTCATACATATGAATCCCGTAGAATGCTTGGTTTAGCCGCTACGGGAAAAAAACCGTTAAAAATTCAAGTACCGTCAAATCCGGAAGAAATGTGGTCAACGTGGGATTCCCGGAAACTGTGATGTCCCACGATCTGAAATTCAAAAGAAATATTTACCATTTTCCACTAATTTGAACAAACCCATCTGCTACGGGTTCAATGAACCAAAATTGTATTGAATAATCCGAGCAAAATTTGTAGAAAACAATTAAACCCGGCTCTACGGAAATACAACGTGTCAAATCATAGAGAATTGGTGAGAGAGAGCTTTTGTTCTGCAAAAGCGAAAAGTAACGGTTCACTCATAGCCAAGTGAAGGTTGACGTTTTCGTATGCGAGATGGGAATAAGAAGATCCAAAAATAAATCAATTACCATTTCCCAATCGAAAACCACATGTCATGAAGTCTCATCCATCTCTAGTATGAATCCATGGATGGATTTCATATCATGAGAAAGTGTACTTTGCTTCTTAAGAAAAATAAATGAAGAGAGATCGTGCAATCAACAAAATGCCGAAATGTTCTCTCGAATACGTCTCATAATTAAGAGAGGGGGAGTAACCGCAAACCATGCGATAATTGCACGATATCTCTTCATTTATTGATCTTAAGCTTAACCACTAAAGTCGACTTTCTCTTGAAAAGTAAAGTGTGAAAAATTTAAATCTTAAAAATTTTCAAAAGTTTAAAACTAATTAAATTTTACGCAAACACTCTCCTACTGGACAGTAATCTTCGCGCCAAATTTTATTGAAATCGACTCGGCAGATTCCGAGCTTAGCCGTGACAAACATTTTCAAAGAGATATCTTTTTATATATTAAAGATGAAGACAAGATGACGATGGTGATTTTTTGCTTTTAGAACAGCCCTGCGCCTGATAATTATAAATTAAATTACAACAAGTTTTCAAACTACAATATTCCCTTTTACAAGAAACCTGATAGACTTACTAAGAAAAAATATATATATCAATTAATTTTTTTTATATATCTATATATAAATAGGCGACACGTATTTTTGTTATCCCTTTTACAGGAAACCAGGTGGAACTACCAGCATAAAGCATAATTATACCATTCGAAAGATTAGTTTTTCCTCTATGTGCATCACCTAATATTTTTTCTTAAATTTAATTATAAATTAGTTTAATTTTAAATTGAAATTAAAAAATTCAATGGGATAGTATGTGTGAATTGAGCACACGTATAGCTTAGATGATGCTTTTGGGAAGAATGTGTGCGTGTGAATGTTTTACTTTTTGCCTGGAAATATGCAACCATAATGTGAATTTTTGGTTTGTGTCCCCGATACATAACAAGTACTAAATTAGTCGAAAATCAAACCAAATGGATCAATCTTCTACAGGTGACACAAACCAAAAGAATTAATATATAATTGCATTCCTCTACGAAAAAATTAAAATATAGAACATACTTATGTAACATTATCATTAGCAGAGATCATACGTTCGACTGAATAAACAACCATTTATGCCCAATAGGTGCATTCTTTTCACTCAAACCTAATATCTATGCCAATGATAATGTGAGGGGCAAATGCAGCCATATCACAGACAATATTCACATGTTCATTCTTTTGTTTTTTGCCTGGAAGAAGGCAACCGTTGGCTATTAAAATTGCATTCTTCCTGACAAAAGCCAAAACAATGAACATATGGCCACAGACAATAATATGGATGCAATACCACAGACAAATTAAAAGCCATCGTTTACGTATACCATTGTTTTTTTCTAATTTGATAAAAATATATGCAAATTTTATTTCAAAAAATATGGAAAATCACAATTTTACAGTTATTTCTAGAAAACGCGAAGTTATCTTTCACGAATATTTATGGAAAGCGAACGAAAGTCTGAATTTTATCATGTTTCCCAACTTTTGTATGGACCCACATTTAAAACATTATTTAGAGAAATATAATATATGGCCAAAAGTTGGGAAATGCAAAAATAATAGGGGTTGGTCATACCCCCCAGAATGCTTGATTTAGCCGCTACGAGCCAAAAACTGTTTAAAATTGAAAATCTGAAATTATATCATATTTCCAAACTTTTGTCTGCTCGCCCTTAAAATCTCAATTTAGAGAAAAAAGAAAAGGTAGGAAATGAAGGTTGGTACGTTTGTACGAAAATTCCAGATATATTTTATTTACAATATACAATGTATTTCCCACAACTTCATAATTTAGTTAAATACTACATGATCCACGGTTCATGTGGTTTATTGAATCGTATCCCCGTCTGTATCAGAGATGGTAAATGCAGCAAAAGCGTTTCTAAGGACTTTTACAATACAACTCAGTGCAATGTTAGATGCGCCGTGTTAATGGTATAACAGTTGACTTTCGTGGCCACTCTGTTGACAGCCGTTATGCTGTTCCTTAAAATCCATATCTTTTAGCGAAATTTGATTGCTACTTAAATGTGGAAGTTCTTGGCACAGTTAAGAGCCTAAAATATATGCACAAATATGTTAATAAGGGATACGACTGTGCCTCATTACAGTTTGCAAGAGTTTGAGGAGGAGTTGAGGGCAAAGTTTATATAGATGAAATCAATAGCTCTTTGTCCGGTCACTATGTTGGATCTACGGAAGCTAATTGGCGCATGAATGAGGATCCAATGCATTACCAGTTACGTAATATATTATAGTTCGACTTGAATGTTACTTGCCTCACCAGCAAAATGTAGTCTTTAGGGAAGGAAATGTTCAGCAAGCTCTTACAATTCACAGAAGAACAAAATTGAATGCATTCTATGAAATCAATCGAATTAGTTCTTCCGAGTTTCTATATACAGAGACGCCAAAACATTATATTTAGGTAGATAAAGAAAAGAAATCGAAAAACCTCAAAGAGGAAGTAGTAGAGCTATTGCTACATTATTTTATGTTTTATGTTGAGATGTTCCATTTGAGACTTTTTTAGCTTCATGTTCGAGGTCCCATCAGGATTTGGGTACTGTTGGGAACATTATTTTCTGCACATTTTCAGCACATGCACGACGTGTCGCATGAAATTATGGAGAGTGGCGTGAATATTTATTAGAAGTAAAAGAGTGTTAGTCCTCTCAGCAGTTAAGAGAGTTATTTGCCATATCCTATTTGTGGTATGAACGTTCCTACAAATGCATTAGATTTGTGTAATGAATTCAAAATATTCAGGTGTGAAGACGTTTTAAGAAATTCTTCAGAAAATGATTCATATAACCGTGCTTTATTAGCTATTTAGGAAATTTTTTTCAGTAAACGATTCATTCGTTACTCCAACTAAACTTTTCGGATATAAGACTATTTTACGCTGTGGAGATTTTTGACGAATATTGCCACCTACATCTCACGGTACACGTGTACCACTTATTGAGATACCACTTATTGCCTTACTTCATGGTCCAAAATTTCAAAATTCCACAAAATAACTTTTACTCAAAACATGAAAGCTTTACCTCAGATTGAATGCGTTTAATTTCTTAAATCTCTTGGTAATGGAACTTTACCCACATTTCCAGATTACAGCCAAGATGTTATTGAAATTCCTTCCCATTTAGTTAGCTGCAACTTCGTGATTCCAGATACTTATGGCAATGTATCTGAAACCATAAAGTCTAACAATATTCTCAATTCGGTTATATTAGCTCCCAAATATGAAGGCTGTACTTTCATTGATGCAGAAATCTCTAACAGCCTGGCCGGAGAGAAACGAATATATTTGAGTTCCGATAAAATCTAGAGTGATGATTATAGAGAGCAAAATAATTTTCCAGTAGCATTTTTAAACTCAGTTGATGTAAGTTGGTTCCCGATCCCACAAATTTATTTTAAAAACCAAATTGCATACTTTTACTTATTTGTAATTTGTGTACAGGACATGACTTGCTTGGTCAATGGTACACCTATTCGTTTAGTTCAAATGCAAAAGAAAATTTTTTGGATTGTGAGATTTTAGCAGGAGTTTTCCGAAACACACGTATTTCGACACGTGTGACGTATTTTTGCCTTTTTCTTTTCAAGAAACTCAACTTCCCGTCATTCTAGCTTTTGCGATGACAATAAATAAATCCCAGGGGCAAACGTTTCAAAAATCAGGAATCTTACTCAAACAACCTATATTTTCTCACTGTTAATTGTATGTTGTAGCCAGTAGAGTTAGATCGTTTAACCGATTGCGTGTTTATATGTATTTCTGAAACACAAAGCCAATGTCACTTGGCAGAAGATGAAAGAATTTTTACAAAAAGTATTTTGTATGAGAAAATTTTAAGATCTTTTAATATCCGCAACCACACCCGCAAGGTTTTTGAAAATTATAGATAGGGCCTGATTCAATATAGATGTACTTTGACGTACAAAATGAGCTGAAATGATATCTACTACAGTCTGAACTAACTAACCTTTTTACTTACAATGCTACTGTTTATATAGCTCCATGCGCGGGCTATTAGAATGAGCGGAGCGAACAACGGGGGTTGGCGAGCGTAGCGAGCAGGGGGCGCCCCCCTAGTACTAATAAATTAGTGTAATTTTGCATTGAAATTTAAAATTCCAATTGGAACGTATGTGTGAATTGAGCACACGTATAGAGTAGACAGTGCTGTTGGGAAGAATGAATGTATGTGATTGTTTTGCTTTTTGCCTGGAAATGTCCTATCATATGATGATTTAATGGTTTACGTCCCCAATAAATGACGCCTGCTTAATTTCCCAAAAATCATACCAAATGGATCAATCTTTTATTGGGGACACAAACCCAAACGATTAACATATAATTGCATTCCTGCAGGAAAAAATGAAAAACATTGAACATATGGCTGCATTTGCCATTAACATTACTTATCTCACATTATCATTGGCATCGATCATACGTTCGAGTGAATAGCCTACCATTTATGCCGAATACGTGCATTCTTTTCACTCAAATCTATCATCTTTGTAAATTATAATGTGTGTGGCAAATGCATCCATTTCACAGACAATAGCCATATGTTCATTGTTTTGATTTATGCCTGGAAGAAGGTTTATTGTTAATTGTTTTTGTTTGTGTCCCCAATAATGGAACTGAAATAAAATCGCATTCCTCTAGACAGAAGCACAGACAAAAGCTAAAACAATGAATTTATGGCCACAGACAAAAATATTGCTGTATTTGCAACAGAAATGCCAGATTTTGCGATCCCGTGTATGAAGTATGGAGCGAATGTGCTTTTTGTGTGTATTAGTATTTTTGGTTGATTTGATAAAAATAAATGCATGTTTTATTTGAAAAAATATGGAAAATTACATATTTTACAGATATGACCGCGAGATTTACAAGATTTACTTCTACGAATATTTCCGGAAAACGAGCGAAAATCGGAATTTTATCATATTTCCTTACTTTTGTGTGAACAAACTTTTAAAAATATTATTTAAAGAAAAATGACGTATGAAGACAGAATAGGACAAAGAAGTTTATTTGTTTGTGCGGAAATTCCAGATATGTTTCAGTTAACTCAAAACTTCATAATTTTGTTATAAAACGTATGAACATATGATCCACGTCTGTGTGGTTTACTAGATCGTTACACCGTGTGTATGAGAGATTGTAAATGCAGCAAAAGGTTTTTTAAGGACTTTCAATACAAATCAGGCCAATGTTAATACCCATCTAGTTTAGATGCGTCGTGTTAATATTATAACAGCTGACGTTCGTGGCGAAATTTGATTAATATAGTCACATAATATAGTTCGACTTGAATGTCACTTGCCTCAACGGCAAAATGTAATCCTTAGGGAAGGAAATGTCAAGCAGGCTACTAAGAATCACAGAAGAACAAAATTGACTGCATTCTATGAAATCAATCAAATTGATTCGTCCGATCTTCTATATACAGAGACGGCGATACATTATATTTAGGTAGATACGGAAAAGAAATGGAAAAAATTCAAAGAGGAAGTAGTAGAGCTATTGCTAGATTATTTTTTGTTTCTCCAAAAGATGTTAAACTGTTTCATTTGAGACAACTTTTGCTTCAGGTCCCATCGGTAGGATGTGCGTACTGTTGAAAACATTATGTACCCCACATTTTTAGCTGCTGCACATGCACGAAATATCGCCTCAAATGATAAACAGTGGCGTGAATGTTTATTAGAAGTAAAAGAGTGTAAGACCTCTGAGCAGTGATGAGAGTTATTTGTGTTAAGACCCGAAAAAACCCTCTAGAATCCACCAAAAGGGACACTACCGAGAGACATCGCCAAAGAGGCTAAAAAGACCCCGAAAATCGCCTTAAAAAGACCAGAAAAGGCAAGTACATAACGTCACTAAGGCACTACGTCACCAGGGATGGAGGCCACAGCGAAAACACCCCCGGAATCCCCGCAAAACCACCAAAGACAATGCCACATGCAAACACGGAATCCCCTGTGACGTCACAGCATTAACAAACGGTCACCGGTTGTAAACAACCCTGACCTTGGGTAAGATTTCATAATGAAATCTGACCCCGTCAACAATGAATGCACTCAAACGAGTGGCATTCACGCCGAGTCAGCAAAAATTGCTGACACAGCGAAGTGACGACGATAACAACCGTCGAGAAATACGGAACCCGATACCTTCCGTCGCTCGGTCCACCAAAAATGCTGACGCAGCAAAACCGAACAATTAGCGGCGGGTTGTCGCTGCAGCTACGAGAGAAACTCGACACCGGGAAAACAGAAACGAAAACAACCTGAAATGCATTAAAGACGAAAGCTGAACGCACCGAGGTCATCCATTCAGTAAAATAGTGACGGCTGGTGAATGACCGGGAAAAGACACAAACAATTTGGATAGAGAATATTTCCATTGGAGAAATGTTGGTGCATTGGGATGACACGTGCATCCGGCACGATTGTAGTCAAGGTGCATCGATCGATGGAGGCCTGGGAAATGGCACCTCAGCAATATCCATCGGTGGGAACCATTCAATGGAGGGAATCGCCCAATCAGCGATATTGGCCCTATAAATGGAGCCAAGAATTCACTAAGGAGTCAGTCGAGAACTGGACCGGACCCCCGAAACGCCGAGAGGAAGACGTTCAAGCAACCAGAGGAAGACCACGCCGAGCAGTTCAACCCTACAAGAAGCCACGCCAAAGTATAGAACCTGAACTGAGATCCTGAGCCCTAGAAGAGCCAACTGAAGATTACCTGAAGTAAGTAGAGAAATGAATCTCCGAGGCATAAGCCGAACACGGTTCTAGTAACCTATCGGACGCCAAGGAAACCCATCCGAACACGGTTCTTGTAACCTATCGGTTTGGATTTTAAGCTTTTTTTAAAACGCGGTTCACAATAGATGAGCGGTGCGTCATCCCTAGCGAAAGCGCTAGAAGACCCCAAGGTGGGCCCTAGACCAATCAGCCTGGAGGAGTACCGGGCCAGACAACTGAGTAAGCGTCGAGCGAACACACCTCCGAGGGAGGACATCCATGCACCAAAGTATAGGACCGGGGTGGAGGCGAACTTCCGCAGAGCTATTGAGGAAGTGAGAAAACTTCTCTTAATATCCGTGGGGCAGAGCGAGCGGCTCCGACTGAGCCAAGAGATCCAGCGGCTACAGAACGAGAGGAGGTGGTACCGGCAAGAAAAGAAGCAGATGGCCTCACGTCAGAACCTCCGGCGGAACAATTAATAGTAGATTAGAGTTAAGATGTTAAGCCATTAAACTGAAATCTGTACCAATGGTAGTATTCCCAAATATAATTTTGTATACCGATATTAACGTCTTTGTATAAACGAATCTATCGTACCCCTGTACTGTCGTCTTGGTGTAAACAAACATTGTTAACTCGGACTGTACCCTCAACAATTAAACAATTGCACGGTTTAGCACTACAAAAGAAAAAGTGTTAAACGCGTGCATAACAACTGGCGCAGCCGCATTTAAGAACCTACGGTGGAGGCAAAATATAAAATAGAAAGGCCGTTTGGAAGATTTCAGAAATAGTATGTTTTAGGAAAATAAACGAAAATCTTTGATTAGCACTTGCACAAAGATCGGGAAATATAAAAACAATTGTTGATGGTACACAAGAGGAACCTCGAGAAGAGGCAAGAATAAATGATAATTACCTAAGAACTTTTATTGAGCAACAAACACGCAAAAAATTGTATAACGGTATTGTAGAACAGTATAATGTAAGTGAAACTAAATTGTCAAACTAGAATT
Organism: Chrysops caecutiens; assembly: GCA_963971475.1. Classification (NCBI taxonomy): domain Eukaryota; kingdom Metazoa; phylum Arthropoda; class Insecta; order Diptera; family Tabanidae; genus Chrysops; species Chrysops caecutiens. The sequence goes on along the minus strand of OZ020568.1, from coordinate 38,189,352 downwards.
GTAAATCACATTTTATAAAGAAACGAATGTAAGTTAGGTATAAGGCAGGACTGACATTGTATAACGTTAATTAAGGTACAAAGCTATCGGAATTGTAAAATATAGATAGAACCACATATGTAATTTGGTTGTGGATGTAGCCGGCTGGAAAGATAAAAATATTGCATAAGAAAAAAAGAAAAGAAAAAAAAAAGAAACAGGCAAAAGAAAAATTAAGTGAATAAATAAAAAGGAAAAAAAAGGAAAAGAAAAAGAAAAAAAAAAAATTGTATGGCACAATCCACACCAAAAATACCACTCACTGAATCTGTAAGTAGGTTTATGAGAAGACTTGACGCGTTCTACATTAACAACCCAGACCCTAACTTCCCCGGTATTAGCAACGGGGAGGAAACCACTAACCAAGAAGATCAGCCAAATCAAGACGAAGAGGAATCGCACAACGAACTAGTCGCTAGCCAGGAGAACCAAGTAGGTCAAGACGAGGAGACGTCGCACCACGAACCGGAGTCACCAAAAACGCCGGAGCCAGAACAGGGTGACGAACCCGAAAGCCGCGATTATAGCGAAGCAGTTACTCCTGAGGAGGAATTTCAACCCGACGGAGTAGGACACCGGCACAAGCAAACAAAGGATCAAGGAGAAATAACAAACGAAGCCCATCTAAGACCCGAGATAGTAGAGCTTTCATTTTCCGACCCGGGAGGCTATAACTGTGAACGGAACGGCCCAAAACCAACAGAACAACAAAAGGTACAACCAACAACTAGTGAGGAAACCACGAAAGATAAGGACAAAAAGATGGCTAACGTGGAACTAGTGAACAACATTTTGTACAATAATGTACCAATCCTGATTGGAGAGGATAGCCCGCGTAAACAAAGCGAAATCAATGAGTTTGTTAACTGCGCTAGACTAGGCTACGAGACTCTCACGGAAGTACAGGACAAGGTTGTGTTCACCAGGTTGTTGCCGACACGCCTGCGAGGACGAGCCTTAGAGGCAGTACAGGCAGGAGTATGTGACACGCTGGAAAATATCTTCTCCACGTTAAGAGCCAGCCTACTCCAAGGCACCTCCTACATTACTCTAAACACCCAATTGCGGAATGTCCAGCAACTACCCACAGAAACACTACTGGGGTACTATAACCGAGTCAAAGGGTTAATAGATGCCTGCAAGACTGCGGCAGACGTTCAGTATGCTAATGGCGGAGATGGTCTAAGGACCGAAATAGAAGAAGTTGGGGTGCATTGTTTTAAAATGGGTGTACTAGATTCCAACTACAAGTTCTACTTGTTACAAGATGTGGAAAACACACTTGAGGCCCTAGGATCGAAAGTCAGAAGGTTGGAGCAAACCGAGCAATGCATGCGACAGGCACCGCACATCGCGGCCAGCACAATGGCGCAAAACCTTCAGGTGCCTGGACCCAACTTGTACATGGGGCATAGCAACACGCACCTCTACTCTCAACAATTTGAGGGGAACATACGGCCACCACAAAGAGATAACCACGGCACTTACAATAGAAATGGGGACCAACAATATCACTCACCACGCAGAGGTAACCAACAAAACTCCTATGGTAACTATAGGAATGGTAACTATAGGAACGGAAATCAAAACACATCACAAGGAAGACCAGAGCGTCGCCAAGTAAGATGCCATTTTTGCAACAAAATGGGACACATAATGGCGGAATGCCGGACAAAACAAATGACGCCTTTTTGTCCAACATGCAGGGCATACGGACACACGAGCCAAAATTGCCATACAAACAGGCCACACGACAACCAGGGACAAGGAAATAGAAATGGGCCACCACGACGACAGGTGAATCATACCACGGCGACCCTCGTAACAGACCAATGCAATTTTTGCCTGGACGAAGGACACTCTGAAAACAGGTGCTACTTAAAGGAACGATGGGAACGCTTGCAACGAGAAGAGCGGTTGAGAAATGAAACCTCGGAAAACTCAAGCGGGACGACCGAGCGCACCGCGAGTCGTCAGTAGAGGAGAAGAAGCAAAGGTGCGACCAACCGCCGAATTTACCCATAGTAACTTTGTCGGTGGATTTAACAAACAATAAAGAGACAAAATTTATAATCGATACAGGCTCTGAGATAAGTCTAATAATAGAGGCAGAAATACGTATGGATAAACGGGAAAAAATAAATAAAGAGGATGTAATCACCTTGAACACAATATCAGGAGGAATATTGTCAAAAGGAACGATACAAGGAAAACTACTTTTACCGACGCCATATCAATGTGAATTCCAGGTAGTAGAATCCATAACTCCAACAAAGGTAGCTGGGTTAATAGTAAATGATTTCCCTTCAAAATACTGTAATATCGAGGGCCCCAATAAAAGGTTGGTGTTTCCGTCACCGAATGGTGGACAAGTCTTCGTTATTCCATTCGAGGACGGACGTGACTCGCCAAAGAATACAATTCGATTCGTCGACGTGATAGCAACAGACGCGAAAGCGAATAATCGTGAAATGAGCAACCAAGGAGGACACCTACATAAACGTGATTCGCAAACCACGGTGGGTAATACCTTACAAACAGACTTGGATAAACACGAGAAATGCCAGGACATCGCGTTACAGTCAAGAGACGACCTCGAGATAATTCAAGACCTAGCAACTCTCTTTGGTACAGGATCGAATCCTGCAGGACCCGAAGGGGGTGAAACGAAATGTGGACGTGATGCTCGCGAGTATGACGATAAAGACTCCACAGTTCCAGTGTTGGACGGAGAGCGTTAAAAGGGAAAACACGAGGATATACCGCAATACGATGAACAAGAATACGTCACCGTGGAGGATGCAAGAAGTACCAAAATACCAGCGAGGACGGTAAAACTCTTGGAGGTACCAACAACATTAAATGGCGAATATATCACAAAGGGCGAGGAGATATCGCCCGGGGTATACATATGCAACGCCTTGGTCACTCCATCAAACGGGCAAATTAGGATAAGCGTTATGAATGTGAATACCGACGAAGTAAATTTAGAAGACATGAAAATACGATTAGAAAGGAATGAAGGAAACGCAAGAGAACTATGGAGCAAAAAGGAGAGCTGCATGAAACATAGTTACAGCATACAGAAGAAGAGAGAAAATGAAACGGAAGAAGGAAACAGCAAACATAGGATATCAGAAATATACAAAATGATAAACGTAGAACAGCATTTGAATGGGGAAGAAAAAAAGTCAATACGAGCGATAATAAACGAGTTCCAGGATGTATTTCATTTACCGGGGGAGAGGTTAGGTCATACGACAACAGTCCAACATGAAGTACGAGTCAAAGAAAACCAAGAGCCCATAAAAATGAAGATGTATCGCCTTCCGGAGACCCAAAAAGGGATAATCACGAAAGAGATTGAAAGGTTGCTAAGCGAAGACATAGTGGAACCCAGTTGGAGTGAATGGAATGCTCCATTACTAGTAGTCCCGAAGAAACCGGGACCTGATGGGGAGAAACGTTGGCGCATAGTTGTCGACTACAGGAAACTAAATGAAGTAACGGAGGGAGATGCGTATCCACTGCCCAGAATAGAGGATATACTGGATCAGTTGGGGAATTGCCGTTACTTTTCTGTGCTCGACCTCGCTAGCGGCTACCATCAGATAGCCATGAAAGCAGCATTCAGCACTCCATATGGTCACTACGCATTTAAAAGAATGCCTTTCGGACTAAAAGGCGCACCAGCGACCTTTCAAAGATTGATGAACCACGTATTAACCGGATTACAAGGACTACAATGTTTCGTTTACCTGGACGACATCGTCACGTACGGTAAAAACCTAGAGGACCATCAGGAAAAATTAAAATCAATCCTACAAAGACTACGAGAACATCACCTAAAACTAAACCCGGAGAAGTGCAACTTCCTCAAACGGGAGATAATTTACCTGGGACACCAATGTGGCACCGATGGGGTAGCCCCGGACTCGAGCCTAGTAAAATCCGTTCAAGAATACCCCACCTCGAAAACGATCAGACAAGTGCAGTCGTTCCTTGGGTTAGCAAACTATTATAGAAAATTCATAGAGGGATTCTCGAAGATAGCAGCCCCTATAAATAACTTACTAAGGAATGACGTGAAGTTTAAGTGGGATGAGAAGTGTGAGGCGGCATTTAATGCATTGAAGGAGAAGTTGATAACACCCCCAGTCCTACGTTATCCCAACTTCAACGAACCGTTTAAGTTATATACGGATGCCAGTGGAGAAGCCCTAGGAGCAGTACTAGCACAAGGCCCTGAGAATGAGGAGAAACCGATCGCCTACGCTAGTCGGACGTTAAATTCGGCGGAAAGGAACTACTCAACAATCGAAAGAGAACTACTAGCCATAGTATGGGCCGTCAAAAATTACCGGAGTTGCCTATACGGACGCCCGTTCACAGTTTACACGGATCACAAGCCACTAAAGGGGGCTATACGAATCAAAGACCCCACCAGCCGAATATTAAGATTGTGGCACAAACTGTCGGATTATACGTTTGACATCCAGTATAAGGAAGGGAAAAAGAATTATAACACCGATGAACTAAGTAGGATCCCGTACGAGGTTTTAGCCACAACTCGGCGACAAGCAAAAGAACTGGAGACTTACCGGAACGAACAAACAGAGACAGAAGAAAACAAAACCGTGTCCAGCGAGGCTCCAGGAAATGCGGAAACCCAGGAAAAAACTACGGAAGAGGAACTCACTCCCAGAACAAAAGTCAGGGTATTAATAGACCCAGAGGATATCCAAACAATACTGGCAGATTGTCATGATGCTCCTCTTGGCGGACACCAAGGAATATACAAAACATATCAACGGCTAAGACGCGAATTCTATTGGAAGGGAATGCGGAAAGATATCCGAAACTATATAAAGAAATGCAGGAAGTGCCAATTGAACAAACTGAGTAGGGAACATAAAGAACCGATGGTAATAACTGACACCGCTACAATACCATTTGACAAGGTCTATATGGATCTCGTGGGGCCATTACCTGAAACTACACGGGGAAACAAGTACATTCTACGTTTCGAGGATGACCTAACACGATTTATGGATGTCGTACCCCTACCAAATATGGAGGCGAAAACGGTGGCACAGGCATTCGTAGACGAAATCATAAGCAGGTACCATATACCCAAAAAATTGATCACCGATCAGAGGACGAACTTCACCTCGGAGATGTTCAAGGAAATGTGTAAGCTCCTTAAGATACGCAAAATAGAGACAACACCATATCACCCCCAATCTAATGGGGCGCTGGAAAGATCCCATAGACCCCTTGTCGACTACCTACGACATTTTGACGATGACAACCAGACCGATTGGGACGAGCATCTGCGAGCCGCAATGTTTGTCAGAATCAACAGTGTGCATACGACTACGAAACTAACTCCAATGGACTGCTTGTACGGGTTCTCCGCCCCGTTGCCTAATAACTTGAAGAAGGAACCCCAACCGGTGTACGATCATGAGAATTACTATCTCCAGTTAAGGAATAAACTCCAAAGAGCCTACCAGATAGCTAGGAGAAACTTAGAAAAAAGCAAGCTCCAGTCGAAAGAGTATTACGACCGGAATATAAATCCTGCCAAAATTCACGTAGGCGATCAGGTACTCCTCAGAAACGCGGCCCGAAAAAACAAGTTGATCCAACATTGGCTAGGACCATTCAAAGTCGTGGCCATAAATGGCCCGGTGAATAGCACCATTATGATAAAAAACCGGAAACGTCGCGTACACAACAACAGGTTAAAACTGTTCAACTAAACATTCGTCTCTGTCTTTCCAGAATGATACTAACGGTAGTAATAGTAATGATCGAAATGGTCTCAACCCAACCAACATCAGTAGACATTCACACATTGAAGTATCAAGGGGTAGTATTTGAGCCCTTAGGAAGAGTGCAGACCTACCACGATCTTTGGACGATCATCACGCATGTACCACAACCCAAATGGGAGGAACATCTGAACTACATAAAGGAATGCGAAACATCGATAAACAGGATATGTTTTGATTCGAACAACTTAACAGAGGAAGACAATTGCCAGCACTGGCAGAGGGAGATCAAAAAACAGCTGGCACAAATACTGGACCTAATAGGTAAAGCGAACTTTGCAGCAGCACCCCGTAGCCGAACAAAGAGGGGATGATTAAACTTGGGAGGAAAAATCATGAAAACAGTGTTCGGGACAATGGATAGTGAGGACTCAGAAAACATCCATCAAAAGTTGAGCGAACTGGAAGAAGACACGAAATCTAATCTGGACTTGGAAAAGAGGCAGGTAACAATAATGGGAACCACGTTAAAGGCAATGGGCAAAACCAACATCGAAATGGCTGAACGACATAATAAGCTGATACAAAAGGTGGAAAACCTTAACCAGAAGATAGGAGAGCTATCCAACCATTCGGACCAACTCCGTAGACTACATGTGCGGATGGACATTAACGAGCTTATCCTGTACATGGCGTCCGAGCTGCAACATATCTATTTAGAGTTAACAGACCTGTTCATAGCATTAGAAGCGCTAAACCGAAGAGAGTTGAGCCCACTATTAATACCCACGAACCAGATTTTGGAACTTTACACCAACGTGTCGGAAAAGCATTACGGAGGAAAGGTTACCATGAACCTTATCACCCTCCAGAGAATAGCAAGGGTAGATTATGAAGGAAGTCAAGGGGGAACACTCATACAAATAAGAATACCCTTATTGGAAGCCCAGCAATACACCCTGAATAGAGTCTATGCCACTCCCATGGAGACGGGCCACAACACATACTACGTTTACGATATAGGGTATAGTTATTTCCTGAACACCAGCAGATCCCAGCACAATTTTGGCTTAACCGAGATGAACTATCAGACCCAGTGCATAAGGGTTAACGAGACTTACAGCATCTGTCAACATGGGGATCCGGTGCCAACAAAACCTACACGTACCGACTGCTTATCAGCATTGTTCAAAGCAGCGGACCAAGTCCCGGCTGGCTGCCGAATGCGTATATTAGGAAACCCAAGACCAATAATCATCCCCATGCATCAGGACAACGCTTGGTTATATTGGGTACAACGACCAACCCCATTAATAAGTCAATGTGAAAATAACGAAATAACGTATCAACCGACCGGTCTAGGTATAGTGGAGCTAAAAAGGAAATTTGTATACCATCTAGACGAGTACACACTACCTTACAAAGTAAATGAGTGGCACCCCCTACACATACATACACCGGAAAACGCACTACCACCAAAACCCGATTTCGCCAAATATAAACTACCCTCAAAGGGCAAAGTAAATCAAGAAGAAAGAATGGAGGCATTACACCCAATCGCACTAAATGATCACTACAAAGAGTACAGCGAAACAATAGTAACAGAATCCAGTTACACACCACGACTAGTTTATCGGGAGCCATGGTGATACTAATAGTCATCACCATAATAGTATGGATATGCAAAAAGCGAATTACACGACCACTACAACCCCCACGCCCAAGCCCGCAACGAGAGCCTCATGTCCCGTTCGTCCCAAGGCCGATCACAATCCTAAGGAGGGAACAGATCATAAACACTCAGCAAACTCCTGCCACCGCCCGGGACACCCCAGCTCCTACTCCAACCGAATCACAGAAGCCGCACACGCTCAATTAGTAACCAAAAAAAAAAAAAAAACAAATACAAACAAAAAAAAAAAAATATATATATATCATAAAATTTCCTTTCTGTAAACCAACCGATTTACTTTACCAGACCCAAAAGATGCCAACTTACCACATAACCAACACCAACGCGAAGGGAACACAGCCCAGGAGCCCCAATCAAGATCGGGAGGTTGTTGTTACCATTGGGGGTAACTGGGACTCGATCGAGATAACCACTGACGACCATCTACCCGGTATCAGGATAATGATGAGAGCTAAATCACACCACACAGATGTAAACGTGGAAGTCCGTAACATAGCCGCCAGAGGTCCACAAAGCAGAAAACCACACAAGACCACCAGCATGTGGGAAGACGTCTTTGCATGCTATGCGAGGGAAGTAGACGACTTGCGAATGACCAACAGTATGTGGGAGGACATCCTAGAAATGGCTGACAAGATGTATCATAATCTTAAACTGGATGAACCGGAAGAGGACCGACAAGGTCATCCCGAGGAAAGGGAGCAATTCTTCAAGAGAGACGAGCAAATCTCGAAAATGATAAAGGAAATGCACAAGGACAACAATAGAGAAAAAAAGAATACCAAACCCACCCCCATACACTCTCATGCAGGTCAGCACAAGCGGACAAAAAACTCACCCACAGCCAAGTGCCCACTACCAGAAGGGGAAAAAGACAACCACGTGAAACACAAACACACGATGAACACCAAACGAGATAGGGTCGTCGACATAAGTAAATGACTAAAGAACAACAAAAACTACGAATAGTAAGGAAGAATTAAGTAAAAATATGAATTGTAACACCGTCCTGGGTAAGACGTTAAACTGCAACCACTAGGATTAAGAAATGTTATGAGAATGTTTTGTAATAAATGTTAAGAAAAAAAAAGAATTTAAAGGGAAACTAAAGAAATGTAAACAAAAAATGTAAAATAAAGAAGTGTTATAAAAATGGTAATTATAAAATATAAGAGGAATATAACAAGAAATGTAAAAGAAACTGTTAGACATCTAATAAGAAATGTAAAAGAAAATACTAAAAATATGGAAGAACTTATAGAGGAAAGATAACAAGCAATGTTTGGAACTAATAAAAAGTAGTAATAGTAGAGGAAAATTGTTAAACAGTTATCAGCCGGTAGCATTAGTTAGCCGGTAGAAGTAGGTATTATATAAACAAAAAAAATAATAATAATTACATAAAAAAAAAAAAAAAAAAAAAAAAGAAGGGGGGAGCTTCTCTAAAGGAGGGAGGAGTGTTAAGACCCGAAAAAACCCTCTAGAATCCACCATAAGGGACACTACCGAGAGACATCGCCAAAGAGGCTAAAAAGACCCCGAAAATCGCCTTAAAAAGACCAGAAAAGGCAAGTAACGTCACTAAGGCACTACGTCACCAGGAATGGAGGCCACAGCGAAAACACCCCCGGAATCCCCGCAAAACCACCAAAGACAATGCCACATGCAAACACGGAATCCCCTGTGACGTCACAGCATTAACAAACGGTCACCGGTTGTAAACAACCCTGACCTTGGGTAAGATTTCATAATGAAATCTGACCCCGTCAACAATGAATGCACTCAAACGAGTGGCATTCACGCCGAGTCAGCAAAAATTGCTGACACAGCGAAGTGACGACGATAACAACCGTTGAGAAATACGGAACCCGATACCTTCCGTCGCTCGGTCCACCAAAAATGCTGCCGCAGCAAAACCGCAACAATTAGCGGCGGGTTGTCGCTGCAGCTACGAGAGAAACTCGACACCGGGAAAACAGAAACGAAAACAACCTGAAATGCATTAAAAACGAAAGGTGAACGCACCGAGGTCATCCATTCAGTAAAATAGTGACGGCTGGTGAATGACGGGGAAAAGACACAAACAATTTGGATAGAGAATATTTCCATTGGAGAAATGTTGGTGCATTGGGATAACACGTGCATCCGGGCACGATTGTAGTCAAGGTGCATCGATCGATGGAGGCCTGGGAAATGGCACCTCAGCAATATCCATCGGTGGGAACCATTCAATGGAGGGAATCGCCCAATCAGCGATATTGGCCCTATAAATGGAGCCAAGAATTCACTAAGGAGTCAGTCGAGAACTGGACCGGACCCCCGAAACGCCGAGAGGAAGACGTTCAAGCAACCAGAGGAAGACCACGCCGAGCAGTTCAACCCTACAAGAAGCCACGCCAAAGTATAGAACCTGAACTGAGATCCTGAGCCCTAGAAGAGCCAACTGAAGATTACCTGAAGTAAGTAGAGAAATGAATCTCCGAGGCATAAGCCGAACACGGTTCTAGTAACCTATCGGACGCCAAGGAAACCCATCCGAACACGGTTCTTGTAACCTATCGGTTTGGGTTTTAAGCTTTTTTTTAAAACGCGGTTCACAATAGATGAGCGGTACGTCATCCCTAGCGAAAGCGCTAGAAGACCCCAAGGTGGGCCCTAGACCAATCAGCCTGGAGGAGTACCGGGCCAGACAACTGAGTAAGCGTCGAGCGAACACACCTCCGAGGGAGGACATCCATGCACCAAAGTATAGGACCGGGGTGGAGGCGAACTTCCGCAGAGCTATTGAGGAAGTGAGAAAACTTCTCTTAATATCCGTGGGGCAGAGCGAGCGGCTCCGACTGAGCCAAGAGATCCAGCGGCTACAGAACGAGAGGAGGTGGTACCGGCAAGAAAAGAAGCAGATGGCCTCACGTCAGAACCTCCGGCGGAACAATTAATAGTAAATTAGAGTTAGGATGTTAAGCCATTAAACTGAAATCTGTACCAATGGTAGTATTCCCAAATATAATTTTGTATACCGATATTAACGTCTTTGTATAAACGAATCTATCGTACCCCTGTACTGTCGTCTTGGTGTAAACAAACATTGTTAACTCGGACTGTACCCTCAACAATTAAACAATTGCACGGTTTAGCACTACAAAAGAAAAAGTGTTAAACGCGTGCATAACATTTGCCATAACCTATTTGTCGCATGAACGTTCCTACAAATACCTTACATTTGTGGAATGAATTAAAAAATTTATTAGCTGTCAGATCTGTCAATACAGATCAAGAAAGAGAACAAGCAATTCGTGACGAAATGTTCCAAAGTGCAAATGCCGAGCAGCGATCCGCTATTGATTTAGTTTTACAGCAAACTTTAAGTTGTAATACCGGTTGTAGTATTATTTGTCTTACAGCTCATGATGGTTGTGATAAGACATTTGTTCAAGCAGCAATTATTCACAAACTGAATTCTTTGTACCTCCAGTGTATTGCGTGCGCTTTCAGTGATATTGCCTCCACTCTTTTAATTCATGGTCGATCTCCTCACAAAGTTTTCAAAACACCAATACCGGTTTTAGAGAATTCCGTATCAAGCACAGTTCATAAAGTCTGCATCTATCATTATCACCGATGAAATTTCAATGTGCCCGCTTAATGCTATCAAAATAATTGACCGTTTCTTAAACGATTTATTCTATACTTCAACTAAAATATTCGGAGGTAAGACTATTTTACTATGTGGAGATTTTCGACGAACATTGCCAGTTGTACCTCACGGTGCTCGTGTATCACTTCTTGAGAATTGCCTTACGTCATGGTCCGAATTTTCAAATAAAATACTTTGACCCAAACCATGAGAGCTTCACCTCATGAAATTGAATTCGCTGAATTTCTTATATCTCTTGGTAATGTGTTGCGACGGCGATTAACTCTGACCGCCAAGCTGCATCGACCAAGTAAGGTGCATGAACTCACGTGCAATCGAAGCATCTTCACGTTTATGCAAACAGTGCAATTTGGCAATTAAATGAACTTACATGAACTTACACCTGCAATCGATGTACCTTCGCGTTTAAGTTAATATTGTAATTTGGCAATTCGCACGGTAGCGAATTCCCATAATTGCACGTCTTAGAACTTATGTGTAAAATTAAGAACTAATAATCGTAAGCTTTTTGTGAATATAAAAGGGAATAAATTAGGCAATAAAGTTCAGTTAAATACCAAACCTTATACCAAACCTTTCGTTTGTATCGAGAACTAGTGCTACCTAGTTTCTCCTTCCCTATTTCTCAATTAGAACTAGTGCTACCTAGTCTCTATGGGGAACATGAAAGGAGAAAAATGTGTCATGCTCATGACCGGGAATCGAACCGCGGACCTTCCGCTTGCCGGGCGGGTGCTCTAACCACTGAGCTATCCCGAGCACATTTTCTGTTCCCTTCATGATCCCGTATATTGAGTCGCCACATCTCTATTACTCCTAACCTTGATGAAGAACTAGTGATACCTAGTATCTTCGACACTTCCTCAACATTTTCTGGTGACCCCGACGTGATCACAGTGGGTGATAATAAGCGAATACAGCAATCGAGAGCTACAATAATCGATCGAATCGGCACAACTGGCTGGAGAAACTAATTCGAAAAACAAACAAGAATCAACACGGACATCTAGCAGCCGCGACAATTACAGTCAATTAACTTCAGATATCATTACCGAAAGATAACCGTTAGCAACACATTAGAGGCGTTAGCAACACAACAAGCGCAGCTCGGAAGTCAAATTAAAAAGTTGTCAAAGTCCTTTTATTCGGAAGCTGCCGAACGGAAAACACTCGCATATTCAAAGGACAAGCAAGCCAGTCTACATTATGGCAACAGTTTAATTTTAAAAAATTTTGCAGAACATACACACCATCAATACTTCACTTCGACGTATTTCAAAAAAGTTCAGTTAGTTTATGACGAGGTGTATGCAGAGGTGCCGGCTTTACTACAGGTCCATGAGGACAGTTTAGCCGCAGCTAAATTGACAAAGTAACCTGCCTCAACATCAAGGACTCGCAATGGGGCGAGTTTACACGCATCCACATTGACGACAGATCAAACTGCCTCAACATCAAGGACTCTCAATGGGGCGAAATTAAGCACATTCACAACGACGACAGATTAAACAGCCTCGACATCAAGGACCCAAGAACAAGACAAGTCACATTTTCGAAAACTGAAACGAAAACGTGAGCGAATGATTGAAATATTGACATCGATGTTCGACAACTTGAATATATGTAGTAACTGGAGTTCAATCAGCACAGTATCACAAACTCAAGGCTCAGGCTCCTAGCCAATACTGGTCTGAAGTTGAGAAAATTAATCAGGCTATTTAGAAACGCAGTAACGAGGTTACTGAGGGATGGGATATCCAAGAAAATAGCATGATGCTATTTTGAAACTCGCTGACAAACAAGAGCAAACTGGCTATCAGGCAAATGAAACTGTTGTATCAGAGATGGGATCAATGATGAGACTCCCTTAAATTCAATTACCAAACTTCAATGGAGACTTCTTGAAATGACAGCAGTTTTCAGACATATTAGTACAGATGGTCCACAGCAGACCAATAAGCAATGTGCAGAAGATGTTCTACATAAAAGCAAATCTAGAAGGAGAGACAGAAAGACTTATTCATCAGATACCCGTTTCTAATGGAAACTATGTTTCAGCATGGGAAGTCCTGAATGCTGAACCGATATGCTAACAAGTGACTATTGGTGAATGCTCTGTTAGACGGACTAATCAACATACTAGCAATATCAGTGGAAACTGCCTCATCCATCAAAAAACTTCATGACATTACACGAGAGGGCATATTGGGTTTGGAAACACAAGGTCTGATGGTCTATAAACATTGGGATCCGATATTCTTATATCTTTTTGTCAAGAAACTAGATAAAAGTACCCACACTACCTATGAGAAGTCATAAGGTCAACCCAGGGAATTACAATCGTTAAAAGAATTTCTGGACTTCCTAGAACTTCGATTCCAGGTATTGGAAGCATTAGGACCAAGGACGACAGCCCTAGATCGGAAGTCTGCATCAGTACACACAGCTGCATCAAAACGAACAGTATGTCCTTATTGCAACACGGAACATGTTATTTATTATTGTGACAACTTCATAAAACTATCGACACAAGGCAGACAAGCAGCAGTTAAGGAATTGAATCTGTGCTTCAACTGTCTACGACTCGGACACCAAATGAACTAATGTTCTTCAGGAGTATGCCGTCAGTGTCAACAAAAAAACATTGGTTGTCTGGAAAGTCGGTTTACGGACGAAAATTTTACGTGATAACGTCATTAGAAAACATTGATGAAAAATTGCCTACTTTTATGAATTAAATTGAATTGTTTTCACTGAATTATCATTATTTTGTACTAGTAAATTCCCCGTCATGTATGACGGAGAGCTGAACTGAAATTGTATTATTATTATAATAGAACATTATATTACTTTATATTTTAGTACTTCCCCTTATTCTTACATAAATTAAGTTACATGCAATATACACCTGAAAAAGTAGCGGGAAAACTTGTTATAAAATTTGTTTATTTACTAAGTTTATCTTCAAAACACGTTCGTCAGTCGACAAATCCTTGTTGACGCTCAGGCTGAAGTTGAATTTTCAAGTTCATTCCTTAATCTGAACTATGCCACGCATTGCTGATTATGGGAAATAACAGGAGCCTGGAGATCAGTTCCAATATATGTAGTCGAAAGTTTACATGTGATACATGTAGTCGAAGTCTACACCCGGTGATTTGTTAATTGTGATATCGTGGGATATCTCGAAACGGACCTCCCTTCAAAACAAATGGTAATATCGTTTCTGATGGACCCAGAATGATTCTTTGCCAATTCATCAACTATCAATCTTTACATATACACATGCTTTTGGTTGAGGTATCTCAGCAACATTATTATGAGCTTTTCTTAAGAATTAGATGACACTCCTGATGGTGTCAGCGTGTGAAGAAATTCTTTTGGATAGTCATATTCGTCATTCGAATGTCCTGTAACTAAGAGTCAGGACTGTATTAAAATTTCGTATCTCCAGGAATCATGTCAATGATTTGATTATCCATTTCAAGAGCTTGAATATCAGTTAATGCGCCTATTACTCTTCTAGCAAGTTCAGATAATTATAATTAATTGATGTTACCACAAATTCCAATGATCTGATCATTGTGCTCCACCATTTGTTGGGGTCTTTCAATTATACCTACAAAATAAATTCCAACTTCATTCAAAAGCAATTTGTTATGACAATTTAGCATAATTCTCATGTTGGTTATCATTGATAATTTTGAAAAATTAGTGGAAAGTGAAAAGATATTAGTATATTTTTTATTTTTCTTTCTTTATAAGGAACCGTTTCTTCATACATTTCCGTTGAAAACCCAAATTCATAGTATTTGTTGTCGTAACTTTACGCGGCAGTATACGCATGTATATCATATACACATTTATTTCATACTAAAACAATTATTCTCTGAGAGCAAAAGTGATCATCATCAAAAATGATCATTAGCATTATCCAATACATATAGTAAATTCAGATTTTAAGATTCCTAAATGAACAAAAGGAAAAAACGAAAACTAAAAAAAAAATGGTCTGTGTATGTATATCATATTTTATGGTGTTCAAATTTTCCATAAAAGCCATTCTTATGGGAATTTAGTTATGATAGCTCCTTGTTAATTCAAATATTTTTAACTTCCTGACTAAGGAAGTTATAGTAATCACCCCGATTTTCGAAATCGAAAATTTCTTAATATCTTTACGTTCTCAGGTGTCCTGAGTCATCCTAGATACTTTTTAAAATGTACTCTGTGTGTGTGTGTGTGTGTGCGTGCGTACGTATGTATGTATGTGCGCAAACTTTTCGTGTTCAATTTCTCGCCTCACAATTAAGCGATCGATTTGGTTTTGTAAGCTATCAATGCACGCTATCATAGTTTGGTGCTGATAAGGTTTGCAGCGAAATCGGTTAAGCGGTTTTTGAGTTTTCCGGAAAATTGTGAAAACAATTAATCCGCGATTTCTAGAAAACTAAGAAATATATCATGTTCGTTTTGATGCCGATCGATGAGCCTACGTACAAAACTACGTCTTAGTACAAAACTGTCAAAATTTGAGAAAAATCGATGCATAACTTTTTTTGTTTTCTAAAAAAGAGTTAAAAATTAACAGTAGTGATATTTTGGTAAAATGAATATAGATTTGTATGGTTTCTGATTTTAAATGTTGTATTCGGCAAATATTTGTATTTTTATTTTAATTTATGCTAACTTCCGAATCGTATTTCGTTTTAATATTAATTCGGGACGCTCACCTCAAAACGTTTCACGATAGGACTCAACTTACTCTCAATCATCGTCGTAGAAGATTTTGCATCTTCAGTAGTGTGTGAGTGTGTTATATTATTATTTGCCTTAATCAGGAAGTTAATGTAATGGGGCTCGCACCCATTCCTCTAGTTTTACTTAAATTATGGAGATTAATTATAAGTAACAATATGCTATGTATTAACAATTTATTTAAAACTTATAAACATGTCTGATATTTAAGGTCGTCCAATCTGAGTTATTCTGTTAAGGATAGGACGATGATAGGAAAAGTAGGAAATCAAGGGCAGTGTTTCAAGTGTAATGTAAATTGAAAAGAAAATGCACTGAAATTTGAAAATTATCGTACATTTGAAGTCCGATCCCGGGATATAAATAACGGCTAGTCTCATCCTCTTTGAGGTTTTAAACACCTCCCTCGCCCCCGGGCGCGTCCACAGGTTGCGGATAGTGGAAGTTCAGGGGAAATTTCTCTTGGATCGTCGAGGAATAGGCAGAAGAGTACAAGTTGAACTCGGGAAGCTCAAGACTTAGCCGCGGACAATGGGAGGACCCCCTTTTAAATATGGATGGTTTGAGCCAAATTCACATTACCCCAGGTGGTGCGGCGGCTCAGTTGTCAAATCCATCCACTTCTTCGGAGGTGGCCGTGCCCCACTCGGATTCTGGGGGGGGGGGGGCACACTCACGCCTGTGACAGCAACGACGGTGGAACACTTGGCCAGCGTTGCGGTGGATGCTACAAGTGGGAGCCTACAAGGCACAGGTGGGTCGTTTAGCCTCTCTACAGGCCTGGAGTTAAAGCTCCTAACTGACGACGGCATGTCCGTCAACAATACAGGAACCATTGACTCTGAGGCCGAAAAGAGATTGCTGGGCGAGGCTACCGAAGCCAAGGTCTCTGAGAAGAAGAAGAAGAAGCCGACCAAGGCGCAACTGTCCCTTAAGAGGTACAAAAGCGCCAAGGCCAGTTTGAAGAAACTCTTGCTGAGGAAGCCCGAAGAGCTCTCTAATAAGGAGAAGGGCTACTTGGCAAAAAACAGAAGGATTGTCGCCGATTTCGAGAAGAATATAGCTTTGCAGAAATTGGGGACATTCGTTGTTGTATATATATATCGAAATCAGAGTTGTTATATATAAGTTAATAAATTTTTATTTATTATTTTATAAAAAAAACAAATTTTTAATTTCGCTTTTACACGTCTTTATTCAAAGGCTTCCAAATAACAACTAAACTTAACTTAGAACTTAAATCTACTTATCACCTAGTTATGTTAGATTTTACCTGAGCTTGCCCAATCTATTTCCCGTGGGAAATGAGTTCCCGCCGTCTGCCGAAATCCGATGCTTTTCGCGTGGAGTTGGTTTTTAGTTGAATTGAGTAAATTCCATGGGAACGGTTGTTGCCGGGACAAGTCACGTTGCAGCAGCACATGTCTAATTTTTTATTGAGGAACATTCCAGAATATAATGTTAAGTTATATAATTATATTTATTTTTTGTTATATAATTTTATTTTTATGCTAGTAACCAGTGGGTAGTTTTACTTTTAGCTTCATTGAATGAAGGTAGGCTTTAGATACATTTTTTGGTTGAATGAACCATTTTTTTATTGCTCAACAATTAAGTTAGTTCAAATTCCTTAGCTATTACAATTCAAAATGTTCTAAATATTTTCTAATTCAATTTGCTTATTGATACCTTTACTCTATGTAAGCCAAAATGTTATAACTGTTTTCTAATATAATTTCCTCATTGATACCTTTACTCTATGTAAGCCAAAATGTTATAATTGTTTTCTAATATAGTTTCCTCATTGATACCTATACTCTATATAAGCCAAAATGTTATATTCATTTTCCAGTATAATTTCCTTATTGATACCTTCACTCTATATAAGCTAAAAGGCTATATTCATTTTCCAGTATAATTTCCTTATTGATACCTTTACTCTATATAAGCCAAAATGTTATATTCATTTTCCAGCATAATTTCCTTATTGATACCTTTACTCTATATAAGCCAAAGTGTTACGTTTATTTTGCCAATATAATTTCCTTATTGCTACCTTTACTCTATATAAGCCAAAATGTTATATATATTTCCCGGTATAATTTCCTTGTTGATACCTTTACTCTATATAAGCCAAAAGGTTATATTTATTTTCCAATATACATAGTGTAGCCGAAATGTTATAATTGTTTTCTAAAATAATTTCCTCATTGACCCCTTTACTCTATGCAAACCCAAATGTTATCACTATTTTCTAATGTAAATTCTTTCTAGGTGAGGCTACCAAATTTTGCTCAACCACGGGCTATTCGTAAATTCAAACATTTGCCTTTAAATCCTTACAACCGAAATGTACGTTCATTTAAACTAGATTCTATTTATTTGTGTTTTTTACTTATGACTATACATTTGTAATTTATTTCTGCCTCTTCCCTCTTGTATTGGTTTTCTGCCGCTTTCGTGCCTTTCTCTTCCCTTGGCGGTATCGCAGCCGTTCGCTATGGTGCCTCTGGAGCTCACGGCTGATCCGCACACGCTCTTCTTGCCCCACCGCAACCAGCAGGCGACGGCGAACCTCCTCATTTGCTCGCCGGAACCTAGCTTTCGCACCAGTGCGATACTTCGGGGGATGAGGGGGCTCTGGTGCTAGTGTTTCGTCTTCCTTCCTACCTCGTCTCCTGGCCCGGTACTCTTCCAAGGAGATTGGTCTTGGGCCGGCCGCTGAGTCCCGTAGTGCCTCTGCTAGCGTAGCTCGTGCTGTCCCCGAAACTACGAAATAGCCCTGATCAATGCCTGGTTAGGAACTCAGTTGTAGGGCTCTGATAGCCGCTTTCAACTGGGAATTCCCCTCCAATACCGATAGGTTACGAGAACCGTGTTCGGTAGTGTGGCTGAGGCCCGAGTTGGTGGGTTACAAGAACCACTTTCAACCCTTTGGGTTTCCTTAAAACCGATAGGTTGCTAGAAACGTTTTCGGTAGGGATCTACTTACTATTTCCTTTTAAGTGCCCACTTTTCCAAGCTAGCTCCAAGGAGAGATCCAATCAGCAGCTGATAATTTCCTGAAATTTTCCTCGCATTATATTTCCTGAAATCGGGACTTTGCTTCGTTTTTCCGTGGTTGTCATATTTCACGAAATCCACCTTGTGTGCCGTGGCGCCATCTCTCAGCGACCAGCCTAGTTTTTTTAGAACTGATCGCGTGAGTTGTTTGCATTTTCGTTTTGACATTTCAGAGTAGGTTATGACAGAGAGATGTTGTGAAATCGTGTATTTTATGTTTCTACGGAATATCATAAGTTTTCAGTGTCCCTTGTTCAAGCAAGTATTGGTTGGTATTGGTTTTGTTTAAGAGGGAGCGATCCAACGAGGAGGAGGGGAAAACAGCAAAAAAGGCCAAAACCTCGCCGGTAGACCAAGCGCCCACCGATTGTCAGATGGCTATCATAGATCGATCAGATCTTGGCGAACTTTGGCCAGGAGCCAAATTGGAGGTGCTTCCGAACTCGGAGCTACCACTGCGGAAATTGGCGCTTTTGTGGATTCCTCCCCCACTAGTGGAGGACGAAGCCACAATGAAGTTGATTTCCAGGCAGAACGGCCTGGACACGAGCAAATGGAGAATTATCTCCTCCAGCAAGTGTCCAAACGGGGTTGGCAAGGACCTTGTCTTGACGGTAGACGACTTGTCCTTCGTTAAGTTAAAGGATTCAAGGAGAAGCATCAAATTCGGCTTTAGTGCAGCAAAAGTGAGGCTTCCAAATGAATCCAAGAGCGGCACCGAGGAGGCTGCAAGCAATGCAAAGTAATCTGCACCACTGCGAAGCGGCCACCGAGGATTTGATGCTGTATATGGAGGCAAATGGAGTAGACGTGGCCTTAGTCCGGGAACCGTGGCTCTCAGGGGACAAAATCCGAGGACTTAGGTCAAAAAATTATAGTCTACTTCAATCAAGCACAAAAGGTAGAAAAACAGCGTGTATAGTAGCAAAGAGATCATTAAACCTCAATCTACTTTCACAGCACAAATGACATGGTGGTGGCTGTACTAGAGGAGAGGGGCAAAACTAACCTGCTCCTTGCTTCAACATACATACCATACGAAAAAGGAGACACCCCATCAGCAGCGGTCCGGGCCCATGTACAAGAGGCCGAAGATAGAGGATGGCACATGGTGATGGGATGCGACGCGAACGGTCATCACGTCCAATGGGGGAGCAGTGACATCAACAGAAGGGGTTAGTCAATTTTAGAGTTTATATTTGCTACCAACCTAACAATTTGTAATCGGGGTGACACACCCACTTTTACTAACAAAATTAGGGAGGAGGTAATAGACCTTACATTGGCCACTAACACTATTAATTTAAACGTAGAAAACTGGAGAGTTTCTCCCGAGCACTCCTTTTCGGATCATGGGAGAATTCTTTTCGATATTAATCGGAAGGTTCAGGTAGGAAAACCCTACAGGAATCCAAGGAACACGGACTGGAACAGATTTTCCACCGAAGTGGAGAAGGCAATGAAAACGAAGAGCACACAGTGCTTCGGTAACTATCTCCACACGGTGGCGGATCTGGAAGAGTCCGTAAAACAACTTTGCGAGATTTTGCTAAAAGCCTTCCAGAAAACTTGCACCATAAGCAGAGCTCGAAGGGAAACTAACAAGTGGTGGAACAAAGAGCTCAAGCAACAGAGGGACGCTCCTAGCAAGCTATATAACAAAGCGAAGAAACGTAAAGAAGAGGAGGACTGGGCTAACTACAAGCGCAGTTTTAAAGAGTATAAGAATAAGATAAGAAAGACGAATGGGACTCTTTGGTCAACTTCCTCAACTTTATAGAGGACGCGAACGAGGCCTCAAGGTTCAGGAAAATTCTTTCCAAGGACGTCATAGTCACGGGAAACCTTAAGAGATCAAATGGTTCGTGGACGGAGTCGAGCAAGGAGACACTAGAGCTGCTTATGGAGACTCACTTCCCGGGCTACCTGACAACATGGGGCGAGGAAGAGAGCCCAACGATCAGGATTAGTCCAAAGGAGGTAACTACAAGGGACGCCATCACCAAGAAGAAGGTTATATGGGCGGTGAAAACATTCGAGCCATACAAATCTGCGGGGCCGGATGGAATCACACCAGCCATGCTGCAAAATTCGATAGGCAGCATAGCAGAGGTACTGACGAGCATCTTTCAGGGCTGTTTATCATAAGGATACATCCCTGGAACATGGAGAGAGGTAAGGGTGCCCTTCATACCCGAATCGGGGAGGTCGAGCAACACTACACCAAAGGACTTTAGGCCAATTAGCCTCTCCTCGTTCCTATTAAAGACAATGGAGAGACTTTTGGACCTTAACATTAAGCAGAACAGCAAAATAGAGGAGGAGTGCATAGCACAGCACGCCTACCTTAAAGGTAAATCGGTGGAAAGTGCGCTGCATGAAGTGGTCGGAACGATTGAAAAATCCCTCTAGAGGGAGCGTTCAACAACGTCAAGGCCAATGCAATAAAGGAGGCATTAATGGAGCTGAAAGTGGAGCCCACCATCACATACTGGATAATAAACATGCTAAAAAGCAGAATTATCAGTGCAGAGACGGGAGAACACAGAATTAGAAGACTGGCGACCAGGGGTACACCACAGGGAGGGGTAATATCCCCAATTTTGTGGTTGATCGTAATCAACCTGATCTTAAAAGAACTCAGGGGTTGGAGAGTTAGGGTCACCGCCTACGCAGATGACGTAGTTATACTGACAACAGGCAAAGATCTACAAACGATCTGCGACACCATGTGTGAAGCTTTAAGAGAAACGAGCAACTGGGCGGAAAGAAATGGCCTAGGGATAAACCCTAGGTAGACGAAGCTGGTTCTCTTCACCAGAAGGTATAAGATACCAAAGGTTAGACGACCAAAGGTGAAAGGACGGGTACTAGACCTATCTAGAGAAACGAAGTACTTAGGAGTGTTCCTGGACTCTAAACTCACTTGGAGGAGTAACGTGGAGGAAAGAATGAAACAAGGGATAAACACTTTCTACATATGTAGAGGAGACAGTGGAACATCTATTGTGCTCCTGCCCAGCATTGGCCGATAGTCGGAGGCACATACTGGGGAGCGAATCCTTCACAGGGTTGGAGGAAATAGGGGTCATGGATTCAACTATTGAGGAACATTGCCAAGGGGTGGAAATGCCTCACGACAGAGGAAAAAAGGATTAAGAAATAGGAGAGGAGGGGGATAGCGAAAATATAAAGGGCATCACAATGGGCCACTTGGCCACCGAGTGGGAGTGGATCGCACAATCGGTGTGAACACTCCACCCTGCTAACCTAACCTAACCTAACCTGAAGTCCGATATCGTGCATTGAATTATCGTACAATTCGATAATTATCGTACGGGATGGCAACGCTGTGAGAGATTCTTGAATCGAAACTAAAACAAGTATGAACGAATGAGAGATTCGTACATACGCGATTTTGTTTGGATTCATGAGAGATTCTTGAATCCACACTAATGCGCGTATGAACGAATGAGAGACTCGTACATATGCGCATTAGTTTGGATCAAAACCCCCTGGATGTGGTAGTAATACAAGCCATGAACCAGACTTTTCTACTACCACACCCTTAGCATCAGAGGGCCGGTTGCCACATCGAAGAATATGAAATTTCATACGAGAAATGAAATTTTCATTGCGGGAATTTTGAAAAACGCAAATATTTTATACTAAAATCACTTTGTTATTCATTTTATGATATTTTTAATATACAAAAATGAATACAATTATATAAAAATAAGTATTAAAATATATTTACATACAGAAAAGTGGAATAAAATTAAATTATATAGGAAAAAAAAAATTCACATATATAAAAATTGAATGAGAAAATTGCGTTATTTACAAATTAACAAAACAACAACCAAATATACGATATATAAAACAATAACAAGGGAAATCAACAAAAAATAATAAAAAAATTAAAATTATAAAATATATATATGAAATCTTAACAATTTTTGTACCTGAAAAATTAAATAAAACACCACTTGTTATTCTATTTCAAGTTTTCTTTATTATAAAAAATTGAAATTTACATAAATCATTTTTAACATGTTACATTTATAAACGTTTTATTTAAATTGTTACATATTTTCACAAGTTCAGCATACAAAAACAATTTTTTTAGCAATTTATATATTGCCATAATTTACTTTATATTTAAACCATCACAATAAATTGTTATTTTATTATTTTTTATTATGTCATTATTTATAAAAATATTATTTCACTATTTTAGAATCTCAAACACTAACTTTAATAAATATTTGCGTTTGTTTACCGACAAAAAAACAAACGTCAAAATTTATATCGCCGACAAAATCCGATTTTGTGCGCGTTTGGCGGATTTTTCGATTTAGAATTTGTTTTATATTAATTACAAATACTTTAATAATAGCACTCATCATAAATTTTATATGAAATAACCATTTTTAACACTTAAATTACATGAAATTCGCGGACGAAATAAAAAACGCGATGAATTTCTCGTACTTCACTACGCGGAATATCGAGAGACGACGGCCCTTACACACACATAGGCAAAATCTGCTTCATGGCTTGTCAAGACCACTACATTCAGGGGGTTTTGGTTTGGATTCACGAGAGATTCTTGAATCCACACTAATGTGCGTTTGGACGAATGAGAGATTCGTACATACGCGTATTGGTTTGGATTTATGAGAGATTTTTGAATCCACACTAATACGCGTATGAACGAATCTCTCATGAATCCAATCTTATACGCGTATTAGTTTGAATTCGTGAGAGATTCTTGAATCCACACTAATACGTGTATGAACGAATCTCTCAAGAATCCAATCTAATACTTCAGTATTAGTATTATTCAGTATTGTTCAGTTGCACTTGCAGACAAGTGAACACGCTAATAACTCATTCTAATTTGTAAAAAATTTTAAAAAAATTTAAAAACCTAGAGTAGTTCCGATTCTTTTGAGATAATGAAATCTCTGTGTGAATAAAAATAGATAATAAAATCTCTTTGTGAATTAAATTATTTTCCACCAATTTCGATAAAATTTAGCTCTGAGAGCTGAAAAGTGCCTTGTTATTTGAATTGATCATCACATTCATCACATTCATGACATTCATGACGTTTCCTGTGTTTATTTAAATCAAAAAATTCTTTTTCTTTTTTAAACGAATGAATATAAATTAAATGAAGAAAGTGTGGAACAGTGCAACGTACCATATGGTTCTCAATCATATTACCGTAACTTTGTTTCAAGCGTTTTTGGGAAATTTACTAAGGTCTAAATATCACCTTGAACCTTTATAAGCTCAGTGTTATGTGTGCAGTGAAAAACACAAATAATTGAAAAACACTTACAACGTGATCACACTGACCATCTAAATTGAGAAAGTCAATTAACGCAATTCCTGATTCTCAATCTGATACTGTTTCAAACACCGTACCACGAATTTGTGATAATGTGCTTTGCTTGCACTTTCTGAACGAGACAATAGACGGATTGAGTTGATATAACGTCGTTTTGGTTAATGGTACCACTTGCATGAAGTTTTTGAACAAATACATACCTACCTGCTGCCACAATAAACGAGCACTTGCCAGGCTTGAATTTATTCTTAAACTATTTTTAATCTTTTTCAACGGTTTTCATATTTTCCTCAATTTTAATTTTTAGGTTATTCTTATTTTCTATAGCTAATTGATTTGTACACTGTGTTTGCTGTGTGTACTTCATTTTTAATTTAATTTATATCTTACTCTTGTTATTTATAGCTAATTTGAATTGTACACTGTGTTTGCTGTCGGATCAGGAGCTCTTTATACTCGCAATGTCGTTGGTTTGTGCCGCCGCGACCTGCAAGGATAGGAATTCTGAAAGGCTCCTTTCTTGCCAGGGTTTTTGTGGTGGTTGCTTCCACCCAAAGTGTGTGGGTCTTACCGGTTCTTTAGCGGACAAGATCGAAGCAGCTGACACCGGTGTCTATTGGTATTGCTCCCGATGCCGCAAATTTTCGTTGACTGTCCTTTTTACCCGTCTTTTGAAAATAGACTCGAACCTGCGTTCTCTTGGCTCAACCTTAAGTCAACTGTCCACAATACACTCTTCTCTCCTGTCTGAAATTGATACCCTGAAGAGTTTTGAAGCTCCCATCCATGACTCTCTGCATGACCTCCCTAAGATTCCCCCCATTTCTCTATGCTTACCCACAGAACCAACCAGGAAAACCAGATCCAACAAATCCAACAAATCCTCCTCTTCATGGCCACAGGGTCCTTCCCTTATAACCTTCTCCCCCTTACCCCATGATAATCACGCTATACCTACTTCCCCTAACCCCTCTCCTATACAAAAAATTCCTCCTACGAGCGTAAATAGACCGTCCCAGCCTGCCGAATTCGCCTCATCGCAGATTGACCGCCACATCACTCCCAACATTTCCCAACCCACTATATCACTGGACAATGATATTGCTCCCCAAACGCAACCCTCCCTCGCCCCCCACACTGTTACCCTCCCACCAAATGTTGCCTCTCCATCCACTCTCATCTCTTCTGATCCACCCTCAATCACAACTGATACCGTTCCTAACATTTCCCTCTCCTGTCCCACCAATCACATTCGCCCCAAGCCACCCAACACTCCGTTAGCTGCCTCTCGGTTGTCCTTTAATACGCTGAGGACTGTTCCCAAGACGAGGTCGGTCTTCGTGACTGAACTTGTCCCGTCTACCTCAACGGAGGACATTCTTGATCACATCTCAAACGTGATTGGGTTGAACGCGATTGATAGTAAAATAAAGGTTGTCAAACTCTCCGAGGGTAGATGTTCCTCCTTCAAGATCATCGTCCACCCCTCTCTCTTCGACCTCATCCTTTGTAAGCCGAATTGGCCCCCCGGAGTGTTTATCAAAGAGTTCGTTCCCAGGGCTCCCACCACTACCTCCTCTGGTAAAGATGTTCAAGCTATCCCCGCTTCTTCTGCCTCACCAAAAAACTCCATGCCATCTCCGTCTACTATCAAAACGTGAGAGGTCTGAGAACTAAGCCACACTCAACCTTCCTATCGTCCTATTTCCTCCCCCACGATATTATCTGCCTTACTGAAACTTGGCTCTCCTCGAACATCTACGATCATGAAATCCTTAACTCTGACTTTACTCTGTTTCGGAAAGACCGTCTCCACGGTGGCGGTGGTGTCTTAATTGCTGTGCGGTCATCACTAAATGTATCAATACTTCCCAATTCCTCCTGCGAGCCACTTGAACTCATTTCTGTCAAAGTTCGCTTCCCTATGTTTAACCTTATCATTATCTCCTGCTATATCCCTCCTCGATCCGCTGATAGTGTCTTCACTCACCTTTCAACAGAATTAGATTCACTGGTATCCTCCTCAGAGGTTCAAGATCATGTCCTTCTCATTGGTGATTTTAACCTCCCCCTTTTTTTATATTAATATAAATATTATTCTTAATCTTATTTTACTGTTACAATAACAATTTCTCAAAAAACGAGAGAAAAATCTAGGGCTCTCTAAGGCATATGCTTAATTATATGTTCCATCATTTAACATAGTTTAAATCTGCCAGCACAAAGGAAGATTTAATTTTATCTATACATTTCCGTTCAAAACATAGCATATACAGTGTTCACAAGAGATAGATTATAGTTATCAGACAAAAGCAGTAATTTGTAACTAATACTTAATCTATCTTGCAATTATTCATACTATTTAATCCATTTTTCACGTCTTAAAATATAATAAAAAAGCTTGATTATTAGAAGGAGAGACACTCAGATAATACATATCAATTTCAAGATATTATTCCTATTTTTGAATTTTAATGAAAATATTAGGATCTTCTACCGTGAAAAACCACTCTTTCAGCTTCTTCAGAAAAGCTTTTTTATGTCTTACTTGCCTTTTACTATATGGAAGTTTACTATAAAGTCTCGGTGCCAAAAAATCATAGTATCTAGTAAAAAAGGTGTTATTTGATTTCGGAATTACGAACCCATTTATAGATCTCAGTTTCTGTGAGTATGCATTCAAATTACAAATCATGTTCCCACTTTTATGACAAAACATTTTAAGCACCTTATACACAAAGATATATTTTAATGGTAGAATTTTCAAACGAAGAAAAAGTGGAAGTGTGTGCTAGTATTCTTTTCCCAGTGAAGCCACATATTGACTTGGAGTTGATCATTAACTTTATTTCAGGGTTAGGAAAAATTGGTTTTTCGATATTGCTCCACAAGGCGTCCCTGAAAAAATAATCACTTTTTGTCACTTTTCGAACGTATATGTAACGATAGTTAAAATTTTAACCCTGGCAGAAAAATATAACATTTCCACCGAATGTGAATTCCCGTAGCCAAGGGAGGCAAACACTTGAGAATATTCTATTTTCTCTCTCCAGGTGTACATTCTACTTTTTCCAACACACTACTTTATGAAACCTGCCGCTAAAAGTTTCCCATTTTCAATTTCTTTCAGAAAACTTGACTTGACTTTGCAATCTGCACTTTACTTCACACTCATTTGTTCAATTTTCATTTGTTAATTATCTCAATTCCCACTTTCCGAGCCTTTCACTTCTTTTCTTGATTAAATATATTTTTAATTATGCAGAGGAAAAACTTTCATCCTCGACTGCACCAATCTCTTAGAGGTATAGCTACTTGGGCGATACCTTTGATTGTTAATAACGAGGAAGAAGCTATTCAGTTGTGTTCTGATTTGAATCTCTTGCCTTCAAAATAATCCTTCGGTGTGCTGCAATCTGCAAATGAAGGTCGAGTTGACTAGCACCAGCAAATTGGGTTGGTTTTGATGCTGGTCGAGTAAGGGCTTAAAACAGAAACGGTCTAAGGCCTGCAGAAATTATATTGCCGAGGTAATCGCCATCATTGTTTGTTCTGTTTTGTAACACACAGTTACTAAAGTACACAGCCATATTGAGGCTTGGAGGCAACGTCGTTTTAAAAAAGATAAGGCAACAATAAGTGACCAAACTGTGGTGGGTTACTGTAGATTGTTGAGACAATTAGTTAATGTTACCCAAGAGATGAAAAAAAGTGTCCTTGGCATCATCTGTAAAGACGAGAAGCAAGGTGAATTTTTTCAAGCTGATTCTAACAGTACAGCAAGTATTTGGCCCCTAGTGTCCCGTTATACCGACAAGGAAATTTCTTTGGTTAGCACTGATAGTGCTAAACAGTACTGTTGGAAATTATAGAGAAAGTTTTACACTATATGACTACTTTATTGTACAAAGGTTATTAACTATATTATCGAAGAAAAAATTACATCTTGAGTATGAAAAATTTTGACAAGGACAAACTGTGTTTAAGTGTGTGTGTGTGTTGTTTTAGAACAAATACAAAAAGTGTTCCCAACGTAAAAATATTAAATTGACAAACCTCTTGATACTTAACCCTGCCACTTTTTGTCATATTTAATAATGAAGTGAAATTATCAATTAATCCCACATCACATAACTAATATTTACGTTACTTAAAACAAAATACATAAGATTATTTATTTTCAATCGATGTAATGTTCATTATGTTTCGCAAAAATTCAAATCAATCCCTCGGTGACGCTTTCGTTAAACTATCTGCCAACTGCTCTTGCTCGTTGTTCGTTGAATTTTTCGCGAATGTAATGATAATCCACATCGATATATTTCGTGCGTTTGCGACATTCTGGGTTTTTCACAAGACAAATCGCACTTTGATTGTCCATTAACAGCCTCGGTTCACTGAATTGATTTGGAAATAACTCATCGAGCAAACGTTTTAACCAGACCAATTCCTGTGTTGCTTCAGCTGTGGTCACATATTTTGCTTCTGGTGTTGACAAAGTGACACATTCCTGACTTTGTGAACACCAACTAACTATACCACCATTGATAAAAAATGCATAGCCCGTTTTTGATTTGCGTGTGTCTAAATTTCCAGCGTATTCTGAATCACTGTATCCGTAAAATTGATTTTTATCGTGACTCGCACACAGTATTCCATGATTCAGAGTTCCTTTAACATACTTAAGAATGCGTTTGGCTGCATTCACATGAATATCTTTGGGATGTTCCATGTAACGACTGACCAAACCCACAGCATAACATATATCAGGCCGTGTAGCGATGGCAAGATACATCAAACTGCCAATCAATTGTCGATATGGGTATTTTCCATTATCCGCATCTTCAAATTTACTTAATTTTTGATTGGGATCACATGGTACACTCACCGGATGGCACGATTCCATTCCAAATTCCTGGAGAACCTTTCGTGCATAACCACTCTGATGAATGAAGATCGAATTGTTTTCAAGCTGCTCGATTTGAATTCCCAGGAAACAACTTACATTGACCAACTTGATTTCAAATTCTTTTTGTAAATGTTGAACGACCAATTTCCCATGATTATCCCATCATCAACATATAACGCCAAGATAACTGTGTCTTCGCCATCTGACTTTATGAAAACGCATGGATCTGATTGACAAGCGACAAAATCGAATTTTTCAATGAACGATTTGAATTTATTGTTCCAACAACGGAAAACCTGCTTTAAACCATAAAGATTTTTCCTTAATTTGCATACCCGATCCGTGATGTCACAAAATCCAATCGGTTGTTGCATGTAAACATCATCTTCCTGGTCACCGTAAAGAAACACTGTCTTAACATCAAATGTTTCAGTTTCATTTTGTTGGCCACTGCTATTGATAACAAAACGCGCAATGGGCTGATACGCATAACCGGACTGACCGTTTCTGCATAGTCTATCCTATATTGTTGATTGAATCCACGGACCACAAGTCGTGCCTTATACCGTTCAATTGAACCATCCGGGCTTCTTTTGATTTTGTAAACCCATTTATTATCGATCAATTTTTCATTTTCTGGCTTTGGTACAAGTTTCCATGTTTCATTGACCATCAACGAATCAAACTCATTTTGCATTGCACGCTCCCACTGTTTGTGATCATTCGATGCCATGGTTTCTTGATATGAATTTGGTTCACATTGAATAGATAAAAATAACGACGACTGCTCTTGTGAACTGCTTCTTAAACTTCCTGGAACAGTATTTTCAACATTGATACCCGACAATGTAGTCAGTTGTCGACGTCTTATCGGTGCTGGACGAACCAATTTTGGAACCTCGAAAATTTCATCTGTATCATTCTTATTTTTGTGTTCAGCTTCAGCTTCTTGTTGACCATCATCACCTCATTCATCGATATTTTCTTCAAGTTCTAATAATGAAAACTCAGCCTGATCAGTCACAAGAAATTTCACATCACGAGCAAATTCAAATTTTTTTGTATCTGGATCGAGCACACGATAGCCTTTTATTTTTTTGTCATACCCGACAAAAACACATTTCTTTGCCTTCGGATCCAGTTTTTTTCGTTTTTCCTTGACGATGCGTACATATACTTCGGAACCAAACACATGGAAATGATCGATTGAAGGTTGTTTTCAATACACCGTGCTAGTGCCTGTTTGATTAAGACTGTGTGCTAATCGACGACATAACCTTTCGAACGACATTTTGAATTCAATTTCGAACTTTTTTGACATTTGATACCTTCGCTTGTTACTAAAACTGAAAAAAAACTATTAACTTATATAACTTCAAGAATATAATAAAATACTTACGTTTTTTCCTGCATTCATGTGACGTTTCCGTTTTGTTTTGAAACTATCCCTGAACGGAACAATAAGGTGCCAATATAAAGTTGGCATTTTCGGAGACAAGAACCTTTCGAAAATGTGACTTTGATATAATGCCAATCAAAATGTCAGTTGTATGAAAGTGCCGTCGATTAGCACACAGTCTAAGCACATAAACTGCCGAACTAACAGCCTCCGTCCATAGATTTGAATTCAAACTTCTTGCCTGAATCATCGATCTGGCAGAGTCCATTATTGGTCGCATTTCTCGTTCCGCAGTGCCATTCTGTTCTGGTGTGTATGGTATTGAACGACGATGACGGATGCCATTTTCTTCCATGAACAAAGTCATTTGCTCATTAACAAATTCCGTACCGTTGTCTGTTTGTAAAATTTTAACCGGATAAGCACATTCTTTTTCGGCTATCTTGACAAAATCCTTGAATATTGTGCATACTTCGGAGTTTTGATTTGAGAAATACACGAAACGCATGTTTGAATAATCATCTTTCAAGAGAACAATTTACCTGGAACCACCGAATGATTTTTCTTCAATGGGACCGCAAACATACGAATGTACAATTTGTTCACAATTATTTGATTTCTCTTGCGTGATTCGAAACTCAATTTATGTTGTTTTCCATTCGCACATCCATCACAGTCGAATTTGTCATCTAGAAAAGCAATGTAACGACTTTTCAAAATTTCCTTCACATGTGCGATATTTTGATGTGCTATTCGTTCATGCCATTCACGCAACGAATTTGTTTTCAATGTTATATTCATCGATGAACCAATATCGGTAGGTTGATCAGGTAGGATAACCTTGAAATTCATTTTGAACAAGGATCTATGCCGCTTACCCGTTGCCATAACTTTGTCGCCATCCGAAATCTCAAATAATTGGCTAACCGATCGAGTTTTATGGCCATTTTCCAAAACCTTTGTTTCTGAAAGCAAATTCGCATGATTATTTGACATAAACAAAACATTTGATACCTTCTTCCTTATCCATTTGTCGCCTGTGAACGACAATACATTAATTTCACCAGAGCCATTAGCATATGTTGCCCTACCATTAAACACCATTGTCGACCGCCGAACATTGAATTCATTATATGTACGAAACCATTCACGACGATTATAAACGTGGTCCGTTGCACCAGAATCAGCGAACCAAACTGCATCCGATGATATTTTGCCGGATTCACAAAAGAATGCTTTCGATTCCTTCTGCTGTTCTGATATGCTTCCATTACAAGATATATTTGTTTGTTTCTTCTTTGGTGCCTTGCAAACACGTTTGTAGTGATTATCGCCACCACTATTAAAATATTTGAGACTTCTCTGTGGTTTATTTGGTTGATTTTTATTTTCAGCAGATGAATTTGTCGAAAATTTTGTTTCTTCTTTGCTGAATTGTTCTGGCGCACAAAGAAAGCTTCCGATGAGGACTCATATTTTTCAATGGAATTCATACGGTTTTCTTCGATCACCAATCGACTTGTCAAATTTTCAATCGTTTGTAAACGTTGTTGCGTTGACTCCCAAGTACTTATAAAATGTTTGTACTCCGCCGGCAATGTCATAAGAATTTTTGTTGTGACCATGTTATTACCGATGTTGACTCCCAAATCTTTCAATTGCTGTACGATTTTTTCGAGTTTGGCAATGTGTGTCGCCATGTCATAACCCTTGTCTTTCGCGAATGAAAACAAATGTTGCTGAAGTAAATGTTTGCCAGCCTCATGCTTCTGCTCAAAAACTGTGTGCAATTTGACCTACATTGCTTTCGATGTTGTGCAATTTATGATGTGAATAATTGTTTTTTCACCGAGTGACTATGCAATGATCTTTTGAGCACGCGCATCTTTCTTTTTCCACGCCAAAATTTTTTTTTTATTTTCTGCAAGTACGGCCTCATTGCCAGATACATCATTTGGAATTTTTCTGTCTCCAGAAATTACATCGAAAATATCATGCGCAACCAATGTTACTCTTACTGTGAATTGCCATGTTGGCCACTGTGATGCTTGTTGTAATTTTTCAATTTCGATCGTTCCACCAACTTCGTCCAAAAGTAATTTCACTGTTCAGAAATAATTACGTATCAACGAATTTCCATGAATTCGGAACCAAATTCTACAAAATGTTTCCAATACGACTCCGCTATTCACACCGAAAAAACCAAGCAACCACGTGTCCGTGCCTGTTTTCTAGAATGCTCGTTTACCGGTATGTCGTCAAATTTCACAATCGTCCGTAATAATTCCAATTCTTGATATTTCTGCAAAAATCCAAAAAGTAACTACTCACTTATGCGTTGCCTAGGCCCATAAGCTGTTGGAAATTATAGAGAAAGTTTTACCGTATATGACTACTTTATCGTACAAAGGTTACTAACTATATTATTGAATAAAAAATTACATCTAGAGTATGAAAAATTTTGACAAGGAAAAACTGTGTTTATATGTGTGTGAGTGTTGTTTCAGAACACATACAAAAATAATGTTCAGTTGACAAAACCCTTGATACTTAAAAAGTACCATAGTGTTGAAAACTTGTTTTCATGTCATACTGTCCATTTGCAAACCAACCACAGCAAGGTAGAATATGTAGCCAAATTGAATCCTAAAAACACTACTAATGCCTAAGCGAACCAGAACAAGTTGCTCAAAAAGCGATTAAATACGGCAAAACACCTAACATAATCGAAGAGTACATTTCCCTGCATCATTATAGACAGTCCACCTTAGCAAAATTATACACCAAGGACGGAACTTCGCAAGTAATGCATTTTTTAGAGTATATACGGAAGGTATATCCTGCCTTATAGACGGGAAGATCTATAAAAAAGGAAGCAAACGTCGATTTTTCGTATTGAGACATTTCGTGTTGAATTGACGACTTTCCGCTATAAAATAAAGTCCTTTTATTTTTATTACATAACTTATAAAGTCAGCTTGTTTAATCTGAGATGTCGTTAAAAAGTCTGTTTTGCACACATGCAACAGATCATTAGAAGCACTTTATTTGCAACTGAACAAGTAAAGAATCATAAGGACTTCGTTGTAAACTAGGAAAATGGCTGAATCGATTATACGAAACAGATATTCTGTTTAAGGAAACAAACATCGATATCTACGTTTTCAAGTAATAAAGGACAGAAAAGTTTCATAAAGCTAAAAACTTTTAAGTCAATTAGTTCATATGATGATTCTAATAACATTTCAAGACATTTTTGTATTCTATTATGCACTCAAGTGTTAAAGTCAGTAAAGACCACGTTATTAACATAAAAATATCTACTTGTTTAAAGATTCGAACGTGTTCGTTTATATATGTGATGGACCATAAAGTCTTTAATGTTAATACGGAAAGAAAAAATCTATAAAACGCATGGAGGTGTCTTGCATTATGTTCACGTTTTTTAATACAAAGTAGGTACATATATGGTGGTCATCAAATATGTTATAATCATTTTTTCCGTCAACATGTAAGTTCGTAGTATCCAGTATTGGAAAGGGGATCATTTTGGTCATATGGCGATTTGCTCTGTTTTTGTGCATCGTGTCAAGATTAAATGGTGATTTTCTTACAAGGTAATATGTGAATCAAATAAAATGAAAATTTGATAAGACTTGTGCGGAAATTTCAATAAAATGTATAGTTACAATTTATACAATTGTTAAAAATAAAAATTAAAATTATATTTACATACATTTTATTGTTTTACATTGCATCCCATTTTATTTATTAACCAACTAGTTATTTGAAGCATATGCAATAGCCTCTCCTTAGATTTTTTAGATTTTACCAAATGTGCAGAATTAATCCACGTATATTTCTGCTTTCAGCGATACGAATAGGATGCTCCAAGCCGTGCGCGCTACGTAACTTACTGCAAGCTGTTTCCCACTAATAGTCAAATTTTTTTGCTTTCCAAGATAGTCCCGTTCCCATGATGGTGAAATAGTCCCCTACTGGATCCCACGATGCCCGATGGCAGAAGCAACAAATAATAACAGGAGAAATAATATCAAAAAGAATAGCGCGAAAACACTTTACAATAATAACAGGAATATCCAAAACCTACCGTAGAAGGAAGGAACTAGAACCTGGAACCAGACACAATCATTTATAACCTCGACAAAACAGTGAGTTTTTTTAGTGGGTAATGAAAATTCGTCTGAGCCTGCCGAGCCTCCTGAGGGTTCTTGCACCTTAAATGAAAAAGAACTGTGTTCATGGGTTTGCACTGGGTTTCATTTAAAAGTAAATGTTATGAGGGTGTGTCATTTGTATCGTGGGAAGCAAAAATGTACATGAATTCTCCAAATCCGATAAAATCTAAGAAATCCTCATTACAATCAATAAAATGTTTTAATCAGAATATTGTAAATTGCAAACTTTTTCTAATTTAATTTATAATTTTCAGGCGCATGGCAGTTTTAAAAGCAAGAAATCAACTTCTTCATCTTGTCTTCATTTACAATGTTCGAAGAATGCAACCGATGATGAGCAAAGCCGAGTTCTAAAAGAAATCAAAATTAAACTTCAACGAATTTTAAAATAACTTGTGGAAAGTAATTTTGTATTGAAGTGTATTGAAAGGTCTTCCAGTAATTTCTATTTGGTAATAAAGTAATTTAAAATCTGTAGTAAGGGAACATGCACAAATTACGTAACGGCTTTGGAGGTGGGTGAGGGCTGTGATTTTGTTACCAAATGTGACAGATGTTGTGACTGGGCCAAGACCCAGTCACACATGTACGCATGCCTACCAAAACGAGTCTCCCCCCCCCTCATATCCCCCTCCCAACCCTCAAGAAATCGCCCGTTCGCCGGCCCGAAACGCTGTGTCAGCGCACGCGCAGACAGTGTTGCACATGTGCAATACAATTTGCAATATTGTTTTCGCAGCGTTCCGGGCGCGTCAATGGTGCAACGATGCTGTCACCACATCCGATCAAATATCGTCGCAACATTGTTGCCCAACGCGGTCGGATTTCGATGCACAAATAGAAATCCGATCGCGTTGGGAGAAGCGAGAAGCGAAAATTGCTGATCGCTGCCATTCTTGGTGGCCATGCGCGATCGGCGTTTTTCGCCCGCTGACAAGCGACCGGGGAACACACACGACACACACTCACGGTCGGCAGTTGGAGGAGTTGGCTGTCGTCTCTGTTTCGAGACTCGTTTAACTAAATCTTAAATTTTTCTTTTACAAAAATCCTAAATGAAAAAAATTTTATAGTGTTACAAAAAAAAAAACTTTTTAAAAAATCAACAATATTTGATAAATTTTGAAATAGTTTAAAAGAAGTCCTAGATAAAAATAAACAAAATCCTAGACGGAAAAATAAAAGTTTTATAAATTTTGAATAGTGTTTTTATAAATTTTGAATAGTGTTTAATAAATGAATATTTAACAAATTTCTAAAGAATCTAGATGGAAAATGAAAATATGATAGTGTCAAAAAAAAAAAATTTAATAAATCAATAATATATAATAAATTTTGAAATAGTTTAAAAGAAGTCCTAGATGGAAATTAACAAAATCCTAGATGGAAAATGAAAATTTTATAGTGTTTAAAAAAAAAAAAAAAACAATTTAATAAATCAATAATATTTAATAAATGTTGAAATAGTTTAAAAGAAGTCCTAGATGAAAGTTTTATAAATTTTGAATAAGCGTTCTAAAACCAATCTGACAAAATCTCAAATGAAAATTTCATACAGTGTTAAAAAAAAAACAATTTAATAAAGGAATAATTAATAAATTTTGAAATGGTTTAAGGAAGTCCGAGGCGGAAAAATGAAAGTTTTATAAATTTTGAAGAGTGTTTCAAAACCAATTTGACAAAACCCCAAATGAAAATTTTTATATTTTTTGAATAGTGTTTTAAAAACAATTAATAAAATCCTAAATAAAAATATAATAAAATTAGGAACAGTGTTTTAAGAAAAAAAAATCATTTAACTTAATCCTAAGAAAACATTTATAGAGGTATTATTAATAAACTGATCGTTATAACCTGGAAATGTGGTTTGAAAATCGTATGTGAATGGAAATAGTTTTTTTTTTGTTAAAATACGTTTAACAAAAATCCAAAAACTCCATTTGGCGTCGTTGACGTGAAAAATTTATGACAGGTGCGGGTGAACTTCTCCCACAAGCACTCCCCGTTTCCTAACTCAAGATAGAGAGTTAAAACACAGAGAGGGAGGGGGAGCTGCAAGAACGTGTTACATAACGCGATACAATATATAGTTTGAAATAATTTATTTATTTATTTATTCAGCCATTAAAATTACATAAAAATTACATAATTCACACACAGATAAACAAGGTTATCTGTTTGTGGGGCTGACTACAAAAAAAAACTTACTAACTAAATTTAAACTTAGAAAATACATTGTTTGAAGTTTCAAAGTAGCTTACGCATAAGTTATAATTCATAAAATTTTTCTCAACTTAATTCTTTCTAAATATTAGCTACAGCTCATTCTATTAATTTTTTTTCCTTATCTTATTATCCAGAGTTTTCAAAATATTTGGTAATATGTTAGATATTCGTATTGCCTTAATATAACTATTTTTACTACTAACTGATTCATGTCTCGTAGGTACTTGTATGTTTTTAGTTTTGTTTACTTGTTTGTTTTACTTTTGGAATTTATGTATTTTTTAAATTATCGTAGTGATATATCAAGGATTCTATTGTATATAATAGTTCTATATTTGGTGGGTTTTATGGTGCGCTGTAAATTAGTTTTTGTTCATAATCTTTAGTAATGTTTTCTGACAATTTTTTAATAGTCTATAATATAACAGTTGTTTGCTTATTCTGTGCTAATACAGACGTTATGAGCAGGTTTTTATGGCTTTGAGCTTTTGAATTTCAATTGAATACTTTTCGTATGTCTTTCGTTTTGTGAAAGTGATTTCAAAGTAAATAAAGTTTTAACGAAACTTTTAAAAAAACAGCTTCAAGTGAATTATATTTTAGGGAATTTAATTAATTTCTTCAATTTTATTTTGTTGAAACAAGTGATTTCCTGTTAATCATTTACCGAAGATTTGGTGAAAAACTAGAAACAATTGAAAATGAGCATTTGTGACATAACAATTATTCTTGTTAATTACTAAAAACAATATAAAATTCAAGTGTTACAAATCATTGAACAATGAACCTGTAATAAGTGGAG
Source organism: Chrysops caecutiens (assembly GCA_963971475.1). Taxonomy (NCBI): domain Eukaryota; kingdom Metazoa; phylum Arthropoda; class Insecta; order Diptera; family Tabanidae; genus Chrysops; species Chrysops caecutiens. Next base: position 38,151,470 of record OZ020568.1, on the reverse strand, counting down.
TTGCTTAAAGTTTTACGCGTTTATTTAAAAAAGACGAGCTAAAATTTCTATTTTTTACTCAAATGAAACTGCAAAAGCTTCAGTGTTGATCAAAATAATTTAAATTTTTAACTTCGTTTAAAACCACATAACATCAGCATCAGAGTGCATCTTTCAATTATTGAATATTCTTGATTCATGTACCGCGTGCAACCAAACGGTTTACACTAACAACCAGCTGGTTTGAAGAAAATACGGAACAGTCGATCGCTGCCTCAACAACAAAGGATTCTTTGGGGCTTGCCAGAGTTACCGCTTTCTACGTCATTTTCTGCTGCCACACCAATTGAGGACTTGCCAGGCCTGAGTTTTGTTTTTAACCTTGGTGGACTTTGGCTGGACCTTGGTTGCAACAACAACCGTGGACAAATACCGTGGACAATCACCGGACTTGCCAGGCTTGAAAATCAGTTTCTATGCAATAAAATTGATAATTTTAATAATTAAAATTTATTCCAACAGAAGCATTTAAGCACTCCTATTCTTACAGCTTACCTTACTTGTACACTGTTTTCGTTACCGGATCAGGAAACTGCCACATTTAAAATGACTTTGGATTGCGCCGCCGCGACCTGCAAAGACAGGAACTCTGATAGGTTCCTCTCTTGCCAGGGTCTTTGTGGTGGATGCTTCCACCCTAAATGTGTGGGTCTTACGGGTGCTATAGCCGACAAGATCGTCGCAGCTAACACCGGTGTCTACTGGTATTGCGCAAGATGTCGCAAATTTACTTTGAGTGCCCTTTTCACCCGTCTTTTGAAAATAGACTCGGATCTGCGTTCTCTTGGCTCAACCCTTAGTCAACTTTCCACAATACACTCTTCTCTCTTGTCAGAGATTGATACCCTGAGGAGTTTTGAACCCCCCCAGGCCGCCGCACGGCGTGACCCTCTTATTGTACCACCTATCTCACTATCCATCCCTATTGTATCAACCAGGATAACCAGATCCAACAAATCCAGTAATTCCTTACCACCGGGTCCTTCCCTAATATCCTTCTCCCCCTCATCCTCATCCCATGAAAATCACAATATTCCTCCTCCTCCTAATCCCACTACTCTTCCAAATAATCCTCCTAATTCTCTAAATCAACCTATCCAGGCCACTGATTTGACCTCCTTACCTACTGATAACCACATCTCTCCCAACATCTCCCTACCCACCATATCCCAAAATAATGTATATGTTCCTTCCCCTTCACCCCACACCAATACCCCCCTACTTAACGTTGCCCCACAGTCCTCACTCATCTCTTCTGATTCCCCTTCAATCTCGACTAGTATTGCTCCTGTCATTACAGTTTCCTGTCCTGCTAACGGCACTTCCCCCAAGCCACTCAACTCCCAGTTAGATACCTCACGCTTGTCCCTTAGCACGCTGCGGACTGTTCCTAAGTCGAGGTCCGTTTTTGTGACTGAACTTATCCCTTCTACCTCAACTGAGGACATTCTCGCTCACATCTCTAACGTGATCGGGCTGAATGTCACCGACAGTAAGATAAAGGTCGTAAAACTCTCCGAGCGAAGGTGCTCATCCTTCAAGATTATCGTCCATCCCTCTCTCTTTGATCATATCCTTTGCAAGCCAAATTGGCCCCCCGGTGTGTTTATCAAAGAGTTCGTTCCTAGGGCTCCCCCGACATCCCTCCCTGGTCATGATGTACAAGCTCCTCCCACTTCATTAGCCTCACAAAAAAACTCGATACTGTCTCTATCTACTACCAAAACGTGAGGGGTCTTAGAACTAAGACACACTCAACCTTCCTTTCTTCCCACTCCCTTCCCCACGATATTATCTGCCTTACTGAAACATGGCTCTCCTCGAACATCTTTGAGTATGAAATCCTAGACTCTGAATTTATTCTGTTTCGTAAGGACCGTCTCCTCGGTGACCCAAACCATCGGGGTGGTGGTGTCCTAATCGCCGTCCGTTCGTCTTTAAATGTAACATTACTTCCCAACTCGTCCTGTGAACCACTTGAACTTATTGCTGTCAAAATTCGCTATCCAACATTCAACTTATTCATTGTCTCCTGCTATATCCCTCCTCGATCTGCCGAAAGCGTCTTCACCCACTTATCAACTGTACTTGATTCTCTTGTAGGTTCCTCAGATGGTCTTGATCATGTCCTTCTCTTGGGTGATTTTAATCTCCCTCACCTAGATTGGTGTATGAGCTCCGAATCAAATAACTCTTCTTTCACTATTCCCTCTACTCCTGCTGAGACGGCTCTTGTTGACTCCACTTCCTCCCTCTATTTATTCCAAATGAATTCCGTCCGAAACCAGAACTCCCGTCTACTGGACCTAGTTTTTTCGAACAACCCGAACAATGTGTATGTTTCCCCCTCCTCTAATATCCTCTGTAGCATTGATCCACATCATCCTCCTCTTTCAATTACTATTTCCCACTCCTCTCCAACATTCACCGATTCTTCTCATTTGCAACCTATTTTTAATTTTCGTAAGACTGACTTACATCTCCTCTCGTCGACACTTTGTGACCTCCTCCATAAAATTGAATGTGTCGCTCCCGTTACTGACCCTTTCTCCCAGTTCTACGACCTCCTGCGTAACTCTATCTCCTCCACCACGCCTTCATCCAAGCCTCCCCCAATCGACTCATCGCCCATATGGTACTCTAGAGAAGTTAAGACACTCAGGAAAAAAAGAAACTCATATTGGTCAAGATATCTTCGCTCCGGCTCTTTAGATGATTTCACTCAATTCAGATTGTTGAGTCAAGATTTTTCCCGTTTAGTCAACTTGAACTACCATAATTTTCTTTCCTCTGTAAAGTCTAACCTTAGCTCGAATCCTCGCTCGTTTTTCTCCTTTGTCAACTCCAAAAGAAAACGCAAAGGTGATAACTTTCCGCAATCTCTTTCCTATCTTGGTGTAGAACTCAAGGATCCCCTATCGATTGCAAATTCCTTTGCTTCCTTTTTCTCACCCACATTCTATAAAGGTCAATTTGCCCCTGATGTCGAATACTTCACTGATCTCAATCCTACCCTCTCCTCCGAATTCCCTATCCTTCACATCTCCGAAGCCGAGGTTCTTATTGAGCTCCAACGTCTAAAAGATGATTTCTCTCCTGGCCCAGACGGTATTCCACCTGTATTACTCAAGAAATGTGCAACGCTCCTAGCCTATCCATTATCTTGCCTCTTTAATCTGTCCCTCCAATCGGGTATTTTTCCCGATGTCTGGAAGACGAGTTTCTTGATCCCTATCCATAAAAAGGGATTGAAGTCGCATGTTTCTAATTACAGGCCCACTGCCAAATTGCCGTCCATCCCTAAAATTTTTGAAAAAATACTTGTTAATAAACTTTACCCCTTCCTCTCCTCCTTCATTGGTCCTCACCAGCATGGGTTCCTAAAAGGTAGATCCACCGTCACCAACCTTGTCCACTTCACTTCTTTCTCCATTAACGCTCTGGAGCGGGGCGAAGCTGTCGAAACTATCTTCACTGACATCCATTAATCCTACTTAAGCTCAAATTAGCCGGTTGCCCAAACTCTTTTCTTAGTTGGATTGATTCTTACCTTTCCAACCGTATTTATCGCGTTAACTTTAGATCCACCCTCTCCTCATCCATCACGGCTTCAAGTGGAGTTCCTCAAGGTAGTCATCTTGGTCCGATTCTGTATGTGTTTGCTACGAATGACCTCAGCAAAGTTATTCACAATTCCGTGGTTCTCTCGTATGCCGATGATACCAAACTTTTTAAGAATATATGTACTCCTCATGATTACCTAGAACTACAGCAGGACCTCAACCGTCTCACAACATGGTGTTCAAAGAGCAATTTGAATTTGAATATCTCCAAGTGTGAGCACATTTCCTTTCATCGGAAGCGTAACATGGTGCCACACGTATTCTATATTAATGGAACTGCGGTGAGGTCGGTAAGCTCCACTATGGATCTGGGCGTCCTTCTTGATACGAAACTTTCCTTCCGTGATCACCTGAACCATGTTGTCACTAAAGCGAGAGTCATGCTTGGCTTCATCTCTAGGTGGTCTAGAGAACTTGCAGACCCTCACACTTTTTTGACACTTTTCACCTCCCTGGTGCGCCCGATCCTGGAATATGCCTCTCAGGTATGGTCACCGTTTCATCTTGTGCACATCGAACGCCTTGAAGCGGTCCAGAAAAGGTTCCTCCGCTCGGCACTTTCTCACCTCCCCTGGTCTGATCCTCTTCATCTTCCCCCATATGTTGATCGTCTCCATCTCCTTAATCTACAATCTCTTGCAGAACGGCGTGTTATGGCGGACCTTTCTTTTATGCACGCCATTATTCAAGGTCACATCTTTTCTCCGTACATTCGTGACCAGTTAGTTCCCCGTCACAATGCCTTCCATCTTAGGTCGCGTGTCCCATTTGATGTTAGGTTCCACCACACGGAGTTTGGCAGAATGGAGCCTATCACACGCATGATTCGTTTTTATAATCATGCTATTCCTTTCCTGCAGGACGCGGAGGGCATTTATGAACCTCGTAAGGCCTTTAGGAAGTGCTCTAGTGCGCTCCTACTGCAACTGAATGGTTAGTTCGCGCACTAACTGATACGAACGAATTCAGTACATTTCATTCAGTTTATTAATTTTTTTTTCTTCTTGTTTTTTTTTTTTTTGTTTTTTTCTATCTATTTCTTTTATCGTCCGTATCGTAATTCTATTACTTTACCTAATGTTGATTTAATTTAGTAAAATTATGATTGCTTATCGCGTGCGTCTGTTTTTTCAACTATTTTTTCTTTTTTATACTTCTTATCTACTGTCTGTTTAATTTTCTTTTTTTTTCTTTTTTGCCTATGTGTTTTTGACTTGTATTTAATTTGTATCTTGTATATTTAACTTGTATTAAGTTGGAATAAAATAAATAAATAAAATAAATAAATAAATAAATAATCTATTGTTATATGCACCTCCCCAAGCTATAATTCCGTAACTTATAATACTGTGAAATAAGGCATAGTAAATCATTCTTAGCTTTTTTGGTTCATTGCTTTGGCTAGTTTATAGAATATGAGGATCAATAACATTGTTTTTCCTGTAATGTATTCTATATGTTTATCACATCTCATTCTGTAGTCAAAGGCTGCTCCTAGGTACTTTGTGCTGTTAACCATTTTTAGGGGTTTATTTTCAATTCTGGTATCAATTATGTTTGGTACACTAGAACAGTAATTACCAAAAGTTACATAGGTTGTTTTATCTATGTTTAGTTACAATTTATTCAAAGCAAATTTTTTCTCGCACTCCTGCCCATGTATCATCTGTTACGCTCATAGCTGTGATGAGATCGTCAGCATATGAGATCTCTTAGCATATCATTTATAAACAGTATGAATGAATGTTGTCCTAGAATGGTACCCTGAGATACTGCCGTATTTATTTAGATATTATTAGGTATTTAGGTTTATAACTGCTTACGCAGTTAAGTATTCTTACGCTTTGTTTTCTGTTACTTAAATAACTCCCCATTAATTCATGCGCCTTGCCTCGGATACCATATTTGTATAACTTTTGTAATAATATTTTGTGATCCACTGTGCCGAACGCTTTTGCTAGGTCCAAAAATTCAACTGCTATTGGCTTAGTTTTATCCAGTCGTTCATAAATGATATTTGATATGTGTTGTAGGGCATCTTTAGTGCCTTTTTTTTAATAAGACCATATTGATTTTTGTTAATTATGTTGTGTTTGTTAACAACTGTTGTGTATAATTTTTTCAAAAATCTTTGCTAGGTTCGATATGAGTAATATCAGTCTATAGTTTTTTGCGTAAGTTTTGTTGTCAGTTTTATATATTGGAATTATTTCTGCGTATTTTAATGCTTCGGGCCAAATAGTTTTTTCTATACTTTAGTTAAGGAAATGTTCGAGTGGTTCTTAAATAAACTTTGTTAAGATTTTGATAGTTTTGGCATTTATATTGTCTACACCTCTGTTCTAAAGGGGCATTTTATTTAGGGCAATTTCATAATAATTAGTTGGATATAAATCAATTGATTTAGAATTAGTTGAAGGCATTTGTATTCTTTCATTTGCAGGTTGCTTAATCTTCTCACTCAATTCTTTCCTAATATTACTGAAGTATGAATCCATAACATTAGCTAGCTTTTTTAAGTCATGAGGTCTATATAATGCTGAAATCTCAACATCTTTTTTTGAATTTAATTTGATACAAGTGCTAATAATTTTTATTCTTTCAATTTCTATTATTTCAGTAAACTCTTTAAGATTTTCCTCAATGAGAATGATTAGCCCATCTGAGTTGTTTATCTTACTGTTATTGTAAGATGTTTTATACCCTGTTAAATTAAAGTGCTTATAATAATCTAAGTTCCACGCTTCCGTGCATACAATCATAAATGGCTTAAAGTCGAGACTCTCTACAAAGACTTCCAATTTTGTAAAATTTGCATTAAGGCTTCTTATGTTTATGTATAAGATATTTTCTCTGTAATCTTTCACATATTTGTCAACAATGTTGGCTCAATTTCCAACCGCCTTAACTCCATTGAAGAATCCATATCGGCAAACAGCTTTAAAATCAAGACCATCGACGTGCACTCACAACAGCTGGCCGTCATTGAGGATAAGCTCAGCACTCTTGAACACACCGGTCCATTAGCCCAACCGTGCATCCAAGCTATCACTTATGAGGTTCAGAATTGGATCGACCGCTCTTCCAATGTGATCCTGTTCGCTTTAGCAGAACAATCTGAGCCGTGCGCTGACTCGTCGTCGGCCGCCACCTTAATAACTAAATGCGCAGGTATCGATACCACAAACGTTCAAGTGCACCGCATCGGGAACAGGAAAGGCCACTCAAATAGGCCTTTTCTGGTTAAGCTTCGAAACCGTAGCGAGGTTCTCCAGGTAATCCGAAACCGCACGAATTTCCCACCAGGTATACGAATCTCGAGCGACAAAACATCTTTGGAAAGGGAGCACCTCAAAAAACTTTTGATTGAACTAGAAAACCACAACAGGAACCACCCACATTCTCCCAAAGTGATGCGCTATGTCAATGGAGTGCCAACGTTACTTCCAACCAACAATCCTGATGCTAACACACCCGCCATCACGCCAAATGCCCTAGTTCTCCCGTCCTCCTCATCGAGTTACTTTCGATCCTCGCAGCCTGGTACTGTATTACCAAAACGTTCGCTCCAACAACAATAAGCTTTCTTACCTTTCATCAAATGCACATCAACTCACTCGAACTGCAGATATAATAGTTTTCACTGAAACCTGGCTTCACCTATCTACTTCTTCATCAGAGTTAAGCCTGGCGGGCTTTACTGTCTTCAGACGCGACAGACTAGAAACCCCATTAGATAATCGACGAGGAGGTGGGGTTCTAGTTGCTGTTTCATCGATTCTTACCTGCCACCTGGTCAAAAGCCTCTTATCCGCCGAAGGTTGAATCATAAGAATTAATGGTAATGGTGTTAAAATTCTCCTATGCGCGGCTTACCTTCCACCAAACTCACCGCACCAAATGTACTTCGATGTGTGCCAAACCTTTGAAGATGCTTCCTTACGCTACAGCGACCATATACCATTATTAATCGGTGACTTCAATCTTCCTCATATAGTCTGATCAACGTCCTACGAGAGGGTTCCTGAATCTTATACCTCTCAAAACCTTCTACTGAGCTGCGGTAACATTCTTAATTGTTCACAGTCTCTTAATCTTCAACAACTTCATCGTAATCACCTCGAAAAAGGCTATACTCTGGACTTGTTATTCTCCTTACCTTCCATCAAGTACATCGACTAAGAAGACGACCTACTTCCAAGATACCTGCATCATCCCCCAGCTTACTTCCAAATTAACCTAAACTGTGATGAAAGTATTAATAATTTTCGTGTTCTAAGCTCTATTTCTGTTAAACGTGACTTCTTCAAAACAGACTACAATGCAATTTGTAAAGCTATTAGCGCGTTGGATTGGTCAGTCCTGCTCTCGTCGGATGATATCAATGAAATCACCAACACTTTCTACTCTACCCTTCATAGTATTATTGGGAAGTTCATCCCGATCCACAGAACCTACCCATCTACATTTCCTCGTTGGTACACATCAACCCTGAAACGTCTCATCTCGGACAAGAAAAAGCTTCACATGTCTTGGAAAACATCCCATAATCAACTAGACTATCTTGCTTTTAAAGCAGCTAGAGCGCATTGCAATCGTGAAACGCGATCTGCTTATAAGGCCTACATAGCCAGCATTGAGTCAGCTTTATTTAATAACGACTGCAAACGTTTCTGGTCCCATGTTGACTCACTTTGCAGCCCTAAGGGTTTCCCCAACACTATGCGATCTGGCAACATCTATTCCCGCAACCTCTCTGAATCCGCTGATCTCTTTGCCAATCATTTCAAATCAGTATACACCTGCACTAACTTTTCTCCTTACCCCACCTCAAATCCCTCGTCGACTCTCAGCTCAATATCTTTTCGTCGCTTCAATCTTGATACTCTGGTCTCTAAACTAGACCCTAAGAATCACGGCGGGCCCGATAATATACCAGCCAAATTTATTGTTAACACCTGGCCAGCGATTGGAGACGCTGTCGTTACCATCTTCAAAAAATCCCTTAAACTTGGTATTATCCCAAACGCTTGGAAATCTGCATACGTCATCCCAATCTTTAAAGACGGTGCCAAGGACTACGTTACAAATTACCGCCCTATCTCTCTTCTGAGCACTCTTCCGAAGTTATTAACTTTGGTATTCTCTTTGACTTTGTTTTTTCACTTCTAAAAATTTGTGAGTAAGTTGGTTTACTAACAGTATTTTCTAGGACTTTTCTGGTATTCACAGCTTTGTTTAATAGTTGATTTTTGACTTTAATTTCTGTAACTAATTGTCTTAGTAATGCATTTTCAATACTTCTAGTTCTGTTTGTTCATCTGACGTGTTTAGATTAAAATTAATTGTATCATTGTTGATGTCCTTAAGATATTCTTCTCTAATGTCTTCTCTTGTTTAAGTTTAACTTGCGCTATTACTTGTTTAGCTGTTTCATTTAATGCTACACCATGTTTATTCGATGTAAGTTTTATGCCAATATGTTCTGGACAAATTACAAATACACCACTAATGTTACTTGTGTTGTTTAGTTTTTCAAAGTTACTCTTATGGCACACATTTTCACAAACTATGCAAACTACGGTTGAAACTTTCTTTTTTGGATGATACTTATAAACTATTTGGTCTTCGATGTCGGGAGGCTTGTTGTCTCCCTCGGCCATTAGTTGTTTTACCTAATCCGTTAGGCTTTGAATGAAATTATTTGTCTCTACTTTGTTTGTATTTTGTTTTATTGATTTTATTGTTTTATTGTTTTAACTCAGTTTAATAACAAATTTATGCACCGTTATGCTACGTTATTTTGAAATAAAGATGGGGATATTGATACTTATGGACAATGAGCAAGTAACGTCGTACGCTGTAGAGATTCTTAACTCCTTAGACTTATCAGGAGTGCCTCCTCATAAGCTGAGGCTGAAATTTGGTGTTCCAGGCGTGTTAATGAGAAATCTTGACGCATCACGGTTGTGTAATGGTACACGGCTACAAATTATTCAATTGGAACGCAATATTATAAAAACTGTAATTATGACTGGAATGGAAAAGGGGAAAATTAATTAACTCCCTGTATTCCAATGTTTCCGACCGATTTGCCCTTTCAGTTTAAAAGAGTGCAGTTTCCCCCAAAAGCAGTGTTTGGAATAACAATAAACAATGCTCAAGGACAGACGCTTAAAGTAGCAAGCGTAAATTTAGAAAAAATTGTGTTGTCATATTTGTAACGTAAAAAAGAACATATGACTACACTACACTAGACTAGGCGCATATGATGTGTATCACCTGCCATCTCACCTTGGTAACAAGCATTGAAATAATAGACCAAGAATGGCCCATAGACGGAAAAGTCGAAGCAAAATATGCAAATTTTGTTTAATAGTGTTAGTACGCTTATATGTAGTTGTATTTCCTTCATAGCTTCAACACAAATGCAACATCTTAAGGCTTTGTAAATTTTAAATGCGGCAAAGCCTGCCATGTAGACTACTACATGCTTCGCATATTCCGTCAGTCCCGATGGAATGGAAACGATGAAAAGGAATGGACGTAGCTATGATGGTCCAAAAATTGCGTATGAATTTGCGAAAAGTCCTCTTCTTGGCAGGACTCGACCATCGGGAAGCAGTGGCATTAATTTCTCGTATGGGCTTAACATTCCCGATGTTCAGTAATTAAATCTGCTCTAAGGGAAGGTAATTCCCCATTCCACCCTCTCTTAGTTGACATCGAAAAATTAGTTTCTTGTATTCTGATGCAAACTGCTTTACGGATGGGTTGTTGTTATTTCCCAAACCTAGACGGATCGAAGCAAAGAAGAGCTCAATATGATCTTGATTGAGCTCATACAGCGGAATGAAAATCAGTTTCCCCGTTTTGATGAACCTTTGGTAAAAATATACCACGTTTCTCAAGCAGCGTATGAGCCCCAAGAATCTGTAGTAAATTAAATTTTGAGAGGGGGAAAATACATGACTATAGTTCTAGTCGCGGGCGACTAGTTCAAGAGGGAAGGCAAAGTAGAATGCTGAACTCACCTCCTTTCCTTCATAGGATCCGGTTTAGTGATTTGGAGTTGACGTCCGAACCTACGTCAGAAGAGGGACGAGCTGTCAGCTCTGATAGCCGTGAAGGCTTGTGCGCTCTGGCGAGAAGTCCCTGTCAGACAATCGAGCGGCGGACGTGTTCAGGCTTGCCAATACTAGCTAGTTCGGTGTAGTTGGGTGGGATATTTGCTCGAAGCTGACCACCGGATTGCCTGCAGACAAAGATTAACACGTCCTCTAAGTCCGTGCCGACGTGCAGTCGCGATGTTCCCAAAATATAGGGCAAGAAAGGGGGAGGTAAAACGGAATGAGGCAGAACGATGGAACCTAACGAACCTAGTAACCCCGAAAAGAGAAGAAAATTGAAACTTTAGGGGCCACACCAACAAGGGAAAAACCTCGGTGTTGCACCGAAAGGAGGGAGAGAGAGAGAACGGTAGGGTTAATGGGGCCAGGAACCGGGACAGAAAGGGAATCTCAGGACCAGGATCAGGGGGTAAGGGAGGAAAGAGGGGTTGTTGTCAAACGGGGAGAGGGAAAAAAAAACCAAAAGAGAAAAGAGTCTACCTCGGAACAAGGAAAGAGGAGGAAACCAACACCCTAGATCGATGTATCATCTCCGTCTCGTTGGTGGATCCAGGTGGTTTCGGATCCACCGTAGCCCACCCAACCGTGGAATGCCACTCTATCCGAACGCGATTCGGCTTTCCCACATAATTTCCACTATCGACCTCGAATTCTCGGAGGGCCGAAGGACACGGGACACCCTTCCACTAAATATAATTTACCACATGTTTTGTGCGTTCCTCTTTTTTTTCTTTTAAATCATTAGGAAAGGGTTGATTTTTTTTTCCTGAATGTTATAATAACTATGCACGCCTTATTTCTCAATCGAATATGTCACGAAACTTCTCCGCAAATGCATCAAGATTCTATGGTTGTAGTTGCGTTTGACGATTCAAAATTTTGGACAACACCTCTTGGACAATAAAAATGTGAAGATGACACTACACCCGCCTCTTGTACAGTACAGTATAATCCATAACATGGGTTATTCACCTCAGTAACTGTTAAATGAATAACATTATTCTGGACTGAAGGATGGAAAAGAAAGCATAGACCAAAGATTCGATTCTAGATGCAATGTGAGACATTCGAATATGACTATACACTAATTTCATATTCTCTAGATACATTACCACATTAAAAACGATTGCCATCTTAAATTCTTCTCAGATTCTTCATACCATCAGCTATGAAGACGGTTGTTTGATGATCCAAAAGGTCGTGTATATTGATGTCTCAAATTTATTAGCAAAATAATAATTTGACAAGTAAATCATCAGAGATGATTCTCATCATCTGAAGGGTGATTGTTTGATGTAAATCATCTGAAGATGACATCAATCGAATCCCACGAAATTCGTGGTATGAGCGGAACAAAGAAGTTTAAATACCTGGTAACAGGGAACTCCAATTTTAATAGCAAATCATCAGAAGATGATTCCAATTTTTAGTAAACCACCAGACAGCGACTCCCAAAGTTTATCTTAAAATTTTTAATAAGTCACTATCTAATGATCCCTCTTGTAGAAAATCATCAAAAGATGATTCCAGAATAAACCACTATAAAGAGGTTCCACAAAATAAACTATGATTTAGTGATTTCTTTTAGAAAACCACCGTTTAGTGACTCCGTGAATAAATCATTGTTCAGTGATTACCAAGAATTATTATAGGACACCAAACGCTGATTCCATTTGGAAGATAATACCTTCCACTATAAAGCACTAACACTTCCTATTAAGCAAATAATAATCACCGAAGGTGATCCCAGAATGTAGAAAAGTGTTAGCACTTCCAAAGTAGAAAAGAATCACTTCAACGAAACTAACTCTTCCAAAATATAAAAAATTAAATTCACAATAAAGCACTATACCCTTCCAATTAAGAAACTAGTAGAAGATCACCAACTGTGATCCCAAAATGTAGAAAAGTGTTAGCACTTCCAAAGTAGAAAAGAATTATTTCAACAGAAATAATTCTTCCAAGATTTGATAAATATAATTTCAAATTAGAATAGAATCATGCTAAATATATGATTCTACCAATATTTGTCATAACTTCACAGTTTAGGAGTTTCCAGTAAGTATAATTAATCAACTTTAACAAGATCACCAACTCAATATAGATAAAATATTGGAGATTCGCAATATTCTTTAAAACGTTAGAAATAATCAGTAAAACACGGTTTTCAAACGGTATTTTCACTATTATAATGGATTCACTGGTAAGGAAAGTTTCTACAAAGAAAACTTCTAGAATTGTATATCATATATTCTTCGCGATCGCGACCGTTTGTTGTTTTGAACAAGGAGTTATTGATAAGACTCTAGTTCGAGAAGAACTCAATAACTAACTAATTTTTGTGGATCTCATTAAATCCCACCACTCCCAGAAATGCCTACTATTTCCAAGTCAAATCATGACGCCATCCAGAAGTGATTAGATGGCAAAACCTAATCTGCTCTGAAAACTAAACACATTAATTGTTGGGTCAACATTAACCGAAACCTGCGACGCAGAAAACAATTTACGACCACCCAAAATCGCCGATCATGCACAACTAAGCCCTTGTAATATTTCCAGAGAAATCCAACCATTGAAAATAAATAACATAATATACTTACTTTTGCAAAATTTTAAACAATAACGTATTTACTTATTAAAGCGTAATTCCATCTTGCATGGAAATCAGTCCCGAAAATTGTTCAAAAAAAAATTTTCAAGTATTTTATCGGAGCTGTTGGTAGATTTCCTTTTGGTAACGAGGTATGCAGTTCTTTTGCAAATCGCAGGTACATAACATTTTATGATGTTTTTCAGGTTTAATATAATCTGCTTGAGTTTTTTTTTGTATATCGCCGATATTTGTTCACTTACGTTTATCCATATGGTGTAGGGATGTCGAAAAAATATCGATATATCGAAATATCGATATTATTTGTTCGATATGTCGATATTTTTAAGCGATATTTAATTTTCCGATATATCGATATATCGATATAAAATTCTTACTAGCGAAAAGGTACTAAAAAACGATATTTTTTCAGACCGACAAATATATTACTTCTACCGTGAATAAGGAAAAATTATTATATAATAATATTTTGAGAAAAATAAAGTTTATCTTTTCAAGAAATATGTGATTTACGATAAATATACTATTTTTTAGAACGCGATCATTCTTTTATAAATTGAACCGATATATCGATATATCAATATATTTTTTGCAAACGATAAATATAGATATCGAAATTTCCAAAATATATCGATACGATATATATCGATATATTTTTTAACTTAGACATCTCTAATATGGTGGATAAAACGTCAGTTAACAATCTTCTTAGAATTCCAACGATCAATCTTTATCTAATTCGTAATGCATTACATCTCTCCTAAATAATTTTATGGACATAATACATTACATAAATGTATTTAAAGGTACAAAAAAAATGGCAAATAGATATTCAAATTTTAATCAAAATATTATTTGTCCTTAATAACCTCAATTGTTAATCTACTTAAAAATCATGCTCATTGCTTTGTCCATAAGATTTCAAGAAAACAAGAAAATATATATATGGAACACTTCACTTAAAGAACTAAATAAAAAAAGTCAAAAAAAACAAAACAAATTCTTAAATATTTAAAAAAAATTTGAAAGTTAGTGCACTCTCTTTTTTCACGATTTTGATGGCACGGGAATTATGTAATTTCTATGGTAGAATAGAAAGTACTTTATACAGCAGTTCTTGTTTTAAGAAGAAGGAACACAACTAAAAAACAAAGTTACTAGTTTAACTAGATTAAATATATAAAACTTATAAATTTCAAGATAAACTAATTGCCTTGTTCTACTACAAAAAAAAAATGCATTAACCAAACATTCTTCATTAACACGACTCTCCTTTTTCTTCGTTTTCATATCAATGAATATATAGTTCAGAGGAACGATTAAAAGAAAAAAAAATTCCACTTAAACTAATATTTCGCTTCTGGAATTTTTATATTTTTTATTTGTATTTTATTTGTAAGTATATGCGATTAATTCTGAGTCATCTATCCATCTCGCGAGTCTTCTAGCTACCAATTCTTGACTAATGAATATAGCATGATTAGGTGTAAGGCATGCACACAAGAAAATTTCTGCTAAATTATCGTGACTATGTCCGGCAACTTGTGCCTGTAAAATGACACCATCTCTTAGTTGACGATGAACACACCTGGATTCCTAAGACCATTCGTTTTCTATGGGTTTAATAGTTGATAATAAACATTCAACAGCTTGGAAGGGAAATGGCATAAAATCAGCACTGATTTGTCTTAAATTTTCTGGAGCTACTGACGCGTATCAACCAAAATCAACAAATTTAACATCACACCTTTATATATAGTTTACTATCTGTACACGGTATGTAGTCACGGTATTGCTGAGGATGATGGAATTTCAAATACTTTAACCACTTTCCGCTTACCCACTTGCAAAGTCGCCCGATCCGAATACAAAATTCGACGAGGAAACGTCAAGATGGTCGTATCACTCAGGCACAGGCTTCCTCGTGCAATGGAAAAATAAATGATGCGCACCACGTGTCTACCAAAACGAAAAAAAAAAGAAAAAAAACGCACCAAAAAAAGAACCAAAAAGAGAAAGGTACTTCCATGTGGTACTGAGCCCTGCTCACATGTTTCCCCACGTGCTTTACTGTTTGAGGTTCCAAAGTCACGGGGTCATCATTTAAGGAAAAGCACAGTTTCAAGCTCAATTTCATTTATTCGATGTATGTTACGATACATTATCATATTTCTTACGTTAAAATTGTTCTTCTGTGTACAATGTATACAAGATCTAAGAATTTGAAGATGTTAAATAACATCATAAAAAAATCACTGATTTTTGTATTCTTTAAGAATAATCACTATTTTTTCTTTCTTCAAAGAGAAATTGAAATAAATGTATTCGAAGTTGTTGCTTTAAAATTGATTTCACTTCAAAATTTCATATATCAATCCTTTTCGTTTTTAACAGACTGCACTTTTATTTAATTTTTATAATTTTTTTCGGAAGAAAATTTAACACGTTTCCTCGCGCACAGCTTCGTCCTCGTTGACGACCAGCATCGAAAAGAGAACGATTCTTTTCCTCTGTCGCTGAGGATCGCTGAGGATCCAGTTATCCTTATCGGGTTGTTAGGCTCCTTCCATCTACTTCCGTTGTGGAGTTGCCAATGGTGAATTTTGGCTGCGGTCGGTCCATTAAATTTGAGCAATTTGCTCATTTTACTACAAATCCCACATTTCTTCTTGAGTTTACCACAGGCACGTCTGTTGTCAGTTTCAATTGGGTGATGTAATTGATTGCCGTATCCGAATATTCAATAACTTCAGAAGCGTTATTCGCACAAAGTGCTTTCTTTTCTGATTCAGACCCCTGTAATCGCCGACTTTGTAAAATGTCACAGATTTCATTGAATATTCGGATAATATTTGCCGTCCCTTCACTCCCAGCAAAATCTTTTAAGCGTAAAACTTCACGGCAAAAGGCCAAGCTATCAGCCACCGACCTACTCAGAATCTGGGCAGCCAACCTCACTTTCACCTTCTGATTGTGGAAGTAAATGTGAGCTTTTCTCAATTCGTTGGCTAAATGCAACTCTTCTTTTCTGGTAGGTCTTGTAAGAGTGTCACATATTGCCATTTGATTAGCCTTCCATCGCCCTCCATAAATACTTTTAACTCCCCTAAAGCATTTCTCACAAGCTTAACCTTATGACAAGGGTCCGAGTGAAGAATGAGTTTGCCCAGACTCTGATTTACTTTGATGTACCCTCTCGCATGGGTGTCTCTAACGTCTGAACCAATTTGTTTAGAGACAGTTAAATTTGTAGCTGCGCCCTCAAAAGTCACTCCAACCACCTCTACGCCGCAATCTGTCAACGTTTTCAAAAAGAGCTTTGTGATGTTCGTTTTCTGCTCGGCATTCATTGACGCAATGGGGAAATATCCCAAGGGAATCTTCCATGATTGGTTCATACAAACAGCTTAGTAAACAAGCTTAGTAAACAAACGCAAATAGCGTTGCTATAATGTTACATTTGCCACCGTCACCAACATCAGCAAAACCATGAGAATTTTCCCCATCCCAATCAATATGTTGCCTAATACTCATTTCATCAAAAACAAGATTAACTATAATTTTTCCCTGAGTATTTTGGACAACTTTCCTTATTGCAGAAATTGACTCTTTTGTGACACAAGAACTGCATCCAATTTTTTTATACCACTTTCTTAGGGTCCTGTTGTTGGCCAAGCAATTTTCAAATGTTGTTCTGACGTATTCCTATGCCCGAGGAGATAAGAAATTCAAATTAAGTGCGAATGCCTTAATTTGGGAACTGAAGCCCTTGGGCAGTAATCTTGACTCGACCTTAAATATCTGCCGTTGTATTAGATCCTTACTGAGGCCACACTCTTTTTCCAACACGCCTTGCACACTTTGACAAATTAAATTCTTTTCTCGTAGTGACATGTACAATTGGTCCATGATATTAATTTTCCGGCGACTGCGTCTGGTTTTTTGTTTCAATGTTTTGATAATTTTGGACTTCTCGGACAATTTCTTTTGTAGGAGAGCTATCTTGAACCTAAGACGATGAGAAGTCCTTTGTTCTTCAAAGAGTTTTCGACGTAAATTCTACATTCAAATGAAACACTTTCTGTAAAATCTTCAACAACGTAATCATTAAACCCCGAGGACAATTTAAAGACGACACACTGAAACTTCAATCCTACAACCCTTTACAAACAAAACAGTTTACATTGTAAATACTTGAAAATTTTTCCACATTTATTTGACAGCTGAAACGTTTTGAATTGGAAAACACATATTATTTTTGGATATTTTTATACTTGCTTAATCCGCAAAAGAGCTATGAAGGCTTCGCATCACTTAATGTGACAAGCACTATCAAGACTCCATTATTACAATTTTTTTTAATATATTATATTGACTAATACACAAATAAACATATAGAAAAAGTTAATCGGTATACTTACTGCGACACATAGGTCCGGAGCACTAGAATCCATGAAACAATTTGCAGTTTCCTTTTCATTACTTACAGCAGAAAGCATTGGGGAATATGTCTAAATAAAGCAAGGTACTTGTTCTATTCTAGAATTTACAATAAAGGGTGCCTACATGTTCTTGTTGCTCTAGAATTTTCGAATATTCATTTGCTGGCAGATCAATGAATGTGGGAGTACTTTGCACGAGGTCTAACGGTAGGAGAATCACCTAAAACAAGAAAGGAATAAATAAGTAAAATACTCTTATCAAAAAGAAAGTTTTCCTTACAATTTCGTCATATTCGGTCATACTTTTATCTGCCCTGCCTCCATTGTCCATATGCACAGACGAATTTACAACAATTGTCTAAAAGGTTTGATTAATTAAATTCTGACAAAAAATATGAAAAATTTACGGTTATTCGAGGAACTGGAGTATCAGACAAGTTCCCTTAGAAACCTTTTTGTATAATAATTATTTAAATAAAAAAAATTTTTTAATATACAACGTTTTTAAAACGGACTAAAAAGTATAAAATAATTTATCCTATCCCAATAGAGATTTGCAACACCATACAGATCCCTTACTCCATACAGATTGTCCTGGAAATTTGTGATTGTGAATTTTTAATAACTATGAAAATACTTGTAAGTTTTAAAACGAAAAACGTGGGGCGCATATAACTCATTGGCAGCTACTCCTTACACTTATTACCTTTATCTATTGGAGGCGCCCCACGTTTTTCGTTTTAAATCTTACAAGTATTTTCATAGTTATTAAAAATTCACAATCACAACTATCCAGGACAATCTGTATGGAGTAAGGGATCTGTATGGTGTTGCAAATCTCTATTGGGATAGGATAAATTATTTTATACTTTTTAGTCCGTTTTAAAAACGTTGTATATTAAAAATTTTTTTTTATTTAAATAATTATTTTCTGTTTTTTAGTCTTGTAAGTGTGAAATTTTCCAAGTGACTTCAAACAGCCTGTTTTTTAATTTTCTTTTTTATGATTTAAACATTTTTTAGTTTCTTTTTTTACAATTTGAAAATTTTTTTTTCGTATTAAAACAAATTAATTATAATTAAATTATGGTGCTATAACTCCAAGTGTTCGCATTCTTTCCATCTCTTTCATTGCTTCTTCATTGCATGGTGCCTTATCAGTAAGCTTTGAGCAATCGAGCTCCTCTATTCTTAAGCCCTTCAATGATCTGACACGACTCAATGCGACATATGCCTGTATAGTGCAGATCCGAGGTATATAACAGCATGGTCCACTGTGCATCCTTGCATTTTATGGACTGTGCAGGCCCAGCAGAGTATTAATGGGAGCTGTGTTCGCTCGATTGTTCCATAGTTTCGGAGTGCCTGAAACTGTACTGATTTCGGCTTGACTAAATGAATTCCGTCTCTGCCAAAGTCGATACGAACCGATGGAATGTCAGTATCATACATCTGATCGCCACGGAATAAGGGCCAAACAATTTCAGTGATAGTGCCCATTGCACCATTGACAAGTCCTTGCTCTACGTTAATATTTGAGCGAAGCATCACTCTCGCTCCTTTGAATATTTCCGACACTTTTTGTAAGCCTCCAGTCTTGTTTATATCCCCTGACACAATATTATCCATGTTAACGTTGTCGGTGTTACTTGTCGCATTCACTAGCACATCCTGAGAACGAATTCTGAAAATTCTAACTCCTTGGGCTCGATAGTGTTCAAGGACGGCTGTGTTGTGTGCATCAACTTGTGCATTAGTTGGATATATGCGAATTGCTCTACCCAAATCAAAATCTCCAGATGCCTCTGTCAACACTTTTGACATCAAAAGAGAAAAATGTGGGGCCTTCAACTCACCAACGCGTAGAGTATTCAAAAGATCGACGAATGCTGTGTCGCCATGTTGTCGCATGTTTTCCGTTAACTCCACAAGAATTAGAAGTCTCCACAAATGAGTTGCCGGAATAAATTTAGCAGGCTGGTGGAATACTTGGGATCCTCGGATAGGTGGCAACTGAAATAAATCTCCAAAACCATAATATTGATGTCACCGAACGGTTCATTTTCCTTCTTTTTCAATTGGCGCAATCTAGAATCAATCATGCACATCATTTCGTATGGAACAATGGAAATCTCATCGATGAACAGGAATTCGACGTCCTTCCACTGATTTCGCATGACTTTCAAATAGTTACCTGTGAGTGGTACCAAATTTCCTGCAATTTTCCCATCTTTCTCAACTGGTAATTTGAACAATGTGTGCAGCGTTGTTCCACCAACAAGTCGTGCAGCTACACCGGTCAATGCGCCAACTTTAACTGCTTTCTTACCATAGCAGCGATTGACCTGTTCTTTTAGTGCATTGAAAGTGAATGTTTTGCCAACTCCAGCACCTCCGGTGACAAACATTCTGATGCGTCTCGAAGTTCCGTTCATTTGTTCCTGGACACTGCGAGTAATGATGTTTAATAGTTGTCGCTGTCGTAAATTCATTGCTCCACATACATTTTGGAACTGTTCGTTTGTCATCGCCTGTTCGGTAAATTCATTTTCATGTTCTGCCGCAACTATTTCTTCTGGGTTTTCAGGAAGATTGAAAGCATGTGCCTGATTGAATGCAGTTTCAAGTTGTCTGTCTCTTGCACGATGTATTTCGAGGTATGCATTTTTTTGCCTCAATTGATCTTTTCGAGCAAGAAAAGCCTCCCGTGCATTGTTATGCTCATCAATCAATTCGTCTTCCGAGTAAAATGGTATATATTGTAAGAGTATGCTATAGAAATAATTTTCCGGATCAGTCTGCATTTTCCGGATCAGGGTGGCACTCCATACATGTATCTGAGGGACAAGATTTTTTTTTTATTGCACATACCCGTGTGAGGTATTTTTGGATAGGTCTTAAAAAATGACAATGATGTTGTTAGAAACTTTTTTTCCTTTAAGCTAATCGTTCGCGAAATATACGCTTCTAAATACGTCAAAAGTTTGTCCCTCCGTCTCTAAGTTTTGAACGACGGGCCAGAAAAATCTGAAAAAATTAAAGTTAGTAGAACTATATAAAAACACTCAACGATTTTTGGTTTGAACAATAAGAGTCTTACCGTTAATCATGTAGATATTCGATGTTTTAAGCTACCAACAAAGATTACTTTAACTCAATACTTTATGCGGCATTCTACGGAACCCTTAGCTTATGTGTGTCCGACACACACTTGGTTTCTTTTTATCGTATTTATCATGACTTTTTGTTATAATGGGATTTCTAGTATTTTGAGTTTTATATTATTTATGAATCTATTTGTATATTTATTATGATTACGAGTGTATATATTGAAGATATGAAACAATTTTCAGTAATCCATTCAATCATCTTTACTATCAGATTTCTTCAATAATTCATTCATCTTTACTATCAGATTTCAATGATTTACAAAGTTATTAGCTAGAATTGTAATTTTGGATATTTATAAAAACTCACAGTAGAGGAAAATAATGTTTGACGAAAATGCGAGAAATGTCAAAATAATGGGGGTCGGTCACACATATAAACACCGTGGGACACTTCGTTTGGCCGCTACGGGCAAAAAACTGTTGAAAATTCAAAATTTGAATTTTATCACTTTCACCATCTGTTGTATGCACATCTTTAAACTCAATTTTGAGAAAAATGATAGATGAAAGAGAGGTAGAAAATGTCAAAGTAAGGGGGTCGGTTATACATATGAGCTCCCTAGGATGCCTCGTTTAGCCGCTACGAGCAACGAACCATTAAATGTCCAAAATCTGAGTTTTATCAGTTTTCTGAAGTTTTGTATGTATATCTATGTATATCCTTAGAAACAGAATTAAGAGAAAAATCATGTATGACAAAAAGGTAGAAAATGACAAAAAAATGGGGGTCGGTCATACATACGAGCACCCTAGGACGGTGCGTTTAGCCGCTACGGGCAAAAAACCGTTGAAAATTCAAAATTTTACCGGAAAAGTACCCTCAAAACCTCAAGAATATTGTCCATTTTCTGATTCCCGGAATCTTTCTTGTCCCATGGTTCAAAATTCAAAAATTAAAACACTATTTTTCAAGAACCTGTAAAAATCCACTTGCTACGGTTTGAGTAAACCAAAATAAATTTTTTCTTCAAAGTTTCCGATTCCCCACAGCGAATTGGCGAAAGCCCCGGAAACAATCAGGTGCCTGTGCTAAGATCTTTATGTAAAAGCTAATTCTGGTTCGAGTACGCGAAAACTAATTACCTAAGATCAATACCATAGCTTCATTTATGCAAGTAAACTAACGTCTACTATCAAAAAGACTGCGATTTTTGTCAAGATTGTATTTTGTTTGTCGTATATTTTGGAACTCTTGGAAAAAAACGCAGTGATCGTTCTAAATACATAAAATCTAAATTTAGGTTTCCATGACACAAACCTTCGTACTAATTTTGGTTCGTTTATCGGAAAAATTGTTTACTAAGAAGCCTACCCCTAGTGATTTTTTTTCGCGAATTTAGTAACAAAAAATAGATGTTAGCACTCACCGTCGAAAATACTATTAGTATGTAAAATTTCAGATCGATTGATCAAACGGTCTAGGAGGAGTTTGGTTACAAAGGTTTCATATTTCGTCGACGCATAAGAGCTTCGCTCGCTCAGCTCAATAAATTTGTTCATTTGTTCAATTTTAGAAATAAAATTTACCATAAGTAAAGTCTAAACTTTATTTACTATCCCTACATCATGAATTCCAATGTATTTGTGGCCCGAATACTCGACGCCTAAGCCAATAAGAAGCGTGAATTTCATTAATAAATACCAACACGCTAGCGACACTTATATGGCCATTAATCAGAATGGTCATTTGCATAGCTGTTCCACACAAATACTATTGATTTGACTAGCTGTACCACAACGATACAAAGGCAAACTAAAAACACATGGGAAATACTCACCAATACATCTAACGATGAGCCACTCGCACGAGAATTTTCCCAATAGGTGAAAAAACTTCACTAGCTGTACCCAGCTTTACGTTAGTGTTTGAGTGATAACGCACACTTTTGTTCTTTAAACGGTTGCGTCACTCACGTATTCTATATGAATACGTTAGGGCCATTCCTGATCTATTAATTCAATGATAACAAGCAACATTAACAATCTATCCTGAAAATATGGTTAAGGTATTGTTTGAAGTGATTTTTCGCAAGAATATTTTGTGACGTAAATTCTTCTAGTTGAGTATGTACATTGGTAGCCATTTTAACATTCTTGTGTTACAAAACAATCTACGAGACCAATATCGCGACAACAACAACGCGCGTTACATTCGATACAGCATGTTTGTACGCATATATTCTGCAGCACTTGTTGTGCCCGTGATGTCATCGGGCTGGTGTAAGCGCCTACGAGTGATTGTTGTTAATTAGCGTTGTGTTAAGGTATTTATGAGTGTAGGGTAAGAACGCGTTTAGCTGGGACGTTGGTTCGGGATAATATTAAAGAGCTTGGAAGCTTCAACCAGGACCTGAAGTGGTGAAGCGCCGGAATATGAGTAAAAATCGGTATTAATTTGACCATTACATAAAAAACTCAAACCAGAGAAAACCAGCATCGAAGAAGAAATGAAAAAACGGCGCAAAACAAAAAACATGTGACTTATCTATTCTGTAACCGGACTGCTCTATATAACCATTGTATTGAAGTGATTGATAACTAAAATACATATAAGTACGAAACGCTTACACTTATAATTTTTTTTTACGTGAAAAAGTCTTTTCGCTCGTAAACTACACTGAATTCCAGTCAAACTTTTCTGTGTTACATAATACCATCAGATTTCAATCGCTAATAACTACGAGGCTAATAATGCGATAATTACATTTCAGGTTACAGTGGATATTGTGCAGCGTTTGTTTTATCCGTGACATAATCGAGCTAGTGTAATCACCTACGCGTGATCATTGTTAATAAGCTTTGGGTAAAATATAAATTAGTGTAGAGTGAGAGCGCGTTTAGCTAGGACGCAGATTTGGGTGTCACTGTAAGGAACTTCAAAACAGGACCTTAAGTGAAACAATGAAATTTTTCGCCAAAATATAAATGAAAATCGGTATTAAATTGAAAACTGAAAGAATGAGCCGATAATTTGCGCCAGAGAAAGCTCGTATCAAAACGAATGTAAAACACATCAATCCTTCAGTGCCGAGCAAATGTCATATGTAATATGTAAATGGCGCAAAATAATAAACTTGTGATTTATCTATTCTGTAACCGTACTACTCTATGTTACTATTGTACAGAACAGATTGATTTAAGTGCATAATAATAAGAAACACTTACTTTAATTTTATCCCGACATTTTCACGGAAAATCTACGGCGCGGACCTTAACTGCACCTCTCAGTTTTTTTTCATTGAAAATTGTATTTTATTTAATTAACACTAGGAGTTAAGCAATTTTTGATGTGAAAAAGTCTTTCTTCTCGTTGAGTATGTACATTGGTAGCCGGTCTAGCTTTCTCGTGCTACAAAACACCGTCATATTTCAATCGCTAATAACTATGGGACTAATAATGCGATAACAACGGTTTAGGTCACAGTTATTAGAGCATAATTGTACGTATTTATTGTGCAGCGTTTGTTTTGCAAGTGACGTCACCGGACTAGTGTTAGCACCTACGTGAGATTGTTGTTAATCAGCCTTAGGTAATACCATAAATTGGAGTAGCGTGAGAATATGTTCAGCTAGGACGTGGATATAGGTGTCATTGTAAAGAGCTTGAAAAGAACTATCAGAACTAAGGTGAAACAATTTAATATATTCGCCGAAATATAAACTAAACTCGGTATTAAATTGAAAACAGAAAAAAAATTAAAATCTTCATATATGAGTCGTAAATATGCGCCGAATTGAATATCACGTAACTAAGAGAAAGCTCGCATCAAATCTAAAATGTCCAGTGCGAGGACCTTCACTAACCCTTGCGGCTTTTTCGAGTCACCCCCAAGAATAACCACAACACGAGAAGTTGATGTCGATGTTGATGTCCACATCACATAGTCCACATAACCACGGAGTATTTCAATATGAATAAAACATAAGACTGGCTAAAAAACATAACACACCAGAAGTTAAACACGCACTATACTTACCATCAAGCATAAACACAACACGTTTATGATCACGATTGCCACGAAGTATTTCAATGTAAATAAACCTACAAATATGTAGAATATAAACAAACATATTATTTCATAATACTTACGTGAGCATTGGATCACGGAAACCCATGTTAACAACATGAAACTCACTCACAAACATGAAACAAGCGACATCACAACACGGTCTCAACCTAGACTGAAACGTCAAAACGAAACATGTGGAAACGTAAACAACTTAAACAACGTACGCAGTTCTTAAAACCTCCGCCTGTCCCCGGTAGATGGCGCCACCCAGAAGTTAAGTGCGTTTCGTAATTGATGGCAACCTCTCACCAACGGTCAGAAATCCCGGTCTCCTGGGTTGAAAGGCGGAGAAAAATTGGAGATATCACCAGTAGTTGGGATCAACCTACCCAACCTCAAAAGTGTGGCAGACACAATTAAAGGGAGTAGACGAGCAGGGAAAAGTAAGTGATCAAAACCGAACAAGGTTCTAGAAACCTATCGGTGCAGTGAAGAACTTCGCGTTGAAAGAGGTTTAATAATCCATCAACTAGAATTTCAAACTATTCCATCGAACAAGGTTCTAGAAACCTATCAATTTTTGGGGGAACCTCTAGTTGAAAGTGGTCGCCAGAACCCATCAACCTAGTTCCAAGTACGGCGTCGTCATTAAAGTGGGTATGTCGCAGTGTCGGGGACGTCGAAAGTAACACTAGATGAGGCGTTGCGCGATTCTAGGGCCGGATCAAAGCCAACAACCTTGAAAGAATACCGGTCCAGGAATCGGGGCAAGAAGGAGGTCGTCGTGCCACCAGCCGTGGTAAAGGAGCGTCCCGTCAAATACTAATAGCCATAGAAGAAGTTCGACGTCGCCTGCTGCTGGCTGTTGGTAAGGAGGAGCGACTACGAATCAGCAGGGAGACCCCGCGGCACCATTATGACCGCTTGAAGTACCGCCGTACAAAGAAAAGTAAAAGAGATAAAACAAAATAACAGACTGTTAATTAGATTAGGGTGCAAGAATGAAATAAGTTTAATAATGAATAAATTAGGATTAAAAAAAAAATAAAAAAAGAAATAAAGAAAATTTGAATCGGTCTGAGAAGTGGAATAATAAAATAATTAGTAATTTGGTTTATATTGCGATTGTTTATAAAGCGATTGGTCACAGTGACATTTGGTTTGTATAAAGCATTAGGAAAATATTTAGTAATTTGGTTTATATAAAGGATGAAACGATTGGTCACAGTGACAATTGGTTTGTATAAAGTATTAGAAAATATTTAGTAATTTGGTTTATATAAAGGATGTAACGATTGGTCACATGGACATTTGGATTGTATGGAGCTTCAGGATGAATGGAAATGAAAATGATAATTGTAATTAGTATATGCACACTAATAAAAATTGAGCCAACCCAAAATTTGTGTAAAGCCTATCCTCAACATTAAATTAACAACTGGTCACTAACAAAAATAAAAATATAGCAAAAAAAAAATCATAACAAAGCTGGCGCAGTCGGTAGGAAGGTTTTTAGGTTCATATGTGTTATGGGTACTGTTGGTGACTCGTATAGTATATTTATTATGTTCTAATCTCCCTTTCTTTTTAGGTGACGCAACGCATCACAACATTCCTCCCCCTTTTAGAAGTCCTCCCCAGGGTGAGTGGCAGTTTCTGGGGCAAAGGTGGGTCACTTTGATCCTCTGAGCTTATAATTATGAGTACTAACCGGTTAGAGAGTTCGCGAGATTTGAGTGGAAGTGTTATTTTCATGATAAGGATAGTTTTAGCTTATATTCTTGGTGTTGTAGCTCTCATGTTCCTTGATTTTTCTTTATTTTTCTTTACAATTTACATTAATCTTTGTTTTAATTTTAGTTGATTTTGCTTTTTGCTTTTTGCCTCGTACGTCTCGGGCCCTTTTGGTGTTGACTGAATTTGTCCAGCTTCTTCATGGCTGGCGGCTCTTCTATCTCCGGTGTGTCCAATTGAAGTTGTTGAAATAGTTGGTCTGTTTCCTGCAGGATGGATTCGAATAGAATTTGTTGGTACAGCTGGTCTGCTTCTTGCAGGATGTTATCCCGAGTCGGCTTTCGTTAGTCCCAAATTATCCACGTTCTGGTCCATTTTATATCTGCGACTAGGCATAGGGTTATTATTAATACGTTTCGGATAGAGTGCTGTTGGGGCTATAGTGTCGGGGACGTAGTTTTTAGTTTTAATTAAAAAGCTTCAATCGGTTGTTATGTACGCGGCGTTTGCGATTGCCTATCATTATGGTGCTATTTACCGGACTGTTTATAGCTACCACTTTGTACGGTCCTACCCAATGCTGTGTCAATTTATTTTTTCGAGCCCCGTTCCGTAGCAATACCTGGTCCCCGAGTTGTATTTTTAAGGGGTTAGTCTTTTGGTCGTAGTACTCTTTGGACTGGATCTTACTCTCTTCCAAATTCCTTCGTGCGGTTTGATATGCTCTCTGGAGCTTGTTTCTTAGTTGCAGAAAATAGTTCTCGTGATCGTATACTGGTTGAGGAGCTTTCTTCAAATTGTAGGGAAGGGGGGCGGAGAAGCTGTATAAGCAATCCATAAGCGTTAATTTTGTGGTTGTGTGTAAACTATTATTCCTGACGAACATTGCTCCTCGCAGATGCTCATCCCAGTTTGTTTAGTTGTCGTCTACATAATTTCTTAGATACTCGATCAGAGGCTTATGTCATGTTTCTAAAGCTCCGTTGGATTGGGGGTGGTATGGTGTTGTTGCCATTTTCCGTATCTTAAATAACTTGTACACTTCCCTGAGCATTTCGGAAGTGAAGTTGGTTCCTTTGTCGATTATTAATTTTGTTGGTATTCTGTAACGACTTATTATTTCCTCCACAAAAGCCTGTGCCACAGTTTTCGCCTCGATATTTTGAAGTGGTATTACGTCCATCAAGCGAGTCAAATCGTCTTCGAAACTTAGGATATACTTGTTCCCGCGTGGTGTTTCTGGAAGTGGACCCACGATGTCCATATAAACCTTGTCGAACGGTTGTTTAGCTGTATCCGTTATGACCATCGGTTCCTTGTGTTCTCTGCTATACTTATTAAGCTGGCATTTCTTGCATTTTCTTATATGTTTTTTGATATCCCTCAGCATTCCCTTCCAGTAGAACTCTCACTTCAACTCCCTCCTCTCTTCGATGTTCAAATTGGTTTCTAGGCTTATGAGCTTCTTAATCTGGGTTTCTCTTTTTCTTGGTTCCCATTCTTAGGTGCTAATACAATTGACGAGTTTTTCCTCAGAGCTGTTAGTATCGTCGTTGTTTGGTGCTGTCGTTTCCTCGTATTTTCTCAATTTTACTATCACATTGTTCACCTCTACTTTATAATTGTTTATATTTAGCACGCTCAGTTTTATTTTCCCATTTGTTAAATAAATTTCTCCTTTGAGCAACATTTTTCGCAGCTTTCTTCGTTTTCCCTATACGTGCGAGTATGGAATGGAAAACAGTGCAAATTACTTTCTTGGCAGCTTTCTTCGTTCTCCCTATACGTGCGAGTATGGAATGGAAGACATTGCAAATAACTTTCCCCGGTATGTGTCCCACTCTCGTAGTTTTCATGCGTTGTACCTGTGTCGAAGACTTTTCCCAGATCTTTCAACACTTCCGTTGTAGGCATTATTTCCCCTGTGTAATAACATGCATTCGGACAGCTTTGCCTGACGTTGGTTATGTTCCCTGGTTTCTCCGTTTGTCGGGATTCCTCTGGCTGCTCGGCGTAATCTTTTTCTAGTATTGCAGGTTTCTTATCACCCCCCCTAGTAGTTTTACTTTGGAGTTCTCGGGTATTTTCCTGCCTGACTTGACTTGACTTGGCTCATTATTTGTTTTACCAGCTGCTATGACGTCCACAACATGACAGTCATTCGTACTTCAGTTTTGGTTTTCTTCGAATTTGATTACCGTTCTTTGCCAATTACTTGCGGACAAGAACACTAGCTTCTTCGCGGGGCCCTCGATGTTGCAACGTTTGGACAATAAGTCATTGCCTAAGAAGTCGATGTACTTATTCCTGCTGCTTCTTGTAATATTTAGGGCAAAATTTACTATATGTCTGGACATGTTTCACACCGCTTTTCTTTTTCTTTTAGCGACGACTCGCGGTGTGCCTGGTCGTCTCCTCGCTGTTTTGTGTTTCTAGGTTTGCTGTTTGTTTTTCTAGCTGCAACCGTTCCCATCTCTCTCTTAGAAACCACCGGTCTTCCATATGTCCACTTTCCAGACAGAAATTGCATTTTTCGTCTGCTGTGTTCGCGATGGTCTGATTCACTTGACGACCTCTGTATTTGAAGCTGAATTTTGTTGATTTCTGCCGTGGGCGTTACAGTTTTGAATCGAGTGGCCATACGTCTTACAGTTAGCGCAGAATGGCGTCATTTGCTTCGTACGACATTCGGGTATCACGTGTCCTGGTCTTCCACAGAAATGACATCTTATCTGCCGTTTTTCCTGTTTCTCCCGGGGTGTATTAGTGTTGTAGTTTCTTGGTGTCTCTTGGTACCCATTATAGTTTCTCGCCGACTGGTATTGTAGTTGTTGTTGATTTTGTCCAAACGTTCGTGGTTCTCTTTTCACTTGGTTGTGAAACTGGTTTCTTGGTTGGTCCATCGTGTGTAGCACCGGGATTACGGGTTGCTGACTAGCTAGGTGTTGATTCATACATTGCTCAGTCTGCTCAAGCCTTGCTATTTTTCTTCCTAAGGCTTCCAAGGTGTTGTCGCAATCTTGGAGCAGGTAGAACTTGCAGTTGGAGCTTGTTATCCCTAACTTAACCCTTATGTCTACACCAAGTACATTAGAACGTTAGTCTACACCATGGGTCCAGTCGGACCCATTACGTAAATATTAATTAGGATGGAGGATTTGATGTAAAAGGTATTTTTTATTTTGTTATCGCTCTTATTAGATAAAAAATATCACAATATATTACAATTTATGAGTATTTTTAATTTTTCAGGAGTTCAGGAATCATTATTCATACATTTGAAGCATTTATGAAATTGCCGTGAATGTTGTAAGCACACTGGCTCCGAGCATGTCACACATTCAAATCGCGTTTTCCTGTCGAATTTATCCGCATCTTTACAAATTCTACACCTTTTTCTGCTAGAACTGCTCATAGCACTTGTGCTAGGGGTTGGTATCTTTTCGTCCATGATGTTTTTTCCGAAATATGCCTCAATTCCAGATCGCGGACTAAACTGTTTCATCACCTGTCTATTATTCATTCTCTCTTCAATTTGTGGCCGTACAAGGTGATCCACAAGAGAATTTAGGAATTTTCGGCGTGCATCTGTTGTGCGTCTTCCCTGTGTCTCACAGTGAATAATATAACCGGCCAATCCACCCACATCAAGAATATTATAAAAGAATGCCAAAGGCCACCGTTGTGTACGTCTTTGACAAGTGTATTTCCTCAGCATTTGGTCCATAACATCTACACCACCCTTGTTTTTGTTATAAAAAAATATAGACTCCGGTTTGTTTGCTGGACCAGAAGTTGCTGTATCATAGTGTACCGTTGACAGCATCAGAACAGCTCTGTTTTTTTTTGGTACATAAGAAATCAGTGCGACTTCATCGTTGTAGAAGCCGAACCGTGTTGATCTTACTGGTCGCGTGCGATTAGGAACCATTTCCTGAGGAATAAACCTTTTATTTCTACGCACTGTTCCAACGAACGCCAGCATTCTTTAGCTTCAAAACTCCTTCTAGCGTAGTAAAAAAATTGTCGGCAACTATGGTCCTTCCTGACGACGAGTATTAATTTGTAATGTCGAGCAAAATCCTTTCGCCTTGATTAACATCTCTAGTTTGACCATGTTCTTTCCCAGTGTATAATATTCCCTTTATAGGAAAACTATTAGATGAATCGCAAGCCCACCATACCTTTATACCATACTTTGCTGGTTTCGAGGGTATATATTGTGTAAATTTTGTGTTACCTCGGTAAGGAAAAAGTTGCTCATCTACAGTTATGGTGGCTTTCGGTGTATAAAGTAATGTTAACTGAGTGTTGAACATTGTCCAGAGGTCTCTTATTGGTGCAGCCTTGTCAGTAGCTTGACGAGTCTGCCGACTTCGTTTATCGTCAAACCGGATGAAACGACTGATAGCCCAGAAACGTTGTAAAGACATAGTTGCTCTGTATACTGGTAAAGCCTTGGTCTGCCATAACTCTTTTGTATGCTGAACATTCGAGTGGTTAACTCCAGCTGTCAATAGTAATCCGAAAAACGCATATAGCTCTGTTTCGTTCACTGGCTTCCATACCTTAGGCGTCGAAGGATTATTTTCAATGTTGTATTTATTCATAATTTCCTTGGCTTTTCGGTTCGTCTCTCTCATTATGATGACAACCATGTCATTGGTGATAAGTGACTTGAAAATGTCTAAGGAATTAGATGACATTGCAGTTCTTACGCTTCCACCGACATGGCGCAAGATGTTATGTGCTCGAACACGGGATGATGAAGGTGGTAACTTAGCCCACTTGGTGCCATCGCGAGCCACGAAGTAGTCTCCATGATTCGATTCTTGTCCTTCTTGCCGCGCGGAATTATTCAAAGCTTCAAGTTCTTCCATTTCTTCTTCATCGTCACTATTTTCCGCTTCACAGGGGCCCTCAATAACTAAATCCTGTTCGGCATCTAAAGCATCCTCTATTGGAACATAATCTTCGTCTTCAACATCGTCACACGTATCGTTTTCACTATCCCTCTCATCATTTTCATTAGAAATGAATTGAACCATTTGATTGTAATACTGGTCCCTTTCCTCTGGCTTCAGACTGAATCCATAGAAGGTTTATAAATTGGGATAAAAGTAAGATAAAGGGACAATAAATACATACCGATTCAGTTGGTATTCGGAAAGAAATTCAAACTCGTCGCTCATTTTTTAAATTTTCACTTCTCCACCCAAATTATTACTGATGCACTCCTCGATCACGGATCAAATTTTTTTGCCTGGTCAACAGTACCGATTGAAACAAAATGAACTGCATGAAGGAGTGCATACAAGGACAGACATGGTGTGAAAACTACGTCCAAATATGAACTGGCGTAGCCACTTGAGTGAAACAAAATAATCAGATAAGACCAACGTAAACATTTTACATTGTTGCCCAAATGTAAACTGCTAAGGCAATCGAACTAGGAATATAAACCATAAAAAAATTTAAAAAAAAAATACTGATAAAAATGACGTAAACATGACTGAACTTGCTAAAATGTTAAGGGTCTACACAGACCCATGGTTTATGTTAGCGTGGCTACTATTTGAAATCTCTTCTAAAAATAATGTAATCAAACCAGCGCCAATATTTCCATTCTGAAACTTTTAAGAATGGTTGCCTTAAGGATATCATGGAGTTTGAAGTCAATGCGAAAAATGAAAATACACTATTTTTTTAAATGAAATTGAAAAAGGTTTGGCCAGACCCAGGTGTAGACACAAGGGTTAAAGCAATGCAGGCCTACTTCCTCGATTTCGATTTTTAAACCTTCACACCCGTTGGCGTATTGTTGTTCTGCTGCGTTCTTGCAAGCATTTATGAGTGTTTTCACCCTATTCAAGTAGCCCATTAGCGTTTCCATGGGTAGTTGTTGTACGTTTCTTAATTGAGTAATTAAGGTTATGTAGGAGGTATTCTGGGTTAAGTTCGACCTAAGAGTGTTGAATATATCCTCGAGAGTGTTATTTACTCCAGCTCCAGCGTCTCATATCTCCGGCGCGCGCAGCTAATGAATTCATTTACTTCATTTTGTTTTCGGGGGCTGTCTTCTCCCATTAGTATCGGTACGTTGTTGTGTAACACGTTGTTTACTAAAGTTATGTTGGCCATTTTCCTGTTTTCTATTCCTTTTGTTTCCTCAATTTCTTTTTGCTCGATCTCTGGTCGTGTGTTTATTGTTGGCTGTGGTTTGTTGTTGGCGTGGTCGTTTTTTCCTTGGTCCGAGTTCGTCTTACAATATTTTCTCCCGTGTCTCAGCTGCACTACTTCTGTTTCTGGCTTTTCTGGTGTTTGTTGTAAATCCTTTGATTCCATATTTCCTTCTATCTGGTTTTCTATTCCCGGTTCTGTTATCTGATGATTTTCCTGGTTGCTTGACATCAATACGTTAGTTTTGTTATTTGTTTCTTCCTCGTTGTCCTTCTCTCCTTTAGATTCTTCACCTGTGTGAGTTTCCTCAGTGCTTGTAGAGAATTCCGGTTCCGAATTATCAATTGAGAAGTAGTCTAGAAACCTCGAAAATCTAGTTATAGACGATTTCAGAGACGATTTCGGGGTTAAATGGGCCATATGCTGTGTTTTTCGATTGTTTTGTCATTTTGTTATGACAAATTTTTAGGAATTAAATATTTTTTCCTTGAATATATTTTCCTTGAACTTGTTTTCATTTCTTTTCCTATTTATATTTCTTTTTTCTGATATATATATATATATTTTTTTGTTCTTATGTATTATGTATTTTTGTGTATAGTATTAGTCTCTTATTGTATCCCTTTTTAATTTTGTGTATATTTGTTTTTTGTTTTTTCAGCTTGTAACAATTTTAATACAAATATTTCTTAATAAATAACTTATACAAACAATCCTTTTTTATGTCTTATATCCTACAGCGTACCTTCAACATTTGCCTTATTTAAATTTAATTTGATTAATCTTGCTCAATATTATTTTCTTTCCTTCTTTCAAATAACTCTTATTGAATTTTTTTTATTATATTTAATACTGAAAAATTAAATGTTTTCTTTCCTTATATTTATTTACTACAATGAAAATTTAAATGTGTTTTTTTTTTTCAAAAGAAAAAAACAGTAAGTTTACCAGTGCATTTATACATTGTTGAAATTTCATTTGTTTCGTTCAAGCGAAACGAATGACAGATCGATTGACACTTCTGCCAAATTGCCATTGCACATTTCATTCATGTGCTTTGAAAAAAGAAACCAATTTAAGTGAAATAATAAAAAGTTTTTTTGTGTAAATACATAATTTTCATTTGAAAAATTTCAGATTGGTAATTTGATTGAATATTTTCCAGAAATTTCATTGGATTTGTGGTGCATTCCATTATTTTACACGCATTTTCATTTCGAATGCCGGTATGTATTTGTTGTGAGTGTATATTCTGAGGAATGGTGTTTGCATTCCATATCCTAATTATGTGCCACAAAATTCAGGTCGGTTTAAAAAAAAAGATTTGTGTGTCTTAACGAAATTTTTTGTATTATAATGTAATGTTTTAATTTGAAATTTTCCAGATTGTTTTGCAGTTTGGATTACTGGATTTGTGTACGAACTTTGTGTTTACCGCTACACACATATACACGCAAACATATTTCGTTGACTCGATTGGATTGAGCGCCGTGTAAGCGTGCCTTTTTTTGGATAATATTTCCAGTATGTTCCTTAACTGAATTTTCATATTCACTTATTTAAAAAAAACCGTTTTTCTGTCTTAACAAATTTTTTTTTGTTCGATTAAAGGATTTTCATTTGAAATTTTTTCGGATTGTTTTGCAGTTTGGATTTTTGGATTTGTGCACGAATTCTGTGACTATGACATTTCGTTAAATCGATTGGATTTAGCGCCGTTTGAATCGTAAATTCAGTGTTATATGACACGTCCACATTCTAATTTGGGGCGTCGTTCACGAAAAGCTTGAACATATGCGGCATTAAGAGCTTCTCGAAGTGATGAGCAACGTGTGAATATAAATTCTGTTGTTGCTGCAAATATGAATTGTCGTCGTGCACGTATTCGAGCTACGCAAAATTCACTTCGTCGTGTTGTACTTGAGCGTGCTGCGTTTGCTTATGATTCTACCATTGATTATTCTGTTCACAACATTGTTGTGATTGGTTGTATAAATAAAGTTTGTAATTATTGTAAGGCACTCAAATTTAAAGGAGGAGCCCCTGGATTGTGTTGTGCAAATAGTCAAGTCAAGTTAGCTGTTTTGATGCCAGCGCCAGAACCATTGCGTTCTTTAATATTGGATGGTGCACCGAAGTCGAATCATTTTTTGGCGAATGTACAGGCGTACAACTCCTGCTTTCAAATGGCTTCGTTTGGTGCTACAAATATTATTCGGAATAATTTTATGCCCATGTTTAAGGTAATTTTGAAACATGATACAAACAACGATTATTCTGATGATAACGCAACGTTCGAATTTGAAAATTTTGATTTTCAACAGATTCAAGGCCAAGTATACCATCGACTTGGTTCTTTGTTACCCCTTCCTGACCAAAGTTATCAATTTTTGCAAATATTCTGTGTGGGTAACCCAAACGTTGAAACAGATCGACGTTGAAATATATCATCAAATTTGAAGAGAGATATCGTTCAGCGTTTGCAGAATATGTTGCACGATGGAAACGAATTAGTTCGGTTACTTGAAACTGCTCTGGATCGAATGCCGATTGATATTCAATTGTCATTCATGCTTGTAGCATATGTAGAATTGAGGTGTATGGCAGCACTATGAAGATTACTTATAAGCGTTATACTCTTTGTTATATTCGTTGTTATACTTAGCTAAATATATATACTTACTGATGGAAGCGTCAGGGAAAGCGTGTGTTTTACATTTGGCGACGAGGAGAAAATTTAATTTTTTAAATAATTTGGGAAATAAAAACAACTTTGTCGAAGTAATTACGAGTGATTAACTAGAACCAGACATTTGTTGAAGATTTTAGGTTGGAAGCAGAGAGAGTGAACAATTTTGGTGCAACCCGGTGAAGTTACAGACGGAATTTTGAGGTTAAATCCATG
The DNA here is from genome assembly GCA_963971475.1 of Chrysops caecutiens. Taxonomy (NCBI): domain Eukaryota; kingdom Metazoa; phylum Arthropoda; class Insecta; order Diptera; family Tabanidae; genus Chrysops; species Chrysops caecutiens. The sequence goes on along the minus strand of OZ020568.1, from coordinate 38,115,623 downwards.
ACGAAATCGGAAAACTTGTGAAATATTGAAGGTTAAATCCATGGTTAAATCCTATGTGGAACGATCCAAGATAAATTTGATCAAAGAAGTGTGAAGGTTAAATCTGCAAGGTAAATGAATATTTAAATCCTGTGTGGAACGATCTAAAATCAATTTGATCAAGGAAGTTGCAAAGGTTAAATCCGATAAACTGGTAATAATTGGGTCAAGGTTAAATCCATGGTTAAATCCGAAAATTAAATGAGCTTAAATCCTATGTGGAACGATCTAAGATAAATTTGATCAAGGAAGTTGTAAAGGTTAAATCCGAAAATTGAATGAGTCTAAATCCTGTGTGGAACAATTAAAGATGGAGAAAAATTTGATTCCACCACCAAGTGCATTTGATCCGCTTGAGGATCCCCATTCAGTGGGATTAAGATGGCAAAAGTGGAAGCGAAGTTTTGAATTTTTTCTGGTGGCCGTTGGAATCACCGGTTCTGTAAAAAAAAGAGCACTCCTCTTACACCATGGTGGTACGGAATTGCAAGAGATATATTGCAGTTTGCCGGGGGCTTCAGTCAATCCAAAAGAAATTCCTGGGAGTGATAAAAATGTATATGAGATCACGCTACAGAAGTTAGACAATTATTTTTCACCTAAGCAGAGTCGTATCTATGAAAGACATTTATTTAGACTGATCAAACAGGAAAAGGACGAGAAATTTGATCAATTTGTGCTTAGATTAAGGAAACTACCTACAATAGAACCATCAACTTTTCCGGACGAAGAGGTATACGAACAGGATGTCTTGTCAAAAGAAAAAGGGAAACGCTATGCGGATACCAAAAGACATGCGAAGGAAAGTGAGTTAGAAGAAGGTGACACGGTACTAGTGAGGAAGCCCAGAACTAATAAGCTAACCACAACGTACGATGAAACCCCTCACACAGTTATATCCCGTAATGCAGGCGATACCATAATAAGAAACAACGCAACCGGAGAAGAAATCCGAAGAAACGTCATCCATCTAAAGAAAGTAAATGGACAATGGTCCGTTCGAAACAGTTAAGCATATGAGATCTTTTATCTGGAAAAAGGAGAGATGTAGCATATGTAGAATTGAGGTGTATGGCAGCACTATGAAGATTACTTATAAGCGTTATACTCTTTGTTATATTCGTTGTTATACTTTGCTAAATATATATACTTACTGATGGAAGCGTCAGGGAAAGCGTGTGTTTTACAATGCTGATAAAACGCCACCAGGACAGCATGCCAGATGATTCAATGTGCCTACTATGGAAGAATTTGCAATTGTTATTGTTGGAGATGCATTAAATTCACGTGATATTGTGTTGCGTCGACGTGATTAAGGACTTCAGCGAGTGTCTGAAACTCACCGTTGTTATGATGGATTACAATATCCATTATTGTTTGCACGTGGTGGAAATGGATTTCATTTCAACATTAAAAGGATCAGTGCTTCCACCGGTTAGTGTTTTGATTCTCATTTTGTTGTGATAACGCTATTTGAAATTTTTGTTCAATATATCTTAGGAGTGGAAACGAATTCTTATTCATACCGGCTCATGATTCGTCAAAATGAAGTTAACCACAATTTGTATTGTCGTCCATTTTCCAATCAGTACGTTGTTGATATGTTTGCCAAAATTGAAACTAAGCGTTTGAATTTCATTCGTTTTAACCAGAAAAAATTGCGATCGGAAGAATATGTTCCCTTACATGATGCAATCAACAGTGATAGCAATGTTCAGGACCTTGGCAAAATGATTATATTGCCTACGACGTATACCGGAGGTCCACGTCATATGCATAAGTACGCACAGGATGCATTGACTTATGTGCGCAACTATGGATGGCCAGATTTATTTATCACATTCACTTGCAATCCGCAATGGAGTCATATTAAAAATAATCTGTTTCCTGGTCACAGTTCCACTGATCGCCATCATATCACTACCCGTGTTTTTAAATAAAAGCTGAAAGCGCTTATGAATTTCATCTTCAAATCAAAGGTTTTTAGTTGTCAAGTGCTGGATGTATTCTGTTGAGTGGTAGAAGCGTGGTTTGCCACACGCCCACATATTGATTTGGTTGGTTGATAAGATAACACCAGATCAATTGGATGATGTGATTTCTGCTGAGATTCCGGATAGCACTGTTGATCCTGGATTGTATGATGTCGTGGTAACAAACATGATTCATGGTTCGTGTGGTGAATTTAATATTAATTCACCTTGCATGATTGATGGTAAATGCAGTAAGCGATACCCGCGAGCATTAGTTTCTGATACAGTAACTGGGAATGATAGTAAAGACGCCGTTATACTGAAGACAACGGAAGTTCGGTTACTATAATAGTAAGAAATACCGATATTGAAGTCGATAATCGTTGGATTGTCCCATATTCACCATTACTTTCCAAGACATTTAAGCCGCACATCAATGTCGAATACTGCAATAGCGTGAAATCGATAAAGTACATATGCAAGTACGTGAATAAAGGAAGCGATATGGCTGTTTTCGGGGCATCTGATCCAAATCGAAACGATGAAATACACCAATACCAAATGGAGCGCTACATTAGCTCGAACGAAGCAATTTGGCGCATTTTTTCATTTCCTATTCATGAGAGATATCCAACAGTCGTTCACTTAGCCGTTCATCTCGAGAATGGGCAACCTGTTTGCTACACTGTTGAAAATGCAGCACAAATGACCACATCATACAGCTTTGACGGCATTTTTCAAGTTGTGTGCATCGGATGCATTTGCCAGAACGTTATTGTATGCAGAAGTGCCACAATATTTTACATGGAATGCATCGAAAAAAGAATTTCAGCGACGTAAGCAAGGAAATCGTGGAGATGGTCATCCAAACTTATTTTCATCTGAAGCTTTGGGACGCATCTATACAGTACATCCAAATAATGCTGAGTGTTGTTATTTGCAATTTGGGTTTAGTAAATGTTCGCGGTCAAACATCATTTCAATCATTGATAGCAGTTGATGGTTTATTGTGTGCAACGAATCGTGAAGCATGCCAAAATTTAATTTATTGGAAAATGATTTGCATTGGGATCAAACTCTTGCTGATTCTGCTGTTTGTGCTCATCCGTATCAAATACGTGTTTCGTTTGCTATCATTTTGCCTACATATTTTCCATCGAATTCACCTGAATTGTGGATAAAATATCAAGATTATTTATCTGAAGATATTTTGTTTCGAGTACGTCAAGCAAGAGGTAATCCAGTCTTGGAATTTACATCGGAAGTTTATAACGAAGCTTTGATTAAAATTGACGATTTATGTTTGGCGATATCTAACAAAACATTGGCACAATTAGGAATGCCATTTCCAAATCGATCAATGCATGATGTACTTGAACAACTGCAACGTGAACAACAGTACGACCGAAACGCATTGAATCTATTTGTTCAGGTAAATCTGACGAAATTGAATGCCAAACAGAAAATTGCTATCGATAAAATCATGCAAGCTGTTAACAGTGGTGTCGGTGGATTTTATTTTATGGATGCTCCAGGTGGAACTGGAAAAACGTTCTTGATTTCATTGTTGTTAGCAACGATGCGTTCCCAGAGTAAAATCGAATTGGCATTGACTTCTTCTGGTATAGCAGCTACTTTGTTGGATGGTGGTCGAACTGCACATTCTGCATTGAAATTGCCATTGAACTTTCAAGTGAATGAAACTACAACATGCAACATATCGAAAACATCAGGCACAGCAAAATTATTACAGCAATGCGGCATAATTATTTGGGATGAGTCCACTATGGTTGAAGCTTTGGACAGAACTTTGAGAAATCTTCGAGGAATTTCACAGTTGTTTGGTGGTGCATTGCTTCTATTGGCAGGTGATTTTCGGCAAGCATTGCCAGTCATACCTAGATCAACCCTTGCTGATGAAATCAATGCTTGCTTGAAATCATCATATTTATGGAGGCACGTGAAAACAATGAAGTTAACCACCAATGTTCGTGTTCAGTTGCAAAATGATCCATCTGCTATACATTTTCCAAATAATTGTTAAAAATTGAAAACGGTGTTATGCCAGTCGATGAAAGTGGATTGATATCGTTCCCAAATGATTTCTGCCGTTTTGCTCAATTCAAGGAAGAATTGATTGAATGTATTTTTCCAAAAATAGCACAACAGTACAAATGCTATGCTTGGTTAAGTGAAAGAGCAATTTCAGCGGCGAAAAACAAAGATGTCAGTTAAATATAGCAATACAATCCAGGATTCCTGGCGAATTGGTTTCGTACAAGTTATCGGATACGGTTACCAACGAAGAAGATGTGGTTCCCTTTCCAACCGAATTTTTGAATTCTTTGGAAATTCCTGGATTACCACAACATAGCCTACAATTGAAAATTGATGTTACCATCATAATTTTGCGTAACATCAATCAGCCGCGTTTATGTAATGGAACGAGACTCGCAGTCAAAAAGTTAATGGCAAACGTGATTGAAGCAACTATTCTAACTGGAAAGCTCAAAGATGAGGACGTATTAATACCACGAATACCTATGATACCGTCTGATTTGCCCTTTGAATTCAAGCGATTGCAATTTCCAGTGCGCCTCGCGTTTGCAGTTACCATTAATAAGGCGCAAGGCCAGTCATTGGGAATTCGCGGAGTGAATTTGGAGTACCCTGTGTTTTCACATGGACAACTGTATGTTGCATGTTCGCATGTTGGAAAGCCCACCGCGAAATATCCACTTTAATGACGACGCCGTTCTTGGAACTAGGTTGATGGGTTCTGGAGACCACTTTCAACTAGAGGATCCCCTCAAAATTGATGGGTTTCTAGAACCTTGTTCGATGGGATAGCTCGAACTCTAGTTGATGGGTTACTAAACCTCTTTAAACGCGAAGTTCCTCACTGCACCGATAGGTTTCGAGAACCTTGTTCGGTTTTGCAGCTTCGAGCTCGAGTTTGATGGGTTACTATGACCACTTTCCAGCTCGAGCTTCCAAACGCAGAGAACCGATAGGTTTCTAGAACCGTGTTCGGTTTGGCAAACTCGAACTTGAGTTTGATGGGTTCCTATGACCACTTTCCAACTCAAGCTCTAGATAGGTTTCTAGAACCTTGTTCGGTTTTGATCCCTTACTATTACCTGCTCGTCTACTCCCTTTAATTAGGTCTGCCTGACTTTTGAGGTGATATCCCCAATTTTTCTTCGCTTTTTATCCCAGGAAACCGGGATTTCTGACCGATGGTGCGAGGTTGCCATCAATTACGAAAAGCACTTAACTTTTGGGTGGCGCCATCTACCGGGGACGGGCGGAGGTTTTTAGAACTGCGTACGTTGTTTAAGTTTTCACATGTTTCGTTTTGACGTTTCAGTCTAGGTTAAGACCATGTTGTGATGTCGCGTGTTTTATGTTTTTGTCGCGTGTTTTATGTTTTTGAGTGAGTTTCATGTCGTTAGCATGGGTTTCCGTGATCCAATGCTCACGTAAGTATTATGAAATGATATGTTTGTTTATATTCTACATATTTGTAGGTTTATTTACATTGAAATACTTCGTGGCTATCGTGTTCATAAACGTGTTGTGCTTATGCTTGATGGTAATTATAGTGCGTGTTTAACTTCAGGTGTGTTATTTCACGTAAGTATTATGAAATGATATGTTTGTTTATATTCTTCATATTTGTAGGTATATTTACATTGAAATACTTCGTGGCTATCGTGCTCATAAACGTGTTGTGCTTATGCTTGATGGTAATTACAGTGCGTGTTTAACTTCAGGTGTGTTATGTTTTTTAGGCGGTCTTATGTTTTATTCATATTGAAATACTTCGTGGTGTTAAGACCTGAAAAACTCCTCTAAAATCCACCAAAGACCACCAAAAGTGACCCTACCGAGAGACATCGCCAAAGAGGCTAAAGAGATCCTGAAAATCGGCTTAAAAGGACCGGAAAAGACAAGTATAACGTCACTGGGGCGCTACGTCACCAGGGATGGATACCACAGCGAAAAAACCCCCGGAATCCCCGCAAAAACCACCAAAAACAATGCCACATACAAACACGGAATCCCCTGTGACCTCACAGCATAAACAAACGGTCACCGGTTGTAAACAACCCTGACCTTGGGCAAGATTTCATAATGATATCTGACACCGCCAACAATGAATGCACTCGAACGAGTGGCATTCACGCCGAGTCAGCAAAATTTGATACAAACAATTTGGATGGGGAGTATTTCCATTAGAGAAATTAAGGTGCATCGGTATAACACGTGCATCCGGACACTATTGTAGTCAAGGTGCATCGATCGATGAAGGCCTGGGAAATGGCACCTCAGCAATATCTATCGGTGGGAACCATTCAATGGAGGGAATCGCTCAATCAGCGATATAGGCCCTATAAATGGAGCCAAGAATCCACTAAGGAGGCAATTGAGAACTGGACCGTACCCCCGAGACGCCGAAAGGACGACCCTGCTGACCACACCATGATTTATCCCGTTTTTGTGTTAATCGGGAAAGGAACAGGGAGGGCGTTCCGTTCGCGGTGAAGTGCTACTGCACCCGCAATTGTGGCTTGAATGTATTAATTAGTCTTTACATCGAAAGAGCAAGATTTAATTTCAAAAATCTAATTGTCCTTAAACTTGTTTTTAGCATTCTCTTCGAAATTAAAAGTTCAATTGTTAACGTTTTTAAACTATTTTGACTTCACTTTTCAAATTCAATGTTCTTAAATTATTTTCCAACTTCAATTTTTTCAATAATCAAAAATTTAATTGTCCTTCAACTTGTTAACATTTTCTTCAAAATTGAAATTCAATTTGTCCTCAAACTTGTTAACATTCTCTTCGAAATAAAAAGTTCAATTATTAACGTTTTTAAACTATTTTGACTTCAATTTTCAAATTCAATGTTCTTAAATTATTGTCCAACTTTCATTTTCCGATATTCAAAAATTCAGTTTGTCCTTAAACTTGTTACCATTCTCTTCGAAATTAAAAGTTCAATTGTTAACGTTTTTAAACTATTTTGACTTCACTTTTCAAATTCAATGTTCTTAAATTATTTTCCAACTTCCATTTTTTCAATAATCAAAAATTTAACTGTCCTTAAACTTGTTAACATTTTCTTCAAAGTTAAAATTCAATTTGTCCTTAAACTTGTTAACATTCTCTTTGAAATTAAAAGTTCAACTGTTAACGTTTTTAAACCATTTTGACTTCACTTTTCAAATTCAATGTTCTTAAATTATTTTCCAACTTTCATTTTCCGATATTCAAAAATTCAATTTGTCCTTAAACTTGTTAACATTTTCTTCTAAATTAAAAGTTCAGTTGTTAACGTTTTTAAAATATTTTGACTTCACTTTTCAAATTCAATGTTCTTAAATTATTTTCCAACTTCCATTTCTTCAATATTCAAAAATTAAATTGTCCTTAAACTTGTTAACATTTTCTTCAAAATTAAAATTCAATTTGTCCTTAAACATGCTAACATTCTTTCTCGAGCCGGGGTCTGCCCGGTGACTGCGCGCGAAACTACCTGTAAGAAGAAAAGAAAGGAGGACAGCGGCCAATTTGACTGAAAATGCGCGTCAGTTTGGGGCCCATAAATCCGGACACAAAATACTGATGCGCATTTTCATTAGGTAGCGCATGGCGACCGGGAATGTGCGCAATAAGCACTTTCCATCATTACGAACCTACGCGATCAGATTTCGTCACGACGGTGATGAAATCCGATCGCGACAGTTCGTCGCGGTCCTGCGATTGGGTTGCGATCAAGTTTTATCAGAGTGATAAAACTTGACCGCAACGGGAAATTTATTGCACATGATTATTTATTCTGTCGCGCATGGGAATTTGGGCTGGGAACGGACGAGTTCCCATGAAAGGTTTTTCTTTTCTCTTTTCAAGGAGCGGGCTAGGGCAAAAAGGGGAGAAACAAATGGAATATGTGTGACTGGGCCCAGGCTCAGTCACAACATTCCACCCCCCTTGGAAAAACAAAAATTTCGGGGATATTTCGGGAAAAATCTTGTTGTTGCGGTGGCTAGATGGCGTGAATTACGAAAGAGGTTCAAACTATGCATATTTAATCGGGACCGTCCTATTGTTTGAACATTATTGTATATTTATTATTATTATTTTTTTGGAAAAATTTTTACCTTCTCTACTACTTAATGTAAGGTGAATACATGCGTCTTTCCTTTTTTGTTTTTTATAATTTATGGTAGATTTAGGCATATACATATTTTGCATATATGTATGTCTATATCTGCCTTACATCAGTATTAAATTTTTTTTTCTCTTTCGCCATTAAGGCTTACATTTCTTTTTCGCTTATATACTCATATACACTTTTTTTTCTTAATGTTATACCTCTTGAGAGCCTTATTTGACTTTTATTTGATCCTTGGGATACTTTTCATCCTTTTCCTTCATCGGCCATTGCATGAGCCATAATATGTAGGGTCATAACACATCTTATATTCGGTCAGGAAATTCGCAGGCTTGGTCAGCGGAGGAAGGTATATACGAAAAGGGATTGTAATCCTAGTGTGTGGGTGTAGTTGGCTTTGACTTAGGAGAATTAAAATTATTAAAATGACAATAGGATAAAGAAGTGAATTGGAGATTGGCGGTACTGTGGTGCTAAGGTCGAAGGGGTAAATTAAACTATGTGCAGTTTGATCGAAAGCACAGAGAGTAAAACATCAAAAGGGCGAGAGAAATACAAAAGGGGTTTTGGTTGTCGAGTGAGCAGTTTGACGGTAATGCCTGGGACGAATGAATGGGGCGAGAGATTTCAAAGAATAAAGAGAGAGAAGAAGAAGAAGAAGAAGAGAGAAGAAAAAAAGAGGAGACAAACAAACGGATTTCGATAATGCAGTTTATCGTCATGCTTAGGACGATGGGGTACGTTAAACTACGTTCAGTTTGACCGGAAGCAAAAAAACGCAAAACCACAAAAAGGGGAAGGAAAAGCAAGATGTGTTAGGAGAGCAGTTTAACGTCGTGCTTGGGAAGATTGAAGCGTGAATTTGAAACAAAAAGAATTTCATTAGGAGACAAGTACAATCAAGTAATTCCGCATCTAGACGCGATTTCTACGGTTCCACCATGCATTATGGAAGCGCCTAACCGACAGGGCAGGCATGTACGCAAGGTATTAAGAAGATTGCTCTCGACGATTTTAAAGTACCAAGTACCACTCATAAATATTCGAAACCGGGGAACTCAGATTCTAGAACTTCATTCTTTGAAGTTTCCAAGGATAGAGAGGGAAAAAAAAGGGTAAGATCCGAGGTGGAAAATGATCAACAGGGCCAGAATCTTGTAGGTTTAAATGACAATATTCTAAATCCCGACATAAGCACCACAAAAAGATATGAAGGAAAAAGAGTGGCCTATAAAAAAAAACAATTAACCGTCAATCGAAATCCATAGAATATTCCAAGGAACAGAGAGTAGAGAGAGTGAAAGAAGGGAAAGGGAGAGCAGTTTAACGTCATGCCTGGGACGATGGAGATCGTTATGCTGCTCACGTTACGTATAAGAAAAAGGGAAAAATAAAACTATACAAAAAAGAGGGGTAGGACAGGGAGCAGTTTAACGTCGTGCTCAAGACGAGCAAATGGGGCTGGAGAACGGAGTTCGAGGGGTTAACGAAAGGGGTTAAGAAAAAGAGGGTTAACGAAAGGGGATGCAGTTTAATGTCATGCTTAGGACGATGGAGATCGTTGATCCGGGTTAATTCCGGATTAGATGTTAATTTGGGATGTACAGAGAAAACCAACGGTGGAGGATGAGGAGGGAACAAAAAAAAAGGAAGGTTTTGAGAGAGACAAAAACGAATTTAACGTTTTCGAATATAAACCGGAGAGAAATGGAGCAGAAAAGAAAGGGGAATTATAGGAAGAGAAAAGGGCTTTTATTTTGTGAGAGAGAGAGAACATTTCAATATCATGGCTGGGATGAACGAAAAGGGTCCTAACTGAGAGGTGGAAGGACTTGAAAGGGCAGTTTGAAATCGTGCTTAGGACGTTAAATCGTTTGGTGAATCCTCATCTTGGGACGGAGATGGTATGTGGAACAACGAGAGTCTGGGGTGTGGGGTGGGAGGCATGTTGCTTCTATGTTCTGCCATGACTTGAAGAGGTAGGGTTCGCTGGCGTCCTCTTTTACATAATTACATAATTCCAATTACGAGAATAAGGGAGAGGAATACATAAAACATAGTGTAATGGTGAATGTGGTGGTTGTTCAGGTTCAGAAGGGGTACCTGTTCGTCTTCCTTCTGCTGTGAAATTTTTGCTGCCAATTCGTCCAAGTCGTTCTCTGGTTTTCTTGGGGATTCTTTGATATAAGGGTCCTCGGGAGGGGGTAGAGTCGTGTATTTAGGATAAGGCTTGGTTGCCAAGAGAGCTGTGACATTTACGTGACGCATGGTATGGGGGAAACTAGAGCTTTGTCTCTCGTTTTGGCCATGCATGATGAAGTTACTGGTTCTGAAATAGCAAGTGGGTTCAATGTGGAGTAACGCTGTCTGATTTAATTCAGAAGATTGAACAGAGTTGTTGCACCCGACGTCGGCGTTACGGGGTGTCTTGGTGGCGTAGATCCTAGTGTTAGGGCGAGAGAAGGAAATCCAGTAAGAAGTACGCTCGGTACAAGCTAGTTGACACTGGGATGTATTTATGCCACTCCTAATAAGGGCAATTTCACATTTGAACGGGCTTGACTGAGCATTAAAAATAGGAAATTTCGCTCGGCAGAAGAATTGAGAGACGTCTGAAGATAAACAGTCGTGAAAATCGCTAATGCTCATTTTATGAAAATGCTCCCGGTTAAGATCTATCATCAGGACTTCGGAAGAGGGTTGAATATAGCATAAGGAATCGTTGTAGGTTGCGGGTAATGGGAGAATCCTGAAAGTTTGGTATTTATCTCCGAAGGGTAAGGGTAATTTTAATTCAATGATTAATTTGAAGTTGATTATTGAAGCAGACATGATAGAGAGCTTGTAAATTTCCCAGATCACGTTGGGGAGAGGATCGAACGGAAAAGTCCTTTGAGGGTCCAGTTCCTGTCGAACGGTAGAGAGAAGGTTTTCCATCTGGGAAGGGGTTTACAAATGTAGGGTGGAATTTTCCGTTTTTTACATCCGCTAATAGTTCTATTAAGTCCGATTGAGTGGATTGGTACTGGTTTATAACTATAAGAACTAATGAGAGAAGAGAGTTGATTTCGGTAGCCCATTCATTCTCATGTATTTGGCTCTCCACTCTGGAGATTTTGGATTCAAGAGTGGTTAATTTGGAGAAGATCACGGCACGATCTTTCCAAATGCTTTCCCGGGTTTTATTGGTTAGGTTGATGGTCGCGTCCAAAATAGAAGTCTGATTTTTTAATAGGGAATGTAAGTGGAGATAATTTTGTTGAAGGTTCCTGATTTGCTCGTCGTATCTTTGTGCATCGTCCTCATTAAGGATTCCAAAAAGGGGTTTGGTAATCTTCCCGACAAAATTAAAAAGGGACCCAGTTTTTCTTAGTGGGGGAAATATAATCCTATTTTTGTTTTCTATCGCTTCCTCCAAGTTTTCTAATTGCGCGATAGCAGAGAGACAGATCGATTTTAGGGGCGTCTCAGAGGCCAACTGGCTACACATTTGCTGAAGCTTACCCGTGATTCTTAATATTGAGAGGTATTCTTCCTGCAAGGCCGCTAGGTCGTAGTAAGTTATTACCTTCCATTCGCTTGTGAACAGTCTCGTCCTTCCTATTTCTTCGAAGTATAGGCTGACCGTGGAGGTGAGAGGAGAAATTTGGATTCCAAGCTCCCCGCGAGAGAAAGCTGAGACGGTAACGCACAGGGCCGTGAACAGATAAACCCTTGCCCTGGGAACGAAAGGAAGAGGGTTTAGTTTAAGAGAGAAATAAGTTGACAAATTATGGATGTATGAATTTTTTTAAGTCGTTATTATGTACGCGTTTTTCCTTGTTTTTTATTTTTATTGTTGAATTTTCAGGGGTATCCACCTGAGTTAAAACGTAAGGGCCTCGCCATAAGGGTGAGAATTTGTTGTCTTTTGTTATCGCTTTTAGAAGGACCAGATCTCCGATTTCAAATGATTTTTGTTGTGTTCCCCTGTCGTAGTATTGTTTGGATCGCTCTTTATTTTCTAACGCGATTTGTTAAGCGATTTGATGACAGTGCCGGAGTCGTGCCTTGAGTTCGTGGGCATAGTTATCGTAATTGTACCCAATTTCGGGGGAGGACTTTAGATGGTTTGGAACCTCGGCGGGAAAACCATAAAGGAGTTCGTGCGGGGAATAATTGGTACTGGAGTGGGGAGTAATGTTGTACACGAACATGGCATAAGGAACCCAGGTGTCCCACGACAGGGGATCCTTTTCTATGTAAGAACGGAGTTATTCTGCTAGAGTTCGATGACTTCTCTCTAGTGCTCCGCTAGACTGAGGGTGGTAGGGAGTTGTTTTCTGCCTCTTGATCCTTAGGAGTTTAGAGACTTCCTGAAACACTCCTGCGATAAGGTCAGCACCTTGGTCAGTCAAGATGCTTTCAGGTATCCCGTGTCTACACATGATTGTAGTAGTAAACGCTTCCGCGAGGGTGGTTGATTCGGCATTGGGAACAGGGAATGCTTCCGAAAATTTTGTTAAATCATCCTGGAAAGTTAGGAGGTATTTATTTCCTAGGTACGAAACGGGTAGTGGCCCCACAACATCTAGATAAACTCTTTGGAAAGGCGTGGAACTTCCTGAAGTTATTTTCATAGGGATCTTAGGATTTCGCGATACTTTATTTATTTGGCACTGTTTGCAGTTTCTAATAAATGTTACAACAGCTTGCTGGTAATTGCTTCCCAATAAAACTGTCTCTTGATCCTCTTCAAGGTCCGAGATACACCTTGGTGACCTCCCGTGGGTAGCAAATGGAAATCTTTTATTATTTGCTCCCTTTCCTTAGGGTCATCTAAGTACCTAAGTGTTTCGACATGGAGTGTTGTGTCGATTTTAAACGCCTTGCGGATTTTGTCCTTAAGTGTCATTAGGGTCTGTAGTTCCAGTTTCGGAATACTTATGTGTATGGTCTTCAGGTTTCTTTCTACGGCCAGGGATACGAAGTTGGAGAGGGTAGTGTTAAGGTTGTCCAACATGAGGGGTACGAAGAGGAAGTATTAATCTTTTGACAATGAAATCGGATTCCTTGAAAGAGAATATTTTAGGTTCGAGGGAGAAATCGATTTCGCACAAATCGATACTTAGCATGGCGGCTAAACGCCGTTCAAGATTAGTGTCCCTTGTGGGCAAAATAAAGAATTTGGCACGGACAGATTTAGACAGTAATGAAGAGTCGTCAGTTTCACTAAGGGATGATGATAAGAAGTTGTCATTATTGGTTCTGGCCTTCTTTAGTGCATCCTGGTCCAGGTTATCGGTGACCTTGGCTTGGCTTCTTGTTATCGCGTATAGAGAGGTGGTGTTTTTAGGGGTCATTTCGGTTTTCCGATTTATCAGTCTCAGGAGAGTTCTCTTGTACTACCGCGGTTACTCTACTTAAGGCGTCGGCGTTTGTATTAAGTTTCCCGGCCTTGTGGGTTATCGTGTAGTCGTACTCTTCTAAACGGATTTTCCATCTCATCAATCTTGACGAGTGGTCCTTTAGATTCATGAGCCAAACTAGAGGCTTGTGGTCAGTGATAATGGAGAACTTTCTTCCATATACGTATGGACGAAATTGTCCCACGGCGTACCCGATAACAAGTAATTCTTTCTCTATTGTCGAGTATCTTGTTCCGGCACCGTTTAGAGCACGACTCGTGTATGCAATGGGGTGGTCTAGAATCTTCGTCCTGCTGCGAGAGGACAGCTTCTAGAGCTATGTCACCGGCATCGGCCGTTTTTCCCCGATCCTTTCGTCTACTTTTATCTGGTGGAATCCACTGGCCAAGTCGAGCGTCGTAAACTACTTAGATTTCCCAGGTTGGTCCAATATGTCTGTTATATTTGGTAGAGGGAACGCGTCTCCTACCGTCATCTCATTAAGACGCCGGAAATCTACCACTACTCGCTATCTCTCATTCCCTTGTTCTTCGGGTTTCTTCGGAACGAGGAGTAGGGGAGAGTTCCAGGGATTATAGGATGGTCTGACAATGCCTGATTTTAGCGTTTCTTGGACTTGGTTATCCACTTCCTTACGATTTGCCTCCGGTAATCTGTACGGTTTAGTTTATATAGGGGGATGATTTGCTTCTACCTCAATTTTATGGGTAGTCGCGTCCGTGTGGGACAATATATCTCCTTCTAGATAAAATATACCATTAAAGGTTCTACAGATATCTCGACTTAATGTCTCTTCTTCTCCATTATAATGATCCAATTTTACAAAGCTCCGCAGTTGTTTTATTCTGCCCTTAATCGGACCTTGGTCGAAGTTTGGAGTTATCATGTCGAAATTCTTCGCATCTAGATACTCTAGGTCCAGATCATGGAGGGGTAAACTATCGTCTTCCTCTGTAGTATTGAGGATTAAGACTTTTACCGTTCCATTTTCAGGAATACCAATAGAATTGCCTATATACACTCCGGGAATTATTTCTTTATTCGATATTACCGTTTCTGTGGAAGCCGTAGTGGGTATTAAGTGGATTGTTTCTGCCCGAGCTGGAATGATCGCATGGCTTAAGGTACTTGGGTTTTAACGTGGTTGCAGTTTAGCGTCCTGCCCAGGACGAATGCTCTTTTGAGAAGATGCTGCTGGGTGCAGTTTAACGTCTCGTCCAGGATGTGTGATAGACGAAGGCGATGTTGACGATGCCGATGATGTGTCTGATAAGAATGTGGGGGGACTGTCAGAGATCAGGAAGTGGAAGAGGTTATTATTGGCCGCAGTTCAACATCTTGCCGGGGACGATTGTCTGACGAGACTGACGAGGAAAATGTGGACGGAGTCGAAGGACCCGAAGAAGAGATGATAGGCGAAGACGACGCTGACGCGGATGGTGATGAAAATGACGGAGAAGAGATCATTGGTTGCGGTTTGGCGTCTTGCCAAGGATGATTAACGAAGAAGAAGGTGTCGAAATGACTGGTAAGAACGAGAGGGGAAATATTGTCGAAGATGAAGGTATTGGATGCAGTTTAACATCCTGCCCAGGACGAGAACTCATTGAATGAAACGTTTCTGGTTGCAGATTAACGTCTTGCCAAGGACGTGTAATAGACGAGAATAATGAAGAAGGACTGAACGTTGGATGCAGTTTAACGTCTTGCCCAGGACGCGTATTAGTGGAATTTATAGTCCTTCGATGAAACTGAGGGAAATCACTGAGATATTGCTCCAAGGTGTAAGGAATCAAGTTGTGACTGACCTCGAGTGTCAGTATCTGAGCCCCATAATCAATTTGTGCCTTATATCTGGTCAAAAAATCGTGACCTCATAAACCTTCATATGCCATTGCCGAAGCACCGCTCAGAATTTGAAAAAGATGTTCGATTTTAAATCTGCACCTTCGTGCTGTAGTTCGCTTATTATGAGACCCTCTGTGGAGGTTGATTGAGAAAAGACCGTATTGATGCGACAAATAACATCACTGTAATACTTACTACAAGGTTTCAGGGACTAACTTCGAACTAAGCTGATCTCCGCTCCGGTATCTATTAAGAATTCGGTATATGGATTAATGGACACTTTAGAGGCCAGGGTGAGGGTTATGGATGAAGGTCGTACGGTTATGGGGAGTTTTATCCTTGAGTGTTGGAAGGTTGGGTCCAATATCCATGTACGTCGGCCTGAATGACGAATTACGGGGGATTGCCGACGAATTTCCCCCGCACCTGGGAGTTTTCCGGGATGTTGGAATGCATAGTTGACGGGTAAGGAGGATTCGGTGGTGACCGAGGAGACAGGGGTTGTGAGTAACACGATTTTTCTTCTTCGGTTATTAGCCTTCCTTTTCCGACAATCGTCAATGGTATGGCCTTTGTTATAGCAATAATTGCAAATTTTCGGAGTCTGCTTTGGAATGGAGTTTTCATTCCAATTGTTTTGCTTATTGAGGTTTAGACGATCCTGTTTGTATGAAGAGGTACGAAGAAATCGGATACGACCTTAAGGAAATTGAACGAACACAAATACCAAAATCTAGGAAACCAAAATTAAAATCTAAGATACGTACTCGAGAGAGTAAGATGTTCCAAACCTTCGTACTTCCTGACTACAATTAACAAATGTGATTAAGAATGCGGGTTCGGAAACAAGAGCCGGTGAAGGAAGATGTGAGGACAGTAAAATTTCCTTTTTATATCATTATTATATCTTTATATTATCGGGTGCGTAGTATCTGGAATGTCAGCGAGACAATTCCCTTGCCTAGTAGACTGTCCAAGACTCTTACCTTGGATAGGGTAAATCTTGGATTTCTACTAGGCGCGCGGATTATTATTTGTTTTTAATTATTATTTTTATTTTTCATATTTGAAAATTCTAATTAATGAAATTGAAGAGAGAAAAGGAAAAATACTAGGCTCTCAAAAGGTTTACAC
Organism: Chrysops caecutiens; assembly: GCA_963971475.1. Classification (NCBI taxonomy): domain Eukaryota; kingdom Metazoa; phylum Arthropoda; class Insecta; order Diptera; family Tabanidae; genus Chrysops; species Chrysops caecutiens. The sequence continues at coordinate 38,099,040 of OZ020568.1, read as the reverse complement.
TTTCAGTATGTTACAAATTAATATTTATTTCTAACTTACAGTAACATCCTTGGGTTGGGGGTCGTGTGCCCTTGCTTCCCTGCTGGCTGATGATAACTATTGTTGGTGTGGACTCACCGGTCCCTAAAGTGCGGGCAGGGTTGGAGCCCCGAGAGGCCCCCGCTGCCACCAAATATTTTATCCCGTTTTTGTGTTAATCGGGAAAGGATCAGGGAGTGCTTTCATTTCTCGGTGAAGTTCTCCTGCACCCGGACTTTCGGCTTGACTGTATTAATTAGTCTTTACATCGAAAGAGCAAGATTTAATTTCAAAAATCTAATTGTCCTTAAACTTGTTTTTAACATTCTCTTCAAAATTAAAAATTCAATTGTTAACTTTTTTTAAACTATTTTTATATCACTTCTCAAAATTCAATGTTCTTAAATTATTTTCCAACTTTCATTTTCCGATATTCAAAAATTCAATTTGTCCTGAACTTGTTAACATTCTCTTCGAAATTAAAAGTTCAATTGTTTACGTTTTTAAACTGTTTTGAATTCAATTTTCAAATTCAATGTTCTTAAATTATTTTCCAACTTTCATTTTCCGATATTCAAAAATTCAGTTTGTCCTTAAACTTGTTACCATTCTCTTCGAAATTAAAGGTTCAATTGTTTACGTTTTTAAACTGTTTTGAATTCACTTTTCAAATTCAATGTTCTTAAATTATTTTCCAACTTTCATTTTCCGATATTCAAAAATTCAATTGGTCCTTAAACTTGTTAACATTCTCTTCGAAATTAAAAGTCCAATTGTTAACGTTCTTAAACTATTTTGACTTCACTTTTCAAATTCAATGTTCTTAAATTATTTTCCAACTTCCATTTTTTCAATATTCAAAAATTTAATTGTCCTTAAACTTGTTAACATTTTCTTCAAAAATAAAATTCAATTTGTCCTTTTAATTGTTAATATTCTCTTCGAAATTAAAAGTTCAATTGTTAACGTTTTCAAACTATTTTGACTTCACTTTTCAAATTCAACGTTCTTAAATTATTTTCCAACTTTCAGTTCCCGATATTCAAAAATTCAGTTTGTCCTTAAACTTGTGAACATTCTCTTCGAAATTAAAAGTTCAATTGTTAACGTTTTTAAAATATTTTGACTTCACTTTTCAAATTCAATGTTCTTAAATTATTTTCCAACTTCCATTTTTTCAATATTCAAAAATTTAACTGTCCTTAAACTTGTTAACATTTTCTTCAAAACTTAAATTCAATTTGTCCTTTAACTTGTTACCATTCTCTTCGAAATTAAAAGTTCAATTGTTAACGTTTTTAAACTATTTTGACTTCACTTTTCAAAATTCAATGTTCTTAAATTATTTTCCAACTTTCATTTTCCGATATTCAAAAATTCAATTTGTCCTTGAACTTGTTAACATTTTCTTCAAAATTAAAATTCAATTTGTCCTTAAACTTGTTAACATTCTCTTCGTAATTAGAAGTTCAATTGTTAACGTTTTTAAACTATAATGACTTCACTTTTAAAATTCAATGTTCTTAAATTATTTTCCAACTTTCATTTTCCGATATTTAAAAATTCAGTTTGTTCTTAAACTTGTTATCATTCTCTTCGAAATTAAAAGTTCAATTGTTAACGTTTTTAAACTATTTTGACTTCACTTTTCAAATTCAATGTTCTTAAATTATTTTCCAACTTCCATTTTTTCAATATTCAAAAATTTAATTGCCCTTAAACTTGGGGAATTGATTGATTTTGGAATTGGAATTGAATTAATATACAGTTAATGAATAAGGATCCTTTTGGATGAAGGAGAGATAATGTAAATTTTTAAAAAGTACAACTATATAGAAATCGGGGCACGAAAATTGTTGATGGTACACAAGAGAAGTATTGGAAACTAAGAGTAAAATTGTAATAAACTTAAAAACTTATATGATATTGTATTCATTGCTGGGAGTCACGGCCGTTTGAAAAAAAAAACAAAAAAAAAGCAGAAGAAGAAACAAGACACAAAAAAAAAAAAAAAAAAAACACATATACTATGAAGAAAATGAAGAATAAGAGTATTAAGCAAACAAAATAAATATATATACACAAAAAAAAAATTTATATATATATAAATATATTGAGAGATAAATTTGTATGGCACACTCCACACACAACATACATCTTAGCGAATCTGTAAATAGGTTTATGAGAAGACTTGAAGCGTTCCACATTAACAACCCGGACCCTTATCTCCTAATTTATAACGAAGAGGGAACAGCTAACCAAGAAGAGGAAGCAAACAGGGAAGAATTAAACCTCGAGCAAGAACTAACCGCAAACCAGGGTGACCAAGTAGGTCAAGACGAAGAACAGAACTCACCAAAAAGTAGGTCAACAGAATTCACCAAAAACACCGGAGCCAGAACCAGGAAAACACTCCGAGAACCGCGATTATAGCGAAGCAGTTACTCCAGAGGAAGAAACTGAAGAAGCAGGAAAGCAGCACAAACAAACGGAAGATCGAGACCAAATAAGAAGCAGAGCACTACTAAGACCAGAAATAGTTGCCCTCACGCGCGGGAGATACTACATCAGGACATATTCCGACCCAGGTAGCTACAGTTGTGACCGGAACAGCCCACAACCAATAGAAGAACACGAGGTACAAGCAACAACTAGCTATAAATGAATTTATAAATTGCGCTAGACTAGGCTATGAAACATTAACAGAAGTCCAGGATAAAGTATTATTTACTAGGTTGTTGCCAACACGCCTGAGAGGGCGAGCACTAGAGGTGGTACAAGCAGGAGTAAGTGACACATTGGAAAATATATTATCCGCGTTAAGAACCCAATTACTCCAAGGGACCTGCTACATTACACTAAATACGCAATTACGGAACATCCAACAAATACCCACAGACACACTACTGGGGTACTATAACCGGGTAAAAGGTTTAATAGATGCGTGCAAGACTGCCGCAGACGTTCAGTACGCCAACGGCGGAGAAGGTCTGAGGACCGAAATAGAAGAATTTGGAGTACACTGTTTTAAAATGGGTGTGCTAGATTCCAACTACAAATTTTACCTACTACAAGACGTAGAAAACACACTTGAGGCCCTACGAACGAAAGTAACAAGACTGGAACAAACTGAGCAATGCATGCGACAGCCACCATATCAACTCGCGAGCCAAATACCACAAAGCAGCCAAACGTCTGGATATAACTCGTACATGGGGCAGAATCCCGTAATGCAACCATACCCTCAACAATACGAGAGTCACATACGGCCAGCACAAAGGGATAACAATACCACCTGCAACAGAAATGGGGACCAACAATATCACCCACCATGGAGAGGTAACCAACAAAACTCCTATAGCAACTATAGGAATGGTAACTATAGGAACGGAAATCAAAACACACCACAAGGAAGACCAGAGCGTCGCCAAGTAAGATGCTATTTTTGCAGCAAAATGGGACACATAATGGCGGAATGCCGGACAAAACAAATAACGCCTTTTTGTCCAACATGCAGGGCGTATGGACACACGAGCCAAAATTGCCATACAAACAGGTCACACGACAACCAGGGTCAAGGAAATAGAAATGGGGCAACCACGACGACAGGTGCATCATACCACTGCGACCCTCGTAACAGACCAATGCAATTTTTGCCTGGACGAAGGACACTCTGAAAACAGGTGCTACTTAAAGGAACGATGGGAACGCTTGCAACGAGAAGAGCGGTTGAGAAATGAAACCTCGGAAAACTCAAGCGGGACGACCGAGCGCACCGCGAGTCGTCAGTAGAAGAGAAGAAGCAAAGGTGCGACCAACCGTCGAATTTACCCATAGTAACTTTGTCGGTGGATCTAACAAACAATAAAGAAACAAAATTTATAATCGATACAGTCTCCGAGATATGTCTAAGAACAGAGGCAGAAATACGTGTAGATAACCGGGAAAAAATAAACAAAGAGGATGTAATCACCTTGAACACAATATCAGGAGGAATATTGTCAAAAGGAACGATACAAGGAAAACTACTTTTACCGACGCCATATCCATGTGAATTCCAGGTAGAAGAATCCATAACTCCAACAAAGGTAGCTGGGTTGATAGGAAATGGTTTCCATTCAAAATACTGTAACATCGAGGGCCCCAATAAAAGGTTGGTGCTTCCGCCACTGAGTGGTGGACAAGCCTTCGTTATTCCATTCGAGGACGAACGTGACTCGCCGAAGAGAACAATTCGATTCGTCGACGTGATAGCAACAGACGCGAAAGCGAACAATCGTGAAATGAGCAACCAAGAAGAGCACCTACATAAACGGGATTCGCAAACCACATATGCGACGCCTTGGTCTACACCATCAAACGGAAAAATTAGGATAAGCGTTATGAATGTGAATACCGACGAAGTATATTTAGAAGACATGAAAATACGATTAGAAAGGAGTGAAGGAAACGCAAGAGAACTATGGAGCAAAAAGGAGAATCGCATGAAACATAGTTACAGCATACAGAAGAAGAGAGATAATGAAACGGACGAAGGAAACAGCAAACGTATTGTAGGATATCAGAAATATGGAAAATGATAAACGTAGAGCAGCATTTGAATGGGGAAGAAAAAAAGTCAATACAAGCGATAATAAACTAGTTTCAGGATGTATTTCATTTACCGGGAGAGAGATTAGGTCATACGACAACAGTCCAATATGAAGTGCGAGTCAAAGAAAACCAAGAGCCCATAAAAATGAAGATGTATCGACTTCCGGAGACCCAAAAAGGTATAATCACGAAAGAAATTGAAAGGTTGCTAAGCGAAGAGATAGTGGAACCCAGTTGGAGTGAATGGAATGCTCCATTACTAGTAGTCCCGAAGAAACCGGGACCTTATGGGGAGAAACGTTGGCGCATAGTAGTCGACTACAGGAAGCTAAAATAAGTAACGGAGGGAGATGCGTATCCACTGCCCAGAATAGAGGATATACTGGATCAGTTGGGGAATTACCGTTACTTTTCTGTGCTCGACCTCGATAGCGGCTAACATCAGATAGCCATGAAAGCAGAGGACCGCGACAAAACAGCATTCAGCACTCCATATGGTCACTACGCATTTGAGAGAATGCCTTTCGGACTAAAAGGCACACCAGCGACCTTTCAAAGATTGATGAATCACGTATTAACCGGATTGCAAGGAGTACAATGTATCGTTTACCTGGACGACATCGTCACGTACGGTAAAAACCTAGAGGACCACCAGGAAAAACTAAAATCGATCCTAGAAAGACTACGAGAACATCACCTAAAACTAAACCCGGAGAAGTGCAACTTCCTCAAACGGGAGATAATTTACCTAGGACACCAATGTGGCACCGATGGGGTAGCTCCGGACCCGAGCCTAGTAAAATCCGTTCAAGAATACCCCACACCAAAAACGATAAGACAAGTGCAGTCGTTCCTTGGGTTAGCAAACTATTATAGAAAATTCATAGAGGGATTCTCGAGGATAGCAGCCCCTATAAATAACTTACTAAGGAAGGACGTGAAAGTTAAGTGGGATGAGAAGTGTGAGGCGGCATTTAATACATTGAAGAAGAAGTTGATAACACCCCCAGTCCTACGTTATCCCAACTTCAACGAACCGTTTAAGTTATATACGGATGCCAGTGGAGAAGCCCTAGAAGCAGTACTAGCACAAAGCCCTGAGAATGAAACCGATCGCCTACGCTAGTCGGACGTTAAATTCGGCGGAAAGGAACTACTCAACAATCGAAAGAGAACTACTAGCCATAGTATGGGCCGTCAAAAATTACCGGAGTTACCTATACGGACGCCCGTTCACAGTTTACACGGATCACAAGCCACTAAAGGGGGCTATACGAATCAAAGACCCCACCAGCCGAATATTAAGATTGTGGCACAAACTGTCGGATTATACGTTTGACATTAAGTATAAAGAAGGGAAAAAGAATAATAACGCCGATGCACTAAGTAGGATCCCGTACGAGGTTTTACCCATAACTCGGCGACAAGCAAAAGAACTGGAGACTAACCGAAACGAACAAACAGAGACAGAAGAAAACAAAACCGTGTCCAGCGAGGCTCCAGGAAATGCGGAAACTCAGGAAAAAACTACGGAAGAGGAACTCACTCCCAGAACAAATGTCAGGGTATTGACAGACCCAGAGGATATCCAAAAAATACTAGCAGATTGTCATGACGCTCCTCTCGGCGGACACCAAGGAATATACAAAACATATCAACGGCTAAGACGCGAATTCTATTGGAAGGGAATGCGGAAAGATATCCGAAACTATATAAAGAAATGCAGGAAGTGTCAATTGAATAAACTGAGTAGGGAACATAAAGAACCGATGGTAATAACTGACACCGCTACATTACCATTTGACAAGGTCTATATGGACCTCGTGGGGCCATTACCTGAAACTGCACGGGGAAACAAGTACATTCTAAGTTTCGAGGATGACCTGACGCGGTTTATGGATGTGGTACCCCTACCAAATATGGAGGCGAAAACGGTGGCACAGGCATTCGTAGACGAAATCATAAGCAGGTACCATATACCCAAAATATTGATCACCGATCAGGGGACGAACTTCACCTCGGAGATGTTCAAGGAAGTGTGTAAGCTCCTTAAGATATGCAAAATAGAGACAACACCATATCACCCCCAATCTAATGGAGCGTTGGAGAGATCCCAAAGACCCTTGGTCGATTTACGACATTTTGTCGATGACAACCAGACCGATTGGGACGAGCATCTGCAAGCCGCAATGTTTGTCAGGATCAACAGTGCGCATACGACTACAAAACTAACTCCAATGGACTGCTTGTACGGGTTCTCCGCCCCATTACCTAATAACTTGACGATGGAATCCCAACTGGTGTACGATCATGAGAATTACTATCTCCAGTTAAGGAATAAACTCCAAAGGGCCTACCAGATAGCTAGGAGTAACTTAGAAAAAAGCAAGCTCCAGTCGAAAGAGTATTACGACCGGAATATAAATCATGTCAAAATCCATGTCGGCGATCAAGTACTCCTCAGAAACGCGGCCCGAAAAAACAAGTTGATCCAACATTGGCTAGGACCATTCAAAGTCGTGGCCATAAATGGCCCGGTGAACAGCACCATTATGATAAAAAACCGGAAACGTCGCGTACACAACAACAGGTTAAAACTGTTTCCAGAATGATGCTACCGACAGTAATAGTAATGCTCGAAATGGTCTCAACCCAAACAACATCAGTAGACATACACATAGTGAAGTATCAAGGGGTAGTATTTGAGCCCTTAGGAAGAGTGCAGACCTACCACGATCTTTGGACGATCATCACGCATATACCACAACCCAAATGGGAGGAACACCTGAACTACATAAAGGAATGCGAAACAGCGATAAACAGGATATGCTTTTAATCAAACAACTTAACAGGGGAAGACAATTGCCAGCACTGGCAGAGGGAGATCAAAAAACAGCTGGCACAAATACTGGACCTAATAGGTAAAGCGAACTTTGCAGCAGAACCCCGTAGCCGGACAAAGAGGGGATTATTAAACTTGAGAGGAGAAATTATGAAAACAGAGTTCGGGACAATGGAAAATGAGGACTCAGAAAACATCCATCAAATGTTGAGTGAGCTGGAGGAAGACACAAAATCCTACCTGGACCTGGCAAAGAGGCAGGTAACAATAATGGGAACCACGTTGAAGGCAATGGGTAGAACCAACATCGAAATGGCTGAACGACATAATAAGTTGATACAAAAGGTGGAAAACCTCAACCAAAAGATAGGAGAGATATCCAACCATTCGGACCAACTCCGTATACTACATGTGAGGATGGATATTAACGAGCTCATCCTGTACATGTCGTCCGAGCTGCAACAGATCTATTTAGAGTTAACAGACCTATTCATAGCATTAGAAGCGCTAAACCGAAGAGAGTTGAGCCTACTATTAATACCCACGAACCAGATTTTGGAACTTTACAACAACGTGTCGGAAAAGCATTATGGAGGAAAGGTTACCATGAAATCTATCACCCTCCAGAGATTAGCAAAGGTAGATTATGAAGGAAGTCAAGGGAAAACACTCATACAAATAAGAATACCCCTATAAGAAGCCCAGCAATACACCCTGAATAGAGTCTATGCCACCCCCATGGAGACGGGCCACAACACATGGCAAAACCTTCACGCACCGATTGCATATCAGCATTGTTCAAAGCAGCGGACCAAGTTCCGGCTGGCTGCCGAATGCGTATACTAGGAAACCCAAGACCAATAATTATCCCCATGCATCAGGACAACGCTTGGTTGTATTGGGTACAACGACCATTCCTATTAATAAGTCAATGTGAAAACAACGAAATAACGTATTAATTAACCGGTCTAGGTATAGTGGAGCTAAAAAGGAAATGTGTATACCATCTAGACGAGTATACACTACCTTACAAAGTAAATGAGTGGCACCCCCTACACATACATCAACCGGGAAACGCACTACCACCAAAACCTGATTTCGCCAAATATAAACTACCCCCAAAGGGCAAAGTAAACCAAGAAGAAAGAATGGAAGCATTATACCCAATCGCACTAAATGATCACAACAAAGAGTACAGTGAAACAATAGAGGCCCTAGATGCCCACTGAAATGATTTGAGCAACTTTGTTGCTCAAAAAGAAATGGTCACCCTGTGTCATCGCATTGAGCCACTGCACCACCGACCACCCGCATCGCAGCAATCTTCACGCTAGAGAGGCGGAGCCAGAATCCCAAGGATAACGGGACTTCGGGTGATCCTCGTGGAAAACGAAATGTATCTCGCTCTCTTGTGGATGTGTCGTCGGAGTGATCAGACGGAAAAAGTCTGAAGTCTGTGAAAAATAAAGTGTCGCGTGGTTTTTGGGAACACAGGCGGATGACTTAGAAAAGAAGAGCGGAAAACCATGTGGCGGTCATCCCACGGATTCATTTTCTAAGTTTTTTTTGAAATTGTGTAAAGTAATTGGATATAGATTCGAAAAAATATTTAAGTTAAAAGAATATTAAAGAAAATAGTATGAAAAAAGTTTTAATAAGTATGTTAAGTGACGGTCAAGTTTTATAAATTAAATTGAAAATATAAATTAATGAAAACCTCGAAAGCTATCAATTATTACAAATACGGCAAAACTGGTTAAAAAAATAAAATAAAAAGGAATCTTTGCTTATATTTGAAAGGATGTAATTTTTAATAACATCGACATCAAATCCAACTTGACTACATAAAATAATTAAGTAATTGATTATAACATATTCGAGAATCGAAACTCAACGAAAGAGTTTGTCTGTAATTTCCTTAAAATCTATTTTCCTTTTTTTTTATAATTTTTAATTTTAGTAGTTCGTAAGTGAAATCAAATTTACACGGATATTTAATGAGACCCGTGACTTAAGAACTAATGGAGGTTATGTAATTATCCAATAATAAAGAAATGGGAAAGTAAATTTAAAGCAAGGTTTGCCTTTTCGTTACCAACTAAGTCTTAGGTGAAAAAAATTAAAAATATTCATAAATAAAAAGAATGAGATAAGAATTATAAATTTAAAACATACAACAGAAAAAGAAATTTAAACCTTCTTTTTTCATACGTTTACTTTAACATTCAAAAATTAACACAAAACATACAATTACAGCAACTGTATGAATGAATAGCATGTATTTATTTTGTATTGAGTCAAAGAGGGATTAATAATATTAACAACAACAAAATAAATTTAAATAATTTTTTTTCCTATTTGTTGGGGTCAACAATTAGACAGAGTTCGTTGTAATATTATTAATGGCTCGCATGTTATATAGCTTATAAAGTTTACATTAAATAAATTCAAAGTTAAATAATGATAGAAGGTAAACTAAGTGCGCGAAAAAAAAATTGTATAAATGGTGAAGTGTTCATATAAAATGATGGAAAACAAACAGTTATATCGATATTATAAATAATTAATAAGTAACTATTCCTACTGTTATTTATGAAGAAAAAAGCTAGTAAGTACAAAGTTTTAAGAGAACCAATTATTTGATTCTTATATAATTTCATGGTTATGCAATTTTGTGGTATATTTGTCTAATACTAACTTAGCTAAAATATATTCGGACTTAGTGTATCTTTTCCTATCTTAAAGGAAGAAGAACATTTATGATGACCTTCCTTTTTTTTTGTTAAATAATTTCATGATAATATTCGGCAAAACACCGTGATAATAATAATAATTAAAATTAAATGAATAATTTCAAGTTTTATTTTTTTAAATTTTTTTACTTTTATTTTTATTAGTATTATTATTTTTTTTGTAAATCAATAAATTAATTAAAGATAATTTTTTTATTTAATTTCATCCCTACGTTTTAGTTGAACTCTCGTACTTTTAGGTATTACATTTAAACGTTAAGCAAAAAAAGAAAAACAAACAAACGAAAATGAGTTAATTCCTCAAAAACAAGAAACGAAAAAAGATTGTAAAGTTGTTTAAAAGAACTTTAAACTTTAAACAACACACTGATTATTGCAACAAACCTCAATGACACTTTATTTATCATTGACAATTTTGGAGAATGTATGACAAATATTACATATATTGCCTTCACATGGATAAGAAATGTTGTCTTTCTATTAGCAGCTTATGTAAATTTTTATAAGCTAACATGATCAACGCCGTAAGTTTGATTTGGAACCGAGATAAAGTAAACCGTAGCGTCGAAAGAAAAAAATAAATAAAAAACCAAGGGGTACAAACACCTCTAAAGGTAGTCACCTACAAGTGTAATCGCGCGTCTGTATTTGTCGTGTCTCGGGTGACACTTGAAGATTTTTTTTTGAAGTAAATCCATTAAGATGCCCCAAAATAATTTATAATTAACCCATGGTGGGTCTCCTCCTCCTTCACGTCCATCCCGGCCTCCAAGCGCTCGCCTTGAAGTCATAGGGGAAAGTATATATCGCACGGGACGTTACTTTCCATTTGTTGGGAGGGCATGGAGTCCATATCATCTGGACTCGCTGAGGAGAGGGTGATAACGCCTCAACATCCGCGTCGGTTCCTTATGCGTACCCTCCCTTCCTCTCTTTTTTTTTGTCGTTTTTCTATTACCCCCGATCCTTTCCCTTTGACGTTTCCTGAAAACCCAAATTTCCGTGTCGGCCAATCCCTATTCCCGTAGTACTCTTCCTCCCTTCACCCCTTTTTCTGGTTGTTTCACCGTCGCGAGATGCCTGCTCCTTCTTGCTTTTTTTTGAATCGTCGCGGTTAGAAGTTCGTGGAGGTCCCTCAATTCCTGTCTTTTTTCCGAGTCACCTCCTCCTTATGAACTGTGGGGGAAGCCTTTAGACTGCACGTTACCACGAACTTCAGGACGTGTTAAATTTGTTTTCTGTAGTTGATCCGGAGATCGGCTTCGAGTAAGATCCCACCCCAATGACGCCGAACTAGCTAGCGATGGCCTGCGAGGAAACGTCCGCTGCTCGAAACCCGATCAGGGGACTTTTCTTGGTTCCTTTTGCGAACCCTACGGCCTTCACGGCCCCTGAGCTGCCCCGATCAGCTCGTCCCCCTTCCCACGTCCTTAAGGGCGTTCTCCATTATCATTTTCCGGATCCTATGAAGGAGAGAGTTTGGGTTCCCATCTCTCTTCCTTCCCTCTTCGTCAAATAAATTACTTTTACTTGAAGTCCTGCGAGCCCAGCATCCCTTGAACTTATTCCCGAATATAAAAATTTACTACACTACATCAAGGAGATCGAACAAAGCCGTCGTAACAGAATCCAGTTACACACCATGACTAGCTTATCGGGAGGCATGGTGATACAAATGGTCATCACCATAATAGTATGTATATGCAAAAAGAGAATCACATGGCCACTACAACCTCCACGCCCAAGCCCACAACGAGGGCCTCGAGTCCCGTTCGTCTCAAGGCCGATCACAATCCCAAGGAGGGAACAGATCATAAACACTCAGGAAACTCCTGTCATCGACCGAGACACCCCGGCTCCTACTCCAACCGAACCATAGAAACCGCACACGGTTGCATGGGAGGTCTTGGGGTCGAATGGGATATCATTCTACCACCAGTTGATCTCGAGATTGGTTTAGCGACTAATCGTTCCGGGAAACTTAAAAATTCAAAACCTTACAGAAGTGACAAGCTCTTTGCAATTGAAGTTTATAAGTGTCACTCAAGTGCATTAAAATCATACTTTGAAGATAGAATGTTTTTCAATTATTAACATTTTCTTATGGAACTATTCTTAGTTGTCCCAATAAAAAAGCCTTCTTCGGCGGACATTCCTTTTATGCGGACAAAATCGCGGCGACCGTCGATGTCCGCTCAACAGGGCTTTCACTGTATAGTAAAATTTTCTTTTTGTAAACCGACCAATTTACTTTACCAGACCCAAAAGATGCCAACTTACCACATAACCAACACTAACGCGAAGGGAACACAGCCCAAGAACCCCATTGAAGATCGGGAGGTTGTTGTTATCATTGGGAGTAACTGGGACTCGGTCGAGATAACCACTGGCGACCACCTACCCGGTATCAGGATAATGATGAGAGCTAAATCAAAGTACACAGATGTAAACGTAGAAGTCCTTAACCTAAACATAGCCACCAGAGGTCCACAAAGTAGAAAACCAGACACGATCACCAGCATGTGGGAAGACGTCCTTGCATGCTATCCGGAGGAAGTAGTCGACTTGCGAATGACCAACAGTATGTGGGAGGACGTCCTAGAATCGGCTGACAAGAAATATCATTATCTTAAACTGGACGAGCCAGAAGAGGACTGACAAGGTCATCCCGAGGAAAGCGAGAAATTCTTCAAGAGAGACGAGCAAATCTCGAAAATGATAAAGGAAATGCACAAGGAAAACAATAGAAAATAAAACTGGCAAGTGCGAGTCGGACCCGCAAACGAAGGGTTCCGTACTACCTTACAATATTTAAAATTAAAACAAAGTTTTTAGAATCAAATCTTCCTATTTATTTGAAATTGTAGCCATAACGCTTTGTGATAACTGAATAGTGTACTGTATGTACCAGCATTTATTACAATGTTACTGAATATGTTGTCTATTTGAGTGTAACCCATTGTGGTTGCAACTTGATATAGTTTCCACTTCAAACCAATACGGTAAACATATTGTTTAAGGGGTACACTATCATTACATGTAAGTAAATCTATATTAAAATCTCCGCACACAATAGTTGGAAGCAATGGCAGTGTTCTGCTTCTGTTACCATCAAATATGACATTAGTCAGAGCATTTAGAAAATCGTTCAAGTTACATCGAGGTGATCTATAAATGCCAATTATCCGAACTCCTTTTCAATCTACCCCGCAAGATTTTTGCAACAGTATTGTTTTGATTACTTGGACATTTGTATTTCTAAATGCAATCATGCCCATTCCGCGGTTTGCGGTATTTAGATTTGGACCGTGAGTCTTAGAGATCGCATCAAAATTATTCAGTTGAAAGGTATCAGATGAACTGCCCCACGTCTCTGCTAAAAAAACTACATCAGAATTGCTTATAATGGGATCCAAAGTCACATCATGTATGTGTTTTTTTAAAGATTGTACGTTATGATTCACTACTTGAATACAATCAGGTGGTCTTTCTAAGCGAAGAAATCTGAAAGCGGGTACTAAGGGATTTTCACGTAAGCGGCACATTTCTATAGCGACTGGACATGTTTTCGATGGTGGAAGAGGATGCGGAAATCCTGCTTCATTTACAGGGATTATAAACAATCCATCTGACGCTTTCGCTCTGGAACACGCTACATATAGCATTGATCTTTTGATGTGAGTATTTATGTGAATCACAACTTTGTCCATCGTTGCTCCTTGACTCTTATGTATGGTAATTGCCTCAGCTGGAACTAGCGGAAATTGTGTCCGGCGGATCTGCAAACTTGAAACTTTCCACTTTTTAATGATATAAGCAGCACATTCTAGAGGAGTCCAATTGTTTAGTAGTCGTTCTCTGTATTGGTTACCAAACGAACTTTTATTTTTGCCAGCATTTAAGTCATCAAGTTCTAGCCATAGTCTGAGTGGTCTTCTTTCGCCCGTTACATTTTTAATACCGTAGTCAATTGCCTTCAATCTCCCTGTTGTCCCATTTACCAGCCCGTCCTCTGTGTCAACATTAACCGTTATCATATATGTTGCCGATATTTTTAAATTCAATTTTTTAGGTAGCCCATACGTTTGTGCGGTAGGTACAGAAGAAATAGTTTGTAATGCGCGCTCTTTAGCTGATAAATTTGGCTCGCCAAAGACTTCATCCAAAGCATCAACGATAGGCCCGTCTGATATCATTGCATTAAGAACCCGTTCATTGTGCGCGTCTACGAGAGCATTACTACAATATAAATGCACAGCATCTTTGGCATCTGCAGGTATTTCGTTGATTTTAAAGCATCTTTCGCTCATTAGTTTTAGGTCTTCAGACGTCATGATCCGAGCAGCTAAGTTGTTCAATGCAGTTGCAAATTTAAGATCATTTCTTTGCCTCATTATAGTTTTTAACTCAAACAATTGGAACAAATTCCCCAAAGAAGTGCCTGCTAATGATGTAATGCCTTTGCCCGTTATATTTTGAAAAATCCAGTTATCTCCAACTGGAGGCAATTGACGCATGTCACCAACGGTAATAACTGATATGCCTCCAAATAAGGACGTAGTTCGAAATATTTGCTGTAATCGACGATTAATTTGGTTTAGTAGTTTTGAACCTACCATTGAAATTTCATCGATTACAATTAATTTTGGATGTGCTAATTTGCATGCGATTGTGTTTGATGTCGAAGCTGATAAATCTGGCATACTGTGGCCAACATGAATTACAGGTAAAGAAAAAGCACTATGTAATGTTTGACCGCTAATGCCAAATGCCGCTTTTCCAGTTGGAGCAGTTAAAAGTATTTTGATATCATCAGGGTTTGATCCAGGAAAGAAGTGGAAAATTCTTGTCAGACATTGAAATAGGTTGGTGATGAGTAAGCTTTTTCCTACTCCTGCTCCACCACTTAAAAACACATATAACGGCTGCCTTTCACGTTCGTGATAGTTACTATAATACTGTAAAATATGAATCAAAAGGTCGTGTTGGTCTACGTTTAATTTTCGGGTTAGTTCCAAGTATATTTCCTCAGGTATTAGAGCAGGTGCAACAAATGAAGCTGGACCACCATGGTTTGGACCAGCGTTTCCCCCAGGCAAGATATCATATGCAACATCTGCTATTTGATCTTCATACTCATAGCCTGCTAGAAGCCTTCTGTTTCCCCGACCCACGCATACTTCCTCACTTCCTTCATTCTCCACCTCAGCTTGCCATATCGCACCTACAAGAGCTTCAAACTCTTCAACACCTCCGAGTTTATTAAATATTATGCTGTTTGACTTTATTGTGTCAGATGCTGAATGGAATTTGGCTACTAAATTAACTGAATCTGTCAAAATTGAAGGTGCCGGCGCAAGAACCGGATAACTCCACTTTTTTCCAAAATTGCGTTTTTCAAATTTTATGGACATTTACAGAAAAAGCGAGATTTACATCCACGAATACCGGAAAACGCTCAAAAATCTAAATTTTATCATATTTCCTAGCTTTTCTGTGGACATACCTTTAAAAACATACTTTAGAGAAATTTGATACATGGCAAAATGATAGGAAATGACAAAATAATGGGCTTCTGCCATACCTAGTAGCCTTCTAGGAACCTTAGTTGAGCCGCTACGAGAAAAAACAGTTGAAAATTAAAAATTTGAATTTTGTATTGAGACACCCATAACAACTGACGACACAGGAATCTGGTGTATGAAGGAAAGTTAGGAAATGTCAAAATATTGGGTGTTAGTCATACATATTATACCTCTAGGAAGCTCAGTTTAGCCACTGCAACCAAAAAACTGTTAGAAATTCAAAATCTAAACTTAATCATATTTCTCAAATTTTGTTTGCATATTTTTTAAAAATTTAATTTAGAGCAGAATGATGTATGAAAAAAGGTTTTAAAATAGAAAAATAATGGGGGTTGGTCATACATATGAACCCTCTACGACGCTTAGTTTAGCCGCTATGAGCGGAAAACCGTTAAAAAATCAAATTTTTAAAGGAAAAACCCCCTAAAAACCGGAAGAAAGTTGTTTAATTTTTGGTTCCGGGAAATAATGACGTTGTTATGTATTTCTTACATTTCTCCGCTTAAAATGTAGAATTTTATCTGAAAATCATTTTTTCTAATGTTTTGCCTGTGAGGTTCTTTTGAACCATGTTCAGGACGCTGGAGGTATGGGGCATTTTGCCCGCTTTAACTCTTGAAATGTAGAATTTCATCTGAAAATCATTTTTTCTAATGTTTTGCCTGTGAGGTTCTTTTGAACCATGTTCAGGACGCTGGAGGTATGGGGCATTTTGCCCGCTTTACCTCTTCTTTTTGAAGTATAGGCCATTTGGCCGACTTTTACTTCATACTGTTGGAGACATAGGGCCTGTGGCCCATGTTATCTCTTGGTGGTCATTTTTGCCTGCCTGGCTACGAGGCCAAGTCAGGTCTTTAAGGGTACATGGCCTGAAGGCCAAGTTACCCTTGAGTCATAAAACACACGTTCTATGAGCCGTATATTTCTAGACTAACTTCTGTACATTTTTGGACCTTAATTTATACTTAAATCTAGCTTACTCACTACTTTTCCCTACTTCTTATTTTCCTAGAACTTATTCTGGTGAAATGCAATTTCCGTCGATTGGGTCATTGATCGGGAATTATTGAAACCGATCAATGTTCCAATCGACGTTGACCTAATTTTAATTTTCATAAATTTTCTTGAGTCAGCATTTCTGCTGACTTTGGCGAAAATTCCACACGCTTAAATTTTTCCGGAGTCAGCGGAAATGCCGACTCGGAAAAATATTTTTCAAAACTGCATTTTTGCATTCTGCATTAAAATATTTGATGACCTTCCCAAGGGTTAATGCCCTTATGGAAGGTCATGGTTCCTTTCAAAGGAACCCAAATTTTGGTTCCTAACATTCCTCCCGCCTTTGGAAAATTCTCCCCAATATTTTTTTTCATTAGGTAGTAGGTAAAATATTTACATTTATATATAATTATTCCAGTTTCTCAGTTATTTTTTTCTTATTTTTTGTTTTAACAGTTCTGTTTATAGTGGATGATTTAAATTTAAAATGCTTAACATAAATTCGTGGTTCTTACACAAATTGTTCCTTGAAAAATTTTTTATGTTATTATATGTAGAATCTTATGATTAATCTTTTTCTCTTAACAATTTTTGCACATTTTCCAAAAGTTTTCGATTAAGTTTCATTATTAATTGATATCTTTATCTAATTGCCATTCGTTTATACTGGCTATTCCGGTATTAAAATATTAACTTGCTCGTAGTGAAAAATCTTAAGTTTTGCATCTGAGTTACCTTCCTCAATCTTAAGGCTAACGTTGTTTTACACTAATGTTTTTTTTACATTACAGATTATACATTTGATTTACCTGTTATGGGTGCTAATCATACATTCCCATTACATCCAATTCTAAAGCTATGGTTACATGAAATAAATTTGAATTTACAATTATAGTTTTAATTATAGTTACATCAAAAGATTTTACATCTGTAAGCTAGTACTTTGGTTTTTACTCTTCGTGTATTTAACTTTAAGCGATTTATGTTGATTCTTCGTTGGATATTTTTTCTTAAAGATGCTGTCCCACAGATTACGTCTATACTGGAGTTTATTCCGTTTTTGGAGCGATCGCGTTGGGTGGAGGAGGTGTGATCTTCATAGTAGATTTCTTTCTGCGTCTTCGTTCATGTAACTTTATTGTTATCCGATGGTAGCTGCTTATGGGGCTGAGCACAGAACTGTGACATTGGTTCCCCGACTGGTCTGGTATATTGTCTATTCTAGGCAGTGGGTTTACCATTCCTTCTGTTACTTTTATTCGGCATAGCATCTGGCCATCAGGTCCTTATTTTGGGACTGCTAACAATAACGTGATCTTATGGTTTCTGCTGGTCACTAAGTTATATTCTTTTTTCTCTCTTCTTATGTTTGTTGGTATGTCTTTTTATGATTTTTGTTTTTATTGTTTCAATTTCTTTTTCCTTATTTAATCCTTGTTTACTTCTATTGTTTAGTTTATTATTTTACTCCGCGTCTAAATTTTCAATTTTCTTTTTCACATTAAATTCTCTTTTCTTCATTTTATTCTCTTTATATGCATACATTTTTACCTCCTTTCTGTCCATTGTTTCTTTTTCGCGTTTATTTATTTAGTTGTACCCTTTATATAATCAATTTTTTTTTTTTGTTTTACTTCTTTGGGATGTACTTCCTTGTTTTGTATTGGGCCCGTTTCTCCACTACAATTTGTTTCTTGGAGCATTTTCACCTACCAAAACGTGCGAGTCCTGGAAACTTAGGTGACTCTTCCCGGCACGCACTGTGGCCAAACCTTTGATTTCGTGCTCTGTACCTATTTCGAAGAGTTTGTGGAGTTCTGCGATAGTTTCGAGTAACGTTATTGAGGCTTTAACTTGTTCTCCGTGTTTTTTTTTTGTTTATTTCACGTCCGAAGCAGTAGTACACTCCGCAGTTTGCGAGCCGCGGTAATATAAGTGTCTTCCTTCGACCGTCTCACGTTAGACAGTTGTCCCATTACAATAACATTCTCACGTCATTACGTTGGTAACTGGGGCTTCTACATAAGTTGTAAGTTACAAGTATATCCCTAGTTTTACATATATATCTCCCGTTTACATTTAAATTTGCTTTTTACATTTATATTATTTCCCTTTTACGTTTATATTTCTTTTACATTTATATTTGCCTTTTTTATATTTACACGATTAAATATATGCTTTATAATCTTTTTTCTTTTTTCACTTTAATTTCTTTTTACTCTTTCATTTTTATATTGATATTTGCTACTTTTACATCTTTTAGTTTACTTTCTTTAAACTTGTATTCTATTTCCTATTAATTTCTTATATTTTTTTTGGATATATATTTTGTATTCTTTTATTATTTTCTATGAAAAATTCATTTAATATCTCTAAAGAGTCTTAGCCAGTCATTGTTTACTATGTTACCTCTTTTGAATTGTTATTTCTACCATAGATCTATTATTTTAATCTCTAAGCTCTTCTGTTTTTTCTCCTTTAAAGTCATAGCAAGTTATAGTTTGCAATGTGATCTCATTAAATATTATTTCTACTAGAGACAATTATATTAATCTTTTCATGTAGCGGAATTTTTTTTTTTTTGAATTCGTGCAAAATTGTATACAATGTAAATAAGTAACATGTTTTCAAACTTCACAACGCTTTTTAAAATGGTATACAAAAATACAATTCAACAAATACAAATAAGTAAAATGCTTTAAATTAACATATTCTGCAATGTTTTACCTATCAATAATTTACATATTAATTTAAATATTTGTGATTCATAATGATTCATAATTTAAAATCCCAATATTATCTATTATTAATTTATAATTTGAGTCGTAAGTCGATCTTTCAAAGCTTTTACTGGTCTCCTTCCCCCTTAAAATCGCCTTCCCCTGTTTTAGCATCAGAATCTGCATCTCCAGGTCATCTGTCTTTTGCTAGCTTCCATCTCCAATTCGGTTGCGTCGTGGCTTATTGGTTGTAGGTCCGAGGTTGCGGCTGCGCCAAAATGTTATGAATTTCTTACATTTCTCCGCTTAAAATGTAGAATTTTATCTGAAAATCATTTTTTCTAATGTTTTGCCTGTGAGGTTCTTTTGAACCATGTTCAGGACGCTGGATGTATGGGGCATTTTGCCCGCTTTAACTCTTGAAATGTAGAATTTCATCTGAAAATCATTTTTTCTAATGTTTTGCCTGTGAGGTGCTTTTGAACCATGTTCAGGACGCTGGAGGTATGGGGCATTTTGCCCGCTTTACCTCTTCTTTTTGAAGTATAGTCGACTTTTACTTTATACTGTTGGAGACATAGGGCCTGTGGCCCATGTTATCTCTTGGTGGTCATTTTTGCCTGCCTGGCTACGAGGCCAAGTCAGGTCTTTAAGGGTACATGGTCTGAAGGCCAAGTTACCCTTGAGTCAAAAAACACACGTTCTATGAGCCGTATATTTCTAGACTAACTTCTGTACATTTTTGGACCTTAATTTATACTTAAATCTAGCTTACTCACTACTTTTCCCTACTTCTTATTTTCCTAGAACTTATTCTGGTGAAATGCAATTTCCGTCGATTGGGTCATTGATCGGGAATTATTGAAACCGATCAATGTTCCAATCGACGTTGACCTAATTTTCATTTTCATAAATTTTCTTGAGTCAGCATTTCTGCTGACTTTGGCGAAAATTCCACACGCTTAAATTATTATGATATTTGATGACCTTCCCAAGGGTTAATGCCCTTATGGAAGGTCATGGTTCCTTTCAAAGGAACCCAAATTTTGGTTCCTAACAACGTTTTTTAACATAAAATTCATCAATTTACGTGTAATTTTGAATTAAAAATCACCTGCTACGGGTTCAATGAACCAAAATAGTGTTTCTACCAAAGCAAAGGGATTGTTGTTGTTGCTGGAGTGGATGGAAACAAAATTCGATTCGAATTCTCGAAAATCGAATTTATGTACCACTACACAGCCAACAGTCCGTTTGGTGGTATATGTAGGTACCTTTATGAATCATTTCTCTCAAAACCGGTTCCCATTTCGCTCAAAACCGGTTTTTACTCCCTAAAAATTTAAAAATGTCTCTCTAAACCGAATGAGCGTTGCAGTCGCCAATAACACATACCCTGCAGCGTCATTTTCATCCGTCGTTTCATGACTGCGTCAGAAAAAATTGGGTACACAGTCATGTATGGCATCGCGACATCTGGTAAGTTATTGTCTGTGGTAAAAGTTAATTCTGGTTCGAGCACGCGAAAACTAATTACCTAAGATCAATACCATAGCTTCACCATACAAGAAAACTAACGATTATTCTTACAAAGACAGCGATTTTTTGTCAAGATTGTATTTTGTTTGCCGTATATTTTGGAACTCTTGGAAAAAAACGCAGTGATCGTTCTAAATACATAAAATCTAAATTTAGGTTTCCATGACACAAACCTTCGTACTAATTTTGGTTCGTTTATCCGAAAAATTGTTAACTAAGAAGCCTACCCCTAGTGATTTTTTTTCGCGAATTTAGTAACAAAAAATAGATATTAGCACTCACCGTCGAAAATACTATTAATATGTTAAATTTCAGATCGATGGATCAAACGGTCTAGAAGGAGTTTGGTTACAAAGGTTTCATATTTCGTCGACGCATAAGAGCTTCGCTCGCTTGGCTCGCTCAGCTCAATTAGTAAATTAGGGCTAGAATATTAAGCAACTGTACTGAAATTTGTACTAGTGGTAGTAGTTCCAAATATAATTTTGTATTCAGGTATTATCGTCTTTGTATAAACAAATCTATCGTATCCCTGTACTTTCGTATTGATGTAAACAAACATTGTTGACTCGGACTGTACCCTCAACTTAAACAATTGCACAGTTTAGCACTACAAAAGAAAAAGTGTTAAACAAGTGCATAACAGTGGGTATGTGGACTATGTGATGTGGACATCAACATCGACATCAACTTCCCGTGTTGTGGTTATTCTTGGTAGTGAGTATAGTAGCATGTTAAATTTCTGGTGCATTATGTTTTTAAGGTTCATATGTGTTATGGGTACTGTTAGTGACTCGTATAGTATATTTACTATGTTCTAATCTCCCTTTCTTTTTAGGTGACGCGACGCATCACAACAATATGAGAGATCAATTTGTGATTTAGGAGTATTTACAAATCGTTGAAAAACTGCGTCAATAACAGTACCACTGTTATTTGTCGGAAATTTTCGATTTTTATTTATTTACTCCGTCACTAGGCCAGGGATTATGGCAACGCAGATGTATGAATTAATGAAAATAAAACAACTTTTGTTCCTCGAGAATTCTCAAATTTGTTTTATTTATAAAATATTCAAAACATAACTTCTTACTAAAATCTGTGTTTTAGAGCGCGCGAAGTGGAAATGATGTGCAAACCTCACGCCCATGCGCAAACAAGTGGAAATGACATTTCAACAGCGAACATATGATCAAATGAAAGCAAAGAGCGGACGAGACTTCGTTACTAAGCCAGAAATTTTGAAAACGCAAATGTATGAATTAATCACAATAGAACACCTTTTGTTCTACGGAAACTCTTAAATTTTTTTCATTTACAATTTTTTTTTATTTTCTTGATCTGCGATGACAACTGCTATAATAGCTAATTAATATTGAGTTATTGGAAGGTCTAGCTGTTCACATGACAAATTATGACTGAACAGAACTTCCTCAATAACTAATAAAGTACGATTTTATGAATCGTTTACTGAAAAATTTCTTGAAAAGTCTTCACACATGAAATTTTAATTCATTCCACAAATGTAAAGCATTTGTAGAAACGTTCATACCACAAATAGGTTATGGCAAATAACTTTCTTAACTGCAGCGAGGACTTACACTCTTTTACTTTTAATAATAAATTATCTTCATCTCTTTCATTTGATGCGATACCTCGTGTGCATATGCAGCAGCTGAAAATGTGGAAAAAATCATGTTCACAATAGTACGCAAATCCAAACATAAAATAACATAGCAATAGCTCGAGTACTTCCTCTTTGAAATTTTTTCCATATCTTTTCTTTATCTACCCAAATATAATGTATCGGCGTCTCTGTAAATAGAAATCGGACGAATTAATTTGATTGATTTCATAGAATGCAGTCAATTTCGTTCTTCTGTGACCTTTAAGGAGCTTGCTGAACATTTCCTTCACTACAGGTTACATTTTGCCGTTGAGGCAAGTGACATTCAAGTCGAACTATATTATATGACTGTTAATGCATTGGACGCTTTTTCATGCACCAATTAGCTTTCGTAGTTCAAACATAGCGACCAGACAAAAAGCTATAGATTTCATTTACATGAACTTCGCTCTCAACTCCATCACTAACTCTTCCAAACTGTAATGGGGCACAGTCGTACCCCTTATAAACATATTTGTATGTATATTTCATGCTCTTAACTGTACTACAAACTTCCACATTTAAGTGGCAATCAATTTTCGCTAGAAGATATGGATTGCAAAGCAAAACATAACGGTTGTCAACAGAGTGGCCACGAACGTCAACTTTTATACCATTATCACGACGTTTCTAAACTGGGTAGGCATTAAGATTGGCCTGAGTTGTATTGTGAAAGTCCTTAGAAAAGCTTTTGCTGCAATTAGAATCTCTCGTACATACGAACTACCGATTTAATAAACTACACGGACCATGGATCATATGTTCATACGTTTTGTAACAAAATTATGATGTTTTGGGTTAACTGAAATAGTATATCTGGAATTTCCGTACAAACAAGTAAACATCTATTTCCTATTCTGTCTTCATATATAATTTTCTCTAAATTATGTTTTGACGTGAATACGTCTTTAAATTTGCTACCATACGGGGGCAACAATCCAAAAAAATTAATGATAAAATCGGGAGATAGAATTTGGCGTTGTAGCTTCGAATCTCTGCACTACATCCAAAATCAACGTATACCACTGGATAGATAAAGGATCAAAAAAATCACTAGAATAAGCGAGATCAGTGGCGCATCGCGCGCGGCGGAGGGGGAAGCGCCGAAAAATGGGGTTATTTTGTACTAAATTTTGCCGATTTTGAATTTCAAAATCGAATTCAAACAGCCAGGCTGGCAGAATCGCCAGCAACACAAAAATTTCGCCAGTTCATGTGATTGTGCAACCGAACGTCAACGATCGGTGTCACCCCACCGAGAGAGTGTGTGTGGCGCCCGCATGCGTTTGTTTCTCATCGAAACAAACACATGCGAGCATCACACACGCTCCCTTTGTAGGGTGTCAGCGTATGGTCAATGTTTTTTCCACAATTTTGTGCCGTGGCGAAATTTTTGTGTTGCTGGCGATTCTGCCAACCTGGTTGATTCAATTCGATTTTGAAATTCAAAATCGGCAAAATTTGGTGAAAAATCCCAATTTTTGGGTGGGTGCCTGGCTTTGATTTGACTTCATATTGTAAAACCGCTAAGAACAGACAAATTGCTACTACTTTATTGGTAGCGGTATCATCATCATCAAGTCAAAGCCGGTGGAGTCGCTCTATATCGCAACATCAATAGCTTCACTGATTGTAATAGAATTGACATTTCGGAAATTTATTTGGAAATTAAAGACCCAAAAGCTGGTGATGTCTGTCTAGTAAACATAAAGGCCAATGGCATCTTCAAATTCATTATCGGGTTTGTGTATATCCACCCGGGCACAGCGTTAGCAGATATTAAACTCTTAATGATACGATCGTTGTTAAAATATTCCAAAAACATCGCTAAAATTATACCCTATTACGAGCCTGATCTTACTACACCAGTTATGGTAGTTGGAGACTTTAATGTTGATGTCTCACAAAACTGTTCATTGCCTGACTTCATGCTCAGCGAGTTCAATTTGTTTTATATAGAAACTTCTCCAACAACGTTCGGTAATACCTGTATTGATTTAACGTTTACCAGAAATCTGGATGTATCTTGTATGCCATTTGTGTCGTACTTTTCGTATCACATACCTATAATTAATAAAATTATATTGTAACAAAATAATGATTTGTTTCCTTGCTTTTGTCCTAAATACATAAATAAAAATACTTTATTCAAGAAATATTACCCGTTACATAAACGTATTCACGTATAACACACGGCCGTGTCCATGACACAGCCACACCCCAGCTTTTTTAAATGTGTGTTCATACAAATGTTAGGAAATATGATAAAATTCAAATTTTCGCTCGTTTTTCGGAAATATTCGTAGAAGAAAGTTGTAATTTTCCATATTTTTTAAAATCAAACTTGCATTTGTTTTTATGAAATCAACACAAAATACTAATACACACAAAAAGATGAGATCGCGACATCTGGTATTTTATATTGTCTGTTGCAAATATTGTTGTCGGTGGCCATTTGTTCATGATTTTGGCTTTTGTCTGAAGGAATGCGGTTTAATTTCAGTTCCATTATTGGGGACACAAACAAAACCAATTAACAAGAGATTGCCTTTTTCCGGGCAAAAATCAAAACAATGAACATATGGCTATTTTTTGTGAAACGGATGCATTTGCAGAAAATGCGTTGTACATTATTATTGGCATAGAAAACAGGTTTGAGTGAACAGAATGCATGTATTCGGCATAATAGGTAGGCTATTGACTCGAACGTATGATCGATGCCAACGATAATGTTAGATTAGTAATGTTAATAGCAAATGCAGCCATATGTTCAATGTTTTGATTTTTCCCTGGAGGAATGCAATTATATGTTCATTGTTTTGGTTTGTGTCCCCAATAAAAGATTGATCAATTTGGTTTGATTTTTGAGAAATTTTGCAGGTGCCTTTTTTTGGGGACATAAACCAAAAATTATCGTATGACATTTACAGCAAAAATCAAAACAATAACAAACACACACTCTTCCAAACAGCACTGTCTACTTTACATGTGTGCTTTATATGTCTTTATTCACACATACATTCCCGTTGGATTTTTAAATTTCACTCATTTAAAAGTAAATTTAAAAAAAATAATTGATGCAAGTAGACGAAGAAATAAGCTTTCGATTGGTATATATTTTATCTTGGTAAGTCTATCAGGTTTCTTGTAAAGTGGATAAAAAAACACCTGTCGCCTATTTATACATAGATATTCTAGTTTGCAAACTTGTTGTAATTTGATTTATAATTTTCAGGCACAGGGCAATTTTAAAAGCAAAAAATCACCATCTTCATCTTGTCTTCATTTATCATTTTCGAAGAATGCAACCGACGATAAGCTGAGCCTAGTTCTAAAAGAAGTTAAAATTTCATTTCAACGAATTTTAAAATAACTTTAAGAAAGTCATTTTGTATTGGAAGGTATTCCAGTTATTTCTAATTGTTAACAGTACAATAACACATCTGTAGTAATTTTTATTACATAGAATGTTTTCTATTCAATATTGTTGTTACTACGCACTTCATCCATTCGATTCTGTAAATAAAAATAAAAATTTGTAATGCGAAATGTTTAGAATAAATTGGAAAAGATCAAATAAAGAATATTTGATCATAAATGTTTTATTTTTCATGATTTTATTATTTCTATAATTATGTTTAACAGATTTCTTTGGGAATTTTTTTAATATAAGGGGTGGGAACATCATGCATGCAAGGAATTGCAATAGGATTTCTTTGCCAGTAAATAAAATTACCATTTGCTTTTTAATATTTGGATGCAAATAATCCGTTTCCAAAATTTGTTTTTGCACCAACGCAAATCAGTTCAATCCTGTTCAATTCTCAATGCAGGAAAATTGCAGGAGTATTTAATCAGAAAATATAGATAATAATTGATAATATAATTACTATAATAATAAAAAGATAATATACCAGATCCACATAATTTAATATTATAGCTTGTAACAATAAGGAAATATAAATAGAAGAAAAACTTTACTTCACAATGTTGTATATTAATAAAGAAAACTTAATTCTTTTATATTCGATATTTTCAACTGTGTATGAGAAAAACCAATCAGTTAGGGAAAATGAAGAGCTGAACACCATTTTGAGTGAAAAACTAAAAAATAATAACGGTGATAAATTGAAGTAAGCTGTGAATGGCCTAAGTGTCGTCGAGGATGGTATTGATACATATGAAGAATTGAAATTATGTAGAAGCACCAATGCTCAGCTTAAAAGATAAAATTACTTACTCGAAAATCTTTACAATGAAACTAAGGATAAAAACAAGTTGCTACTAGAAAGGATTGAACGGTTGAATGAACAGCTTATCTAAATAAACCTTCTCACACCTTCTTATGCTAAAATTCTTAATGAAAACCAGATAAACAAAAATAATAATCCTAATATACCGAAATTGATTATAACTCCTAAAACTGGCCAAAATTAACGGACATAGTCAAAGAAAAGAATAAAATCTTTACACGAAAACCGACTAAGTGCATTGACAATATCTTTACTGATAATAATAGAGTAGTTATCAAGTGTAATAATAAAAATGAAACTACGGAAATCAAACAGCGTATTAAACAAAAGGCGTCGAATGGTATTGAACCCATGTTAGAAGAAAAGAAAAATCCTAGATTAAAAGTAATCGGTATAGATCCTGGGATCAATATCGATAAGAATAATTATGAACATATCAAAAAAGATATAACAAATAGATAAATTTAATTCAAATACTTGTCTGAGTATTGTTCATCATTATAAGAACAAAAAGTCGGAAGCATATGGTTTCATCATGAGGAATTAAAAGTTGGGTGTTC
The DNA here is from genome assembly GCA_963971475.1 of Chrysops caecutiens. Classification (NCBI taxonomy): domain Eukaryota; kingdom Metazoa; phylum Arthropoda; class Insecta; order Diptera; family Tabanidae; genus Chrysops; species Chrysops caecutiens. The sequence continues at coordinate 38,071,512 of OZ020568.1, read as the reverse complement.
CAGTTGTGTTGTGTATACTGATAACAATGTGAACTTCTGCCGTAATTTTTGTTGATATAACCACAATTACAATAAATGTTGCGAGAAAACTACACAAGGAGATAGAGATATGCTCGAGCTGTGCTGGGCAGCATCATATTAAAAACTGAAACAACAAGCAAATCGTAAGATGCATTTACTGTTAAATCTTTAATGAAAAATTAAGACAACATAAAATACTGACTACGCAACTGGCGATTCAAAATCTTGTGAATATTACAAAAATTTCCTATTTCGCAGCGTGTCCAATACTGCCTATCCTTATGAGTAGGGTTGCCAGATTTTTTTTCAGCCTATAAGGGACAAATACTTAAATGGGCAAAAAAATACGGGATTTAAATTTTTTTACCGGGACAAATAAGGAAATAAATTATTTAGTGCCATTTTTATTTTATTTTTTGTATTTTTCCGAGGATCGAGTCAGTTTTAACATATTTTTATTCGTTTTGACATATTTGTAGAAATCAATACAATTATAATCGTAATTAAATACAGTCATCAACTCGCTTTTTATTAAATTAGGGGTACATTTATTTCTTACATCAGTCCACTTTAATACCATTTGTGAAAAAACCCTTTCCACGAAACAGTTTGAGCTAGCAATGCTAAAAACAAAGGATAAAATTCTAAAAATGTTAGGGATTTCGGTATTAGAAAACCCTTCGATGACTTTCTTCCACTTTTCAATTGCACCCATACTCTTGCTATCAGAAGTTGTGCTAACAATATCTAGTCTTTTTTTGATTATTTGGAATTCTTCATACAAGCAATCCATATTCATTTCTTCTACCTTAAAATATTCTGCAGCTTCTTGAAAATTGTTGTACGTTATTTCAGATTTAAAGTTTAAGAAGAGAACCTTGGAGAGAATGTTATTTTCTGAAAAATTATATCGCGATAACAGATAGCCTATGAAATTATTATAGAACTGTAGAAAATCGTTTTTTAGTAATTCGTTGGTGTCAGTAGTTAATCCACGCATTATGTCTCTCGCCTGACTGCCAAAAAACTTATCTTTTATTCTTTGCTCGATCCTTTCGCGAATCCCATGTGTTTCAGTATGCATCTCAACAACTGATAGAGTATCTGATTCAATCTTCTTTATTGTTACTTCTACTGAAAACATAAAGTTATGGACAAACGACAAATATGCCAAAGTCTTTTTCTCAGCTTCTTCATTTGTGATTATTTTCTCTATTAAACGTGGACATTCATTGCGAAACTCCACGAAATGAGATTTAAGGGCTGGCCATATTTTAATGACTCTTTCAACAGCAGGACCAAGAGATAAAAATCTCGTCGTAACATGTTTAATTATTTCTTCCCACTGCATCTCTTTCTCTTCAAATTGGAGTTGTAAGTCCGCCCTTCTTTTTGCAGATCTACTAAAGTGACCGAATATTTTCAGTATCAAACTTTCAATGTCCACTTCTAATTTATTGGTACTATGTTTTGCAGCATTATGGAGAATATGGACGGAGCAACCAGCTTTAATAATGTTTTCGTTTTTAGACAGCAAAAGTGTATAAATTGAATGACTTTTGCCGAAGTTAACATTCGTATTATCAGCGGAAAATTCTGAAACTCTATTGAAAGATAATCCATTTTTCCCCAGTGTGCCTAATAATAATTTAGTTACTTCATTTGCTGATTCGTCGTTACATTCTACGAAATCGAGAAGACGATTTTGAATCCCTATATCGTAGTCAAAGTATCGTATGCAAATTGGAAACATTTTTCTGTTTTTTTTATTACTTGCATCTGTTGTAATCGAAAAGTATAGATTTTTTCCATGTGCGGTTTTTAAAATATTTTTAACAGATTCCTTGGCTAGTATTTCGCATATGATAGATTCAGCTTTTGTCCTGCCGCAGCTAAATTTCTGAGCGATTTTTGAATCACTACAGATATATGGTAACAATTTGTGCGAACAATCCATACTATTGTAGCTAAGGCAATGCTTTACCGTATGATAAACCGACGCGAGTTCACCAGCAGCAACTTTTTCTTCCGTGTCCGAGGCTGACGTATCAGGTTTTGAATAATATTGCGATAAAGTACTTGATGCTCTATTGCTTAAAATAGTCATGTGAGATTGTGTAGATGCATGCTGTTTTACATCATTGAGACCTCCATGAGCACAAGAGAACTCTTTATTGCATGCGTGACAGGACGCCTGGTACGGATTTGCTTTTACCTGTTTTAACCAGGAATAGCTATTTTCCCAGCTTGGACTATACTTAGTTAGTCTTTTAGCTTTCTTGGAAGGTATTACAATACTTTCTCTTTCAACACACTCACTATCACTCAAATCACTCATTCTGTAAGTTCTTAAATAAATTAAGGTACGTAAAGATCGTTTTAATAATATAAATTAACTGACGTGTTTACGCAACAGCTGTCTTAAATCACTAACCGATCACGCGGATCAATAAAAAGGGACAAATAGTTTCATTGAATTCGGTCAACGACTCACCGAGCAGGAGGGGAAGCAATCATTGGCAATCAAGCCGATTTCATGTACAGGCAGCAACACGTCAAGCTTTACATTTACACTACGAAAACCGCCGCTATTACGAGCTAATCTGTCAATCTATACTAATCTGTGGTGCCAATGTTATGTGCGCGATTACAATATGTCAACGGTACATCGTTCGATTTTATAACAAAATGGAGCACGGTACAAATACGGGACATAATCAGTCCCGCCGGGACATTCCAGTCCCGCCGGGACATTCAGACGTCTGGCAACGCTACTTATGACCCATATCGGAGAATTAATGGCCAGAGCAGACGTTGGTTTGGATCATTACAATCTTGATACCACGCACACGGAATAATTTTCTGAAAGTCAATATATATCGGATGTAATTGAAGAAGAAAACATCTGTGCCTCCAGGAAACAATATTCTATATAATAATTATGTTTGTTGGAATTTTCGAGGGGAGAGAAATAAACTCGTGGTAAACCAAAACAATTTTATTCAATAATAACTACATTTCAAAACTGCACATGTGGCTTGGTTTAGGGTCAGTCCTGTCCAGTCTGAAAGTTAATTGCGATGTAGCGCTTCGATTGCATCTAGCTGTTAAAAATGGGTTCTTAGAGAACACTCTTGGCAATATAACATTTACCACATTTCCAATACCCTACTGGCAATATTATATGTACCACATTTTCAATTATGTTGAGTCCAAACATTATGAATCTATTCTTTGTATTAACATTAGAAGTATAAATAGTAACTTTAATGAATAAGAAGTGTTGATTGATAAATAAGAACTAATCAGAACTAAAATAATTTGTACTGAAACATGGAACCTAAAAGGATGTGATGAATTGTTCGGGCCAGGACGAGGAATCCTAAAAAGAAAGGAGATTAGAAACATAAATACGTCAAAATACTCACCTAAAAACACCACACACGCCATGACACATGTCAGTCACCATGCCATGTCACAAGTCGCGATCATCTAGTACAAATCTAGTACAAGTCGCGATCGTCTAGTACAAATCTGTACTAAAATAGGCGTCTCCACTAGACACCGCTAGATGGCGAAATGATCGAACAACGTGACGATCAACGTGACGCGAAGTGACCCATTTGGAGAAGAATGTGCAGTGCGCGCGAATTACGAAATTGCGACACAAAGTTTGTGCGCAAAATGCACTTGGCGCGGATTTTGAAATTGGGTCAAAGAAACCATGGAAAGAATGACGGAGTAGGGACTGCGGCGTCAGTAAAAATCAAGAATAAAAGGATTGGGAAAATTAGGGAGCAGTCAGTCTTACTCAGAGAGGCAACGAGTCACCTTAGACAGACGTTCACCAGCAGACGACGGGAAGAGCCAGATCGCCAGGAAGACCAGCCCAGCAACCCAAGTACCATCACCAGGAAGACGATCAGACCGTTCAACCGGGCAGCATACCAGTATCACCAAACAAGAAGTGAGTATGAACCCCTCGTCGCTAACAAAGAACTAGCGGATGAGAGCTCTTAGCCTCTCCGCTTAAGCCTCGACCACGGTTCTTTGAACCTATCGAGCGTAAATACTTTGTAATCACTGGGCAACTCTCCCCCAGTGAGTGACAAGAAACAACGGCTACAAGAGGAGCTCCGCAACCCCAAGGTTGGACCCCGGCCTTTAACAATAGAAGAATACCGGGAAAGGATAAAGGGGCGGACGCTGCAGAAAACCACTCCGGTGGTACCGAAATTACCACCGAGGAAGCGAACGGGAAAGGAGGCGCAATTCCGGGCAGATCTCGAAGAGACGCGACGTCGACTCCTCCTGGCTGTGGGTCGGGAGCAACGAGTAAGGGTGGAGCAAGAACTCCAACGGCTCTACAACGAGCGGCGACGATATCGGCAAGCGAAGAAGCTGGCCAGGTGTAATTCAGCGACCAAACCTTAACGATCCAGCTTAGTTTAAGTGAAAATTGTACTTGTTAGTTAGTAAGGAAAGTAAATGTATAGAGAATAAATATTAGAATTGTCTAACAACCGACTTTTTACTGGTGTTCAGGAGTGTACTCTTAAGAGTGTTATTATGGGATTCTCTCCTCCTACGACACTTAGAGTCGAGAAAGAATCTTCACATAAATTTGGCGCAGCCGCTTTTTGGACCTACCTCTAGCAAATTGGTTAAGAGGAGGTTAGAGTAGAATTTGAGAACTTTTCAGAGAAATAAAAATAGTAAATATAACTAGCCAACCGTTAGAAATTGTTCGGTTGAGAGAATTTTGATGAACTTAGAAAAAAAAAAAGAGTAAATACACTTCTGAGCACAAGCAATTAGTGATAAGATAATGAGAAAACTATAGGGAACTTAAAAGACTTAGGTTAATAAGGTAAAGAAATTATATAATAGAAAAAATCAAACATTTAATTGTATAAATGGAAACATTGTAACAGAGTAGTTGAATTAATGTATGAAAATTAATGGAGAATCTACATTGTAACAGAGTAGTTGAATTAATGTATGAAAGAAACAGCTGTACACTCGATGTAATAATCTGAAAAAAAAAAGAAAAAAGATACATATATAAAGAAAAGAAAAAGAAAAGAAAAAAAAAGATATAAAAAGGAAAAAAATAAAAGAAAAAAAAAAAGAAGAAAAAAAAAAACAAGGAAAGAAAATATATATACAAAGAAAAAAAAAAAAAAAAATACGAATGAAACAATAATAATAATAATAGTAATAAGCGAATAATAAGAGGACAATGATAGAGTTAACAACGCAAAAACAGAGTAACGGAATATATGGCCACGTCTACACCCAAAATTCCGGTGAATAAAAAATTAAGGAAATTTTTAGAAACAATAAACTCCTTCACATTGGAAACAGAAATCGAGGAAATTCCGGAAGCACTAGCTGTTAGTGGGGCATCCACAGAAGGAGATAACACAAATAAAGACGGTGGCACACTCAGCGGGGAAGACCGCACAAACCCAGAAAACATCAACGAAAACAACACAAACACGGGGGCTTCACCTAATAAACAAGAAGAAGAACTCACATTCAGCACGGAAGGGAATAACGCAGATCCTCAGGCAGAAGAACAGGAGGACAAACGGGTACAAGCAGTGGATAACGTAGTACCAGAAGAAAACGACGAAGAGGTCCAAAGACCCCTGTTACGAGAAGTAGTATCACTTAGGAACGGGAGGCGATATATCCGGACACACTCAGTTAATTCCGACCCCGGAGGTAGTAGTAACAAGCAACGAAAACTCCGGAAGAATACAGATAGTGAGACTGTAGGCGAATCGAGTACAACAGAACAAAAAGCTGGTTGTAGCGATAGCAGACAACAAAGAGCACGACGGCATACAGATAGTGAGGTAGTGGGAGAAGAGAATACAATAGAGGAAGAAACTAAAAAGATGGCCAACATAACCCTGGTGAATAGCATACTTCACAACAATGTGCCAATTTTGACTGGAGAGGATGGGCCCCGCAAGCAATGTGAGGTAAACGAATTTATAAATTGCGCGCGCCTAGGATATGAAATTCTCACAGAGGTTCCAGATAAAGTATTATTCACGCGATTGCTACCAACACGATTAAGAGGCAGGGCACTCGAAGTGATACAAGCAGGTGGAACCGACACATTGAACGAGATAATTTCAACATTGAGGGCAAACCTACTCCAGGGAGCATCCTACATCACGTTGAACACTCAGCTTCGAAATGTTCACCAGCTACCAACGGAGACGTTATTGGGGTATTTTAATAGGGTGAAAGACCTCATTGCTGCCTGTAAGAACGCTGCAGACGTGCAGTACCCTAATGGAGGAGATGGATTAAAAGCCGAAATAGAGGAAGTAGGCCTACACTGTTTCAAAATGGGGGTGCTAAATTCGAACTACAAGTTCTATCTCTTACAAGACGTCGAGAACACGCTGGAGGCGATAGGGGCTAAGGTCAGAAGACTTGAACAGACGGAGCAGTGTATGCAGCAGCCGCAACAGGACGTCGCCAGCCCGATGCAACAACCAACCCAACCCAACTTTTACATGCCCGCACCACGGCCGCAGCAACCGTTTGTTATCAAGCAGGAGTACCATCAGAGAGGTCCTCAGAACTACAGGAATGGGGGTCAACAGTACCAGCAAACACGCAGAAATAGTTTCCAACCGGCTGGGAATAACTATCGAAGTGGGAATCAGGGGAGTCCACGAGGCAGACCGGATCGCCGACAGATAAGATGCCATTTCTGCAACCGCGAGGGACATGTAATGGCAGAGTGTCGCACAAAACAAATGACACCGTTCTGCATAAGTTGCAAGGCCTATGGTCACACAGCACAAAACTGCAACTCGCACGGTAGGAACCAAACAAATCCAGGTCCAAATGGATATAGGGGTCGCCAGGTGAATCACACCACGGCAAACGATACGGAAGAAAAGTGTAACTTCTGTCTGGCGCTTGGACATACGGAAGGCAGATGTTATTTGAAGGAGAGATGGGGACGATTACAGCTGGAAAAACAAACCATAAACAGGTCTTCGGAAAACTGCGAGGGGGCGACTGGACACACCGCGAGTCGCCACTAACAGATAAAGAAAGGCGGTGTGGATCGTGTCCAGAAATACCTATAGTAAGCCTACCCCTAAATGTGTCACAAAGAAGTAGAAATTTGTTCATAATAGACACGGGAGCAGAAATAAGTCTCATAAAAGAAGAAGAAATTAATGAAGAAAGGAAACAGGATATAAATAGGAAAGAAATTATCCGACTCAACACCATATCAGGGGAAATTTCATCAAAGGGAACTATAACAGGACACATAACGTTAGATAAGATTTATCCATGCAAGTTTCATATCATTGAAACTGTCAACCATGGGAACATAACAGGATTACTAGGTAACGATTTCCTGTCTAAACATTGCAATATTGAGGGCCCTGCACAGCAGCTCGTATTCCCACCCACAAGCAATGGCAGAGGAACAATCATAAAATTCGAAGAAAACCGCAACCAACACGGGAATGACGTACACTTCGTGGACGTAATAGCTGCTGGTGGAACAAGCCTTGAGCGTAGTCACACCAGGGAGGAAAACACTCGAGATGACCAAAGTAGCACTGCTATGGGGAGTGGAGAGAAACCTGAAACACTGGGTAAAGACAACGCTGGCCAGTCAGAAGAAATGCGACAGACAAAGGAATCGGGAAGCAGCACCACCGCCAGGCAAAGCTGTCCGAAAATATGTGGAAGCACAGGGGAAGTAATGCCTACAGCGGAAATACTGAGTGACGACTCTTCGAGATAGGTACTAAGCATGAAAACTACGAGAGTAGGATGCGTACCAGGAGGAGAAGTCTCAGTCCATCCCATACTCACACCAAGGTGGAGGACGAGGGAAATCAAGAAGAAAGTGGGTCAAATGAGGAAGTCGTAACCACCGATGCCAGAAATATCATAGTACCAGCAAGAACGGTGAAATGTGTGGAAATGACCACAGAAAGAGAAGGGGAATACCTAACCGAGGGGGAAGAGATAATACCGGGAGTATATGTAACAGATAGCCTATGAAATTATTATAGAACTGTAGAAAATCGTTTTTTAGTAATTCGTTGGTGTCAGTAGTTAATCCACGCATTATGTCTCTCGCCTGACTGCCAAAAAACTTATCTTTTATTCTTTGCTCGATCCTTTCGCGAATCCCATGTGTTTCAGTATGCATCTCAACAACTGATAGAGTATCTGATTCAATCTTCTTTATTGTTACTTCTACTGAAAACATAAAGTTATGGACAAACGACAAATATGCCAAAGTCTTTTTCTCAGCTTCTTCATTTGTGATTATTTTCTCTATTAAACGTGGACATTCATTGCGAAACTCCACGAAATGAGATTTAAGGGCTGGCCATATTTTAATGACTCTTTCAACAGCAGGACCAAGAGATAAAAATCTCGTCGTAACATGTTTAATTATTTCTTCCCACTGCATCTCTTTCTCTTCAAATTGGAGTTGTAAGTCCGCCCTTCTTTTTGCAGATCTACTAAAGTGACCGAATATTTTCAGTATCAAACTTTCAATGTCCACTTCTAATTTATTGGTACTATGTTTTGCAGCATTATGGAGAATATGGACGGAGCAACCAGCTTTAATAATGTTTTCGTTTTTAGACAGCAAAAGTGTATAAATTGAATGATTTTTGCCGAAGTTAACATTCGTATTATCAGCGGAAAATGCTGAAACTCTATTGAAAGATAATCCATTTTTCCCCAGTGTGCCTAATAATAATTTAGTTACTTCATTTGCTGATTCGTCGTTACATTCTACGAAATCGAGAAGACGATTTTGAATCCCTATATCGTAGTCAAAGTATCGTATGCAAATTGGAAACATTTTTCTGTTTTTTTTATTACTTGCATCTGTTGTAATCGAAAAGTATAGATTTTTTCCATGTGCGGTTTTTAAAATATTTTTAACAGATTCCTTGGCTAGTATTTCGCATATGATAGATTCAGCTTTTGTCCTGCCGCAGCTAAATTTCTGAGCGATTTTTGAATCACTACAGATACAGTGAAAGCCCTCTTAACGGACATCTCCTATAAACGGACATCTCTATTCAACGGACATATTGTTGGGTACCAAACATTTCGTACTATTTTTTTAAGGATGTAGGCCCTCTTAGGCGGACGCTTTCTTAACCGGACGCGGACAGAACCTTGCTTCTGTGTTTTATTAAAATGCCCTCATGTACGGACACGAAGCGAAGTTTTTGTATGAAAAAAAAAAAATGAAAAATTCCTGTTAGGCAGACTGAAAATATTCCTTTCCGTAGTGTTCGTAAGTGTCAGAACTGAACTCGAAGAGGGCACTCCTGGCAACGATTTTTACACTAACAAGGTTATTCCATGATCAAGAATAGGGTGATCTGATAAACGTCATGGTCATTAAAAATCAATTACATATCCATACCGATTAATTGCCTGGGAGGTCTTGGGGTCGAATGGGATATCATTCTACCACCAGTTGATCTCGAAATTGGTTTAGCGACTAATCGTTCCGCGAAACTTAAAAATTCAAAACCTTCCAGAAGTGACAAGCTCTTTGCATTTGAAGTTTATAAGTGTCATGAGGCGATTCATGGCGCGACGCGGACTCAAGTGCATTAAATACATACTTTGAAGATAGAATGTTTTTCAATTATTAACATTTTCTTATGGAACTATTCTTAGTTGTCCCAAGAAAAAAGCCTTCTTCAGCGGACATTCCTTTTATACGGACAAAATCGCGGCGACCGTCGATGTCCGCTCAAGAGGGCTTTCACTGTATATGGTAACAATTTGTGCGAACAATCCATACTATTGTAGCTAAGGCAATGCTTTACCGTATGATAAACCGACGCGAGTTCACCAGCAGCAACTTTTTCTTCCGTGTCCGAGGCTGACGTATCAGGTTTTGAATAATATTGCGATAAAGTACTTGATGCTCTATTGCTTAAAATAGTCATGTGAGATTTTGTAGATGCATGCTGTTTTACATCATTGAGACCTCCATGAGCACAAGAGAACTCTTTATTGCATGCGTGACAGGACGCCTGGTACGGATTTGCTTTTACCTGTTTTAACCAGGAATAGCTATTTTCCCAGATTGGACTATACTTAGTTAGTCTTTTAGCTTTCTTGGAAGGTATTACAATACTTTCTCTTTCAACACACTCACTATCACTCAAATCACTCATTCTGTAAGTTCTTAAATAAATTAAGGTACGTAAAGATCGTTTTAATAATATAAATTAACTGACGTGTTTACGCAACAGCTGTCTTAAAACACTAACCGATCACGCGGATCAATAAAAAGGGACAAATAGTTTCATTGAATTCGGTCAACGACTCACCGAGCAGGAGGGGAAGCAATCATTGGCAATCAAGCCGATTTCATGTACAGGCAGCAACACGTCAAGCTTTACATTTACACTACGAAAACCGCCGCTATTACGAGCTAATCTGTCAATCTATACTAATCTGTGGTGCCAATGTTATGTGCGCGATTACAATATGTCAACGGTACATCGTTCGATTTTATAACAAAATGGAGCACGGTACAAATACGGGACATAATCAGTCCCGCCGGGACATTCCAGTCCCGCCGGGACATTCAGACGTCTGGCAACGCTACTTATGACCCATATCGGAGAATTAATGGCCAGAGCAGACGTTGGTTTGGATCATTACAATCTTGATACCACGCACACGGAATAATTTTCTGAAAGTCAATATATATCGGATGTAATTGAAGAAGAAAACATCTGTGCCTCCAGGAAACAATATTCTATATAATAATTATGTTTGTTGGAATTTTCGAGGGGAGAGAAAAAAACTCGTGGTAAACCAAAACAATTTTATTCAATAATAACTACATTTCAAAACTGCACATGTGGCTTGGTTTAGGGTCAGTCCTGTCCAGTCTGAAAGTTAATTGCGATGTAGCGCTTCGATTGCATCTAGCTGTTAAAAATGGGTTCTTAGAGAACACTCTTGGCAATATAACATTTACCACATTTCCAATACCCTACTGGCAATATTATATGTACCACATTTTCAATTATGTTGAGTCCAAACATTATGAATCTATTCTTTGTATTAACATTAGAAGTATAAATAGTAACTTTAATGAATAAGAAGTGTTGATTGATAAATAAGAACTAATCAGAACTAAAATATTTTGTACTGAAACATGGAACCTAAAAGGATGTGATGAATTGTTCGGGCCAGGACGAGGAATCCTAAAAAGAAAGGAGATTAGAAACATAAATACGTCAAAATACTCACCTAAAAACACCACACACGCCATGACACATGTCAGTCACCATGCCATGTCACAAGTCGCGATCATCTAGTACAAATCTAGTACAAGTCGCGATCGTCTAGTACAAATCTGTACTAAAATAGGCGTCTCCACTAGACACCGCTAGATGGCGAAATGATCGAACAACGTGACGATCAACGTGACGCGAAGTGACCCATTTGGAGAAGAATGTGCAGTGCGCGCGAATTACGAAATTGCGACACAAAGTTTGTGCGCAAAATGCACTTGGCGCGGATTTTGAAATTGGGTCAAAGAAACCATGGAAAGAATGACGGAGTAGGGACTGCGGCGTCAGTAAAAATCAAGAATAAAAGGATTGGGAAAATTAGGGAGCAGTCAGTCTTACTCAGAGAGGCAACGAGTCACCTTAGACAGACGTTCACCAGCAGACGACGGGAAGAGCCAGATCGCCAGGAAGACCAGCCCAGCAACCCAAGTACCATCACCAGGAAGACGATCAGACCGTTCAACCGGGCAGCATACCAGTATCACCAAACAAGAAGTGAGTATGAACCCCTCGTCGCTAACAAAGAACTAGCGGATGAGAGCTCTTAGCCTCTCCGCTTAAGCCTCGACCACGGTTCTTTGAACCTATCGAGCGTAAATACTTTGTAATCACTGGGCAACTCTCCCCCAGTGAGTGACAAGAAACAACGGCTACAAGAGGAGCTCCGCAACCCCAAGGTTGGACCCCGGCCTTTAACAATAGAAGAATACCGGGAAAGGATAAAGGGGCGGACGCTGCAGAAAACCACTCCGGTGGTACCGAAATTACCACCGAGGAAGCGAACGGGAAAGGAGGCGCAATTCCGGGCAGATCTCGAAGAGACGCGACGTCGACTCCTCCTGGCTGTGGGTCGGGAGCAACGAGTAAGGGTGGAGCAAGAACTCCAACGGCTCTACAACGAGCGGCGACGATATCGGCAAGCGAAGAAGCTGGCCAGGTGTAATTCAGCGACCAAACCTTAACGATCCAGCTTAGTTTAAGTGAAAATTGTACTTGTTAGTTAGTAAGGAAAGTAAATGTATAGAGAATAAATATTAGAATTGTCTAACAACCGACTTTTTACTGGTGTTCAGGAGTGTACTCTTAAGAGTGTTATTATGGGATTCTCTCCTCCTACGACACTTAGAGTCGAGGGAGAATCTTCACATAAATTTGGCGCAGCCGCTTTTCGGACCTACCTCTAGCAAATTGGTTAAGAGGAGGTGAGAGTAGAATTTGAGAACTTTTCAGAGAAATAAAAATAGTAAATATAACTAGCCAACCGTTAGAAATTGTTCGGTTGAGAGAATTTTGATGAACTTAGAAAAAAAAAAAAGAGTAAATACACTTCTGAGCACAAGCAATTAGTGATAAGATAATGAGAAAACTATAGGGAACTTAAAAGACTTAGGTTAATAAGGTAAAGAAATTATATAATAGAAAAAATCAAACATTTAATTGTATAATTGGAAACATTGTAACAGAGTAGTTGAATTAATGTATGAAAATTAATGGAGAATCTACATTGTAACAGAGTAGTTGAATTAATGTATGAAAGAAACAGCTGTACACTCGATGTAATAATCTGAAAAAAAAAAAAGAAAAAAGATACATATATAAAGAAAAAAAAAAGAAAAGAAAAAAAAAGATATAAAAAGGAAAAAAATAAAAGAAAAAAAAAGAAGAAAAAAAAAAAAACAAGGAAAGAAAATATATATACAAAGAAAAAAAAAAAAATAAATACGAATGAAACAATAATAATAATAATAGTAATAAGCGAATAATAAGAGGACAATGATAGAGTTAACAACGCAAAAACAGAATAACGGAATATATGGCCACGTCTACACCCAAAATTCCGGTGAATAAAAAATTAAGGAAATTTTTAGAAACAATAAACTCCTTCACATTGGAAACAGAAATCGAGGAAATTCCGGAAGCACTAGCTGTTAGTGGGGCATCCACAGAAGGAGATAACACAAATAAAGACGGTGGCACACTCAGCGGGGAAGACCGCACAAACCCAGAAAACACCAACGAAAACAACACAAACACGGGGGCTTCACCTAATAAACAAGAAGAAGAACTCACATTCAGCACGGAAGGGAATAACGCAGATCCTCAGGCAGAAGAACAGGAGGACAAACGGGTACAAGCAGTGGATAACGTAGTACCAGAAGAAAACGACGAAGAGGTCCAAAGACCCCTGTTACGAGAAGTAGTATCACTTAGGAACGGGAGGCGATATATCCGGACACACTCAGTTAATTCCGACCCCGGAGGTAGTAGTAACAAGCAACGAAAACTCCGGAAGAATACAGATAGTGAGACTGTAGGCGAATCGAGTACAACAGAACAAAAAGCTGGTTGTAGCGATAGCAGACAACAAAGAGCACGACGGCATACAGATAGTGAGGTAGTGGGAGAAGAGAATACAATAGAGGAAGAAACTAAAAAGATGGCCAACATAACCCTGGTGAATAGCATACTTCACAACAATGTGCCAATTTTGACTGGAGAGGATGGGCCCCGCAAGCAATGTGAGGTAAACGAATTTATAAATTGCGCGCGCCTAGGATATGAAATTCTCACAGAGGTTCCAGATAAAGTATTATTCACGCGATTGCTACCAACACGATTAAGAGGCAGGGCACTCGAAGTGATACAAGCAGGTGGAACCGACACATTGAACGAGATAATTTCAACATTGAGGGCAAACCTACTCCAGGGAGCATCCTACATCACGTTGAACACTCAGCTTCGAAATGTTCACCAGCTACCAACGGAGACGTTATTGGGGTATTTTAATAGGGTGAAAGACCTCATTGCTGCCTGTAAGAACGCTGCAGACGTGCAGTACCCTAATGGAGGAGATGGATTAAAAGCCGAAATAGAGGAAGTAGGCCTACACTGTTTCAAAATGGGGGTGCTAAATTCGAACTACAAGTTCTATCTCTTACAAGACGTCGAGAACACGCTGGAGGCGATAGGGGCTAAGGTCAGAAGACTTGAACAGACGGAGCAGTGTATGCAGCAGCCGCAACAGGACGTCGCCAGCCCGATGCAACAACCAACCCAACCCAACTTTTACATGCCCGCACCACGGCCGCAGCAACCGTTTGTTATCAAGCAGGAGTACCATCAGAGAGGTCCTCAGAACTACAGGAATGGGGGTCAACAGTACCAGCAAACACGCAGAAATAGTTTCCAACCGGCTGGGAATAACTATCGAAGTGGGAATCAGGGGAGTCCACGAGGCAGACCGGATCGCCGACAGATAAGATGCCATTTCTGCAACCGCGAGGGACATGTAATGGCAGAGTGTCGCACAAAACAAATGACACCGTTCTGCATAAGTTGCAAGGCCTATGGTCACACAGCACAAAACTGCAACTCGCACGGTAGGAACCAAACAAATCCAGGTCCAAATGGATATAGGGGTCGCCAGGTGAATCACACCACGGCAAACGATACGGAAGAAAAGTGTAACTTCTGTCTGGCGCTTGGACATACGGAAGGCAGATGTTATTTGAAGGAGAGATGGGAACGATTACAGCTGGAAAAACAAACCATAAACAGGTCCTCGGAAAACTGCGAGGGGGCGACTGGACACACCGCGAGTCGCCACTAACAGATAAAGAAAGGCGGTGTGGATCGTGTCCAGAAATACCTATAGTAAGCCTACCCCTAAATGTGTCACAAAGAAGTAGAAATTTGTTCATAATAGACACGGGAGCAGAAATAAGTCTCATAAAAGAAGAAGAAATTAATGAAGAAAGGAAACAGGATATAAATAGGAAAGAAATTATCCGACTCAACACCATATCAGGGGAAATTTCATCAAAGGGAACTATAACAGGACACATAACGTTAGATAAGATTTATCCATGCAAGTTTCATATCATTGAAACTGTCAACCATGGGAACATAACAGGATTACTAGGTAACGATTTCCTGTCTAAACATTGCAATATTGAGGGCCCCGCACAGCAGCTCGTATTCCCACCCACAAGCAATGGCAGAGGAACAATCATAAAATTCGAAGAAAACCGCAACCAACACGGGAATGACGTACACTTCGTGGACGTAATAGCTGCTGGTGGAACAAGCCTTGAGCGTAGTCACACCAGGGAGGAAAACACTCGAGATGACCAAAGTAGCACTGCTATGGGGAGTGGAGAGAAACCTGAAACACTGGGTAAAGACAACGCTGGCCAGTCAGAAGAAATGCGACAGACAAAGGAATCGGGAAGCAGCACCACCGCCAGGCAAAGCTGTCCGAAAATATGTGGAAGCACAGGGGAAGTAATGCCTACAGCGGAAATACTGAGTGACGACTCTTCGAGATAGGTACTAAGCATGAAAACTACGAGAGTAGGATGCGTACCAGGAGGAGAAGTCTCAGTCCATCCCATACTCACACCAAGGTGGAGGACGAGGGAAATCAAGAAGAAAGTGGGTCAAATGAGGAAGTCGTAACCACCGATGCCAGAAATATCATAGTACCAGCAAGAACGGTGAAATGTGTGGAAATGACCACAGAAAGAGAAGGGGAATACCTAACCGAGGGGGAAGAGATAATACCGGGAGTATATGTTAGCAATGCACTCGTGCAAGCAAGAAACGGGAAAGTAAAATTGAGCGTGCTAAACGTTAACAATCACCAAGTAAAAATTAATAATGTGATAGTAAAACTGAGGCATTACGAAGAAACAACAGCACGGGGAAAAAACAGGGAAGACGCTGATTAGAAACTTGTTTACTGTACAAAGGCCGAGGAATCAGAGCAAGAAAAAAGGGAGACTCGAATTAGGAAATACATAAGTATGGAAAAGGACCTGAATACCGAAGAAAGGAGGCAAATAAATAAAATAATTAAAGAGTTTCAAGATGTATTCCATTTACCAGGAGAGAAACTAGGGCACACGACTACCGTACAGCACGAAGTACGGATACAACCCGGAAAACAGCCAATCAAGTGCAAGATGTACCGCCTGCCAGAAACACAGAGAGACATAATAACCGAGGAAATCCAAAGGTTACTCGATGAAGATATAGTAGAGCCAAGCTGGAGCGAATGGAACGCACCACTGCTAGTAGTCCCTAAAAAACCGGGACCTGATGGAAAGAAACGATGGCGAATAGTGGTCGACTATAGGAAATTGAACGAAGTAACCGAGGGGGATGCATACCCACTGCCCAGGATTGAAGACATCCTGGACCAGTTAGGGAATTCCCGATATTTTTCGGTACTCGACCTCGCCAGCGGCTATCATCAGATAGCGATGAAACCAGAAGACCGGGATAAAACTGCGTTCAGCACCCTACGCCCTACGGGCATTACGCCTTTAAACGAATGCCTTTCGGGCTTAAAGGAGCTCCAGCAACGTTCCAGCGGCTCATGAACCACGTGTTGACTGGGTTACAAGGACTGCAGTGTTTTGTATACCTGGATGACATAGTCGTGTACGGTAGAAACTTAGCAGACCATCAAACAAAATTGCGGGCGATATTACAGCGGTTGAGAACACACAACCTCAAATTGAACGTGGAAAAATGTAACTTCCTCAAGAAAGAGATTATATATCTTGGCCACAAATGTACGACGGAAGGAGTGGAGCCGGACCCGAGTTTAGTGGACAGCGTCAGAAATTTCCCGACGCCCAAAACCGTCCGCCAAGTGCAGTCGTTTCTAGGGCTAGCAAACTACTACAGGCGATTCATATCAGACTTCTCAAAAATAGCGGCACCGATCAACAAACTCCTAAGGAAGGACGTGAAATTCATTTGGGATGAGAGTTGCGTAAAAGCGTTCGAACACCTCAAGGAGAAATTGATAAGTCCACCGGTACTCAGGTACCCAAATTTCAAAGAGCCGTTCAAGCTATATACGGACGCCAGTGGGGAGGTGCTCGGAGCTGTACTGGCACAGGGACCACTCACCGAGGAAAAACCAATAGCCTATGCGAGTAGAACCCTAAATGCGGCCGAACGAAATTACTCCACTATAGAGCGAGAACTACTGGCAATAGTGTGGGCCGTAAAAAATTTCAGGTGTTACCTGTATGGACGACCATTCAAAGTCTTTACCGACCATAAACCACTAAAAGGGGCGATACGAATAAAAGACCCCACAAGTAGGATATTGCGATTATGGCACAAATTGTCCGATTACACGTTTGAAATCGAATACAAGGAGGGTCGCAAAAACAATAACGCCGACGCTTTGAGTAGAATCCCCTACGACGTGTTAATGACCACACGAAGACAGGCGAGAGAACAAAGGGAACAATTGGGAGAAGAAAAAGGGGAGGACCCAGTAATGAATGACCAGAGTGAGCTTGCATCACTAAACAGAGCACCTGAACCGGAAAAAGAAAAACCACATATCAGAACGCTAACGGATCCTCAGGATATAGAAACAATATTACGAGACTGTCACGATGCACCACTAGGAGGCCATCAAGGGGTATTTAAGACCTACCATCGTTTAAAACGAGAATTTAGTTGGAAGGGGATGTTGAAAGACATCAAAAAATACATAAGAAAATGCAAGAAATGCCAGCTAAACAAATTGAGCAGAGAACATAGGGAACCGATGATCATAACGGATACCGCCCGGCAACCGTTTGACAAGGTCTATATGGATTTAGTAGGACCGTTACCCGAGACACCCCGCGGAAATAAATACATATTAAGTTTTGAAGACGACCTCACCCGATTCATGGATGTGGTACCATTACCAAACATGGAGGCGAAGACAGTAGCACAAGCGTTCGTGGAGGAAATTATAAGCCGGTATAGGATCCCAAAAAAACTTATTACCGATCAAGGGGCTAACTTCACTTCTGAGATGTTCAGAGAAGTATGTAAACTGTTCCGAATACGGAAACTGGAAACAACACCATATCACCCACAAGCCAACGGTGCATTAGAAAGATCCCACAGGCCACTGGTAGAATATCTACGAAATTTCGTGGACGACAACCAAACGGATTGGGATGAGCACTTGCGGGCAGCCATGTTCGTCAGAAATAACAGCATGCATGCCACCACGAAGCTAACTCCCATGGATTGTCTCTACGGGTTCTCTGCAACATTGCCGAACAACTTAAAGACAGAGCCACAGCCGGTGTACGACCATGAAAACTATTATTTACACCTAAGAAACAAGCTCCAAAGAGCCTATCAAACAGCCCGGAAGAACCTCGAAGAGGGTAAACTCCAGTCGAAGGAGTACTACGATCAAAAGACCAACCCGCTGAAAATCCACCTAGGGGACCAGGTACTACTGAAAAACGCGGCTCGAAAGAATAAGTTGATACAACACTGGGTAGGACCATACAAAGTGGTAGCCATAAATAGTCCGGTTAACAGTACGATAATGATAGGCAAACGCAAACGGCGCGTTCATAACAACCGGTTAAAATTGTTTCACTAAAACCGCCTCTGTCTTTCCAGACATGTTCATCCTACTCACTCTACTAACATTGGGAGCCACAACTCAACCAGCACCGGTCGAGATACATCCGATTACCCGAAAAGGAGTAGTGTTCGAGCCTCTCAGAAAAGTGCAGATTTATCGCGACCATTGGACCATCGTAACCCGTTTACCAAAACCAACGTGGGAACTACACCTGAAATACCTCGCAGAATGTGAAACCGCGATCCGTCATCTCTGCGACAACACGGGCATCCTAGTCGGGGAAGAGTATTGCTATCATTGGCAAATGGAAATCAGGAAACGAGTAAAACAAATACGCGAGCTTATGGACAGGGCAGATTATACGTTAACACCGCATGGTCGAACCAAGCGAGGACTGATAAATTTAGGGGGAAAAATAATAAAAAGCATCTTCGGAACCATGGACAGTGAAGACTCGGAGCACATTCATCAAAAGTTAGTAGAGTTGGAAGAGAACACGAAAACCACTCTGGACTTGGCAAAACAACAAGTGACCGTTATGAAAACCACCCTAAAGGCTATGAGTAAAGCCAACGAAGAGATGACAGTAAGACAAAACAAGTTGACGCGAAAGGTCGAGCTTTTCAACACCAAGATAGGGGAAATAGACAAGCATTCCGACCAAATCCACGTAATACAAGTACGCCTAGACCTCAACGAAGTAATACTATTCATGATGGCGGAACTACAGCAGATGTATTTAGAAATAACGGACTTATTCATAGTTATGGAATCACTAAACCGACGGGAACTGAGCCCACTGTTACTACCAACCAGAGAAATTCTGGAAGTCTACGCCAAGGCCCTTGAAAGCCAACAGGGAAGAAAAACAACCATGGACCAGATCACGCTACAGAAGATCGCTAGCGTAGATTACGAACAAAGCCCGGGAGGCACCCTCATACAGATCCAACTACCATTACTGGAAGGTCAAGTATATACCTTGAACAGGGTATACACGACACCGATAGATTCGGGGCACAACTCCTACTACTTGTATGACATTGGGACCACATATTTCTTAAACACCAGTAGGTCCCAACAGAACTTCGGATTAACGGAATTAGACTATCAAAGTCGATGCATTCAAGTGAATACGACCTACAGCGTTTGTCATCAGGGCGATCCGATTCTAGCTAAACCAACACGCACCGATTGTACATCAGCATTGTTCCGAGCTACTGACCAAATACCGACTGGTTGTCAGATACGCGTGTTGAACACCGCGGGACCCATACTAATCCCTATGCATCAAGATAACGCTTGGCTTTACTGGGTACAACAATCGACACCACTCATAAGCCAATGTGAAAGTCAAGAACAAATCCATCAACTAACTGGTTTGGGCATAGTAGAGTTGAAGAATAAATGTGTGTACCATTTAGCTGAATACACGCTACCATACCGAATTACGGAAATACAACCACTAAATATGCACCACCCCGGAGAAATTCTACCGCCGAGCGTAGACTTTTCCAAATACCAGATACCGATCAAAAAACGGAAAACGGAAGCGCGGATGGAAATCTTGCATCCAGTAGCGGTAAATGACCATTTCAAAGGCATTAGTGAGACGCTAGACGACTTGGACACGAAAATCACGGAAAGCCAACAAAACCGGCACCAAAAAATCCAGTTACACACAACAACTGGGGCAACGGTAGGACTTCTAATGGTCATCTCCATTAGTATCGTGATAAGAATCTACGGAAGATACAGGAATAAAAACACTAGCCGCCAGCCGCCACCACAACCCTCGCGACCCAGCCCCCGGCGAGTGCAAATTGTATCAATGCCGATAACGATCCCCAGAAGAGATCAAATCCTTGCGGAAAATGAAAAGGATGACTCATCCAACCCAGTAACCAACCCGGCGGAAAATCAGACACACCCTCGAGAACCCTAACCACGACGATAGGATACTCAAAAGAAAAACTAAGCACTAAGACCAATAGCAATAGCAATAAAAGAAAGAAAAAAAAAAATATATAATAATAATAAGCAACCTAACCGAATATACCAGAAAAAAAAAAAAAAAATGAGAATGAAAAAAAAAAAAAAACTTAACTAACGCCTTAATCACTAATTACCAGGGTCCCACGATGTCCGGAAATAACCAACGAGCAGGACGGGTAGACGGAAAGGAGGCGACGACCATCGTAATCAACACCAATAACTATCATAACAGCGGAAGCAATTCCATACACATAAAGTGGTTTGGGGCATCAAAAGACATAACCATCAAAATAGGTAACATGGTTCTGTCCATCGAGGAAGATATCAAACGTCAATCTACAAGAAACAAAGGAATCCAGACAACTATGGTAGAAAATCATGAAAACCTAAAAGTCGTGGAATACCTGACCCCCAAAGTTGAGGTAGATGAGCTGGGGCTGACTCCCTCCAGCTGGGATGACGTACTTCGGGAGGCCGATGAATTGTATCACCACTTGAAGTTAGACAAAACACCGGTCAAACAACATGGTCCAGACCAAGTTTTGAAAGCGGAAATTGCTAAAATGAGAAAAAAGTTAGCAAGAGAAACACTAGTCGGAGAACCACTAACGTTACCAGTACGGAAAAACTCAGATTTATGGGAAAAACCAACCTACCCATATCCAGCAGGAAGGCCGAGAAGGACATCAGACGACCCGGACCAGTATTTGTCGGAATCAGCCACCAAGAAACACGACATCCTCAACACTAAAAGAGATAAAAAGGTAGATTTAAGCAAATACTTAAAAAATTGTAAACATTTACAGTATAAACAATAAAAAATATAAAAAAAAAAAAGGAAGTAGATTTAAGCAGACATTTAAAGTCATAAACATTTATAAACAAAACAATTGTAAAAAGCCAATATGGTTAAAAGTAGATTTAAATAAAAGAATCGAACAGAGAGTAATGGGAAAAAAATTGTAAACATTTGCTAAAGCAATAAGAACATGATGTAAGAAAAATGTAATGGAAAACACGAATAAAATTGTAACAGAAATATGTGAGGAAAATGAATGAAATGGGGTAGGTAAAGGTCGCATGACCACAAGAAAGTTAAGAGAAATGTAATAGATAATGTTAACACGTAAAACGGATAGGTTCAATTAGATTAGTTTAGGGAGTTAGGGAAATAAAACGACATAGGAATTAGTTAGGGGATGAAGAAGAGATTTAGCTAACACTATTGAAAAACTAAGACAGAAAAAAGTAATACCGAACGCCACACCTGCAACCACCCGCAAAGTCCTGCACTAGAGATACCACCAAGCAGTAGAAAATCACGTAACTCCACCCGCATTGTCGACAACATAAACACCGAGGAAATAGTGAAATCACCTGGAAAAGAAACAAAACACATCTAACAAGGAAGTCTCCATCAACGAACTACTAACCGTCATCAACACCATGCACCAAGCACGACACCCACCACAACACTTTTGTCCATGGGGGAGTTCTCCAGAGAGGGGAGGAATGTGATGAATTGTTCGGGCCAGGACGAGGAATCCTAAAAAGAAAGGAGATTAGAAACATAAATACGTCAAAATACTCACCTAAAAACACCACACACGCCATGACACATGTCAGTCACCATGCCATGTCACAAGTCGCGATCATCTAGTACAAATCTAGTACAAGTCGCGATCGTCTAGTACAAATCTGTACTAAAATAGGCGTCTCCACTAGACACCGCTAGATGGCGAAATGATCGAACAACGTGACGATCAACGTGACGCGAAGTGACCCATTTGGAGAAGAATGTGCAGTGCGCGCGAATTACGAAATTGCGACACAAAGTTTGTGCGCAAAATGCACTTGGCGCGGATTTTGAAATTGGGTCAAAGAAACCATGGAAAGAATGACGGAGTAGGGACTGCGGCGTCAGTAAAAATCAAGAATAAAAGGATTGGGAAAATTAGGGAGCAGTCAGTCTTACTCAGAGAGGCAACGAGTCACCTTAGACAGACGTTCACCAGCAGACGACGGGAAGAGCCAGATCGCCAGGAAGACCAGCCCAGCAACCCAAGTACCATCACCAGGAAGACGATCAGACCGTTCAACCGGGCAGCATACCAGTATCACCAAACAAGAAGTGAGTATGAACCCCTCGTCGCTAACAAAGAACTAGCGGATGAGAGCTCTTAGCCTCTCCGCTTAAGCCTCGACCACGGTTCTTTGAACCTATCGAGCGTAAATACTTTGTAATCACTGGGCAACTCTCCCCCAGTGAGTGACAAGAAACAACGGCTACAAGAGGAGCTCCGCAACCCCAAGGTTGGACCCCGGCCTTTAACAATAGAAGAATACCGGGAAAGGATAAAGGGGCGGACGCTGCAGAAAACCACTCCGGTGGTACCGAAATTACCACCGAGGAAGCGAACGGGAAAGGAGGCGCAATTCCGGGCAGATCTCGAAGAGACGCGACGTCGACTCCTCCTGGCTGTGGGTCGGGAGCAACGAGTAAGGGTGGAGCAAGAACTCCAACGGCTCTACAACGAGCGGCGACGATATCGGCAAGCGAAGAAGCTGGCCAGGTGTAATTCAGCGACCAAACCTTAACGATCCAGCTTAGTTTAAGTGAAAATTGTACTTGTTAGTTAGTAAGGAAAGTAAATGTATAGAGAATAAATATTAGAATTGTCTAACAACCGACTTTTTACTGGTGTTCAGGAGTGTACTCTTAAGAGTGTTATTATGGGATTCTCTCCTCCTACGACACTTAGAGTCGAGGGAGAATCTTCACAAGGATTTAATTTTCACGAACTGGAAGGATATCAATCATATGCTAGTAACAGCAATATTAATGAAGCTGATGCTGTTCATGTTCACATTAAAACTAATCTTCATTATGAAACAAGTATAGACCAGATTATTTTATCTGATCGTAACAAATCGCTTCATATATAGTTTGCAATTACTCCTAAACAATATCTTGATATTAATGCTTTCTATAAGTCACCTAAAATAGATAATACTATATTCATCGAAGCCGTTGAGACATTTTCTAAACCTCCCCCCCCCCCCCCCAGACTCCTTACCACCCTGGTACTCCAGTGAAGTCAAGTCTCTGAGAAATAGGCGTAACGCTTGTTGGAACAAATATATCCACACCGGTTCTCGAGAAGACTACGAACAATTTAGGACTTATTATAATGAATTCGCTTCTCTAGTCAACGTCCAGTATGACAAATACCTGTCCTATGAGAAAAATAACCTTACCTCCAACCCACAGCTTTTTTTCTCCTTTGTCAACTCCAAAAGAAAATACAAAGGTGATTCCTACCCACAGTCCATTTCTTACCTTGGAATGGAATGTAATGATCTTCAATCCATCGCTAACCTATTCGCAAACTTTTTCTGCACCACCTCCTCGGATGGTCAATTTGATCAACGCCTCCAACGAACTCCAACGCCTCAAGGATGCCTTCTGCCCCGGGCCGGATGGAATCCCACCCATATTACTCAAAAGATACGCCAACCAGCTTGCTCCCCCATTAACCTATCTTCCCCATCTGGTATATTTCCAGATTGCTGAAAGGTTGGTTTCTTAATTTCGGTTTATAAAAAGGGCTCTAAGTCCCAGGCATCGAACTACAGACCGATTGCTAAACTTTCCACTATTCCCAAAGCCTTTGAAAAGATCCTTGTTGGAAAGCTTTAGTCCTTCCTCTCTTCCTTTATCTCTCCACACCAGTATGGCTTCTTAAAAGGTAGTTCCACCGCCACAAGCCTCGTGCAATTTACATCATACACCATCAATGCTCTAGAGCGTGGCGAAGTTGTTGAAGCCATCTTTACCGACATGAGTAAGGCATTCGATAGCATTCCCCATAGCTTGATTGTACTTGAACTCAGGTTGGTTGGCTGTCCCGATTACTTTCTCGAATGGATTCAATCCTACCTTTGTGACCGGATATAACGCATTCTCTTTAGATCCTCCCTCTCTGATAGCATTACAGCAACAACTGGCGTTCCACAGGGTAGCCACCTTCGTCCACTATTTTTTATAGCTGCTACGAATAACGTCTCTAGGGTCAGCCTTAACTCTGATATTCTCTCGTACGCGGATGACACCAATATATTCAAGAGCATTGCCCATCCTACAGACAATCTCGAGCTACAGAACGACATGAATCACTTCTCAACACGGTGCTCGAAAAGTAATTTCAGACTTAATATTACAAAAAGTTAACTCGTCTGTTTCCACCGAAAGTTAAACTATATACCTCATACTTTCTCAATCAATGGCTCCACAGTTGGGTCAGTGGACTGCGTCCTCGATTTGGGTGTCCACCTTGATTCGAGGCTTTCATATCATGAACACATAAATTTTGTGATAAGGAAGGCTAGTGTTATGTTGACTTTCATGTCAAAGTGGTCTAGGGAACTCGCAGATCCCTACTCATATAAAATTCTTTTCACCTCCCTCGCCCACCCCATGTTGGAATATGCCTCTCAAGTCTGGTCCCCTTACCATAAAACCAATATCGAGCGTATCAAGGCTGTTCAGAAGCATTTCCTGCGTTTCATACTAAATCATCTTCCCTGGTCTAATCCCTTACACCTTCCCCCCCTACCCGGACCGTCTTCAACTTATCAACCTGCAATCCCTTCCCAGACGCCGTGTTATGGCTGACGTGTCATTCATACACGGTAACGTCCATGGACGTATTGCCGCTCCCTACATCCAATATCAGCTTGTTCTCCGCTTCAGTGGTAGAAACCTCAGGTCTGATGGCTCGTTCTCCCTCAGTTTCCACCACACGGACTATGGTAGGATGGAGCCCATTATCCGTATGTTAAGGGCGTATAATCGGGCTCTTCCTCTCCTGCGAGTCATGAACGCAAACGCTAATGGTCGTTCGGCCTTCCGAACTTGCGCTGAGGCTTTATCCTCTTAACAAAAATATCCCTGAACACTGAACATTACACTGTAACTCGTCAGGTGAACAATGATAAATAATTTTTAATTATTAATATTTTTTCCTTTTTTCCTCGTTTTTTTTTACTGTTTCTTACTTTTTCATTTAGTAAAGTTCTGTTGTCTTTCTTGTCATCTTTGTACTTGACTTGTATTTAGTTGAAATAAAATAAAAAAAAAAATACCTCTCTAAATTTAAAAATATTGGTAATCATGTAATAATTGGTGATTTCAAAATTGATATTAAAGAAGAAAATTTAGAAAGTATTGGACACCCGAGTTGCGTCGGATGGTAGTGGTCCATGCATTGATAATGCTTTTATTAAAAATAAAATCGAATTTTGGTCTGCTAGAATTGCATACAATTAGACTGACCACTACCCGTTATTGCTATTTTTTGAAATGAGTTACGCGGAACAACCTAAACGAGAAGCCTATAGTGTTATTAATGAACAAAACTTTGTTTAATTATGCGAAAATAGTAACTGGCAGAAAATCTGCTAGATCACTGACCCTGATGAAGCCACGGAAGTTCTAGGAACGCACTAAGGAAGACAATTTTTTACCAAAAAAAAACCTGGAGAACACAAGGTACTATTAAGTCGACAAAAGTTAAACAAAAACTGTATATAGAAACCAAAGAACAACCTAATAACGTGAGTCCACGGGCTGAGAAAATATATGCGAATAAATTAAAGTCAGTAATAAATATAGTTAAATTGAATTTTGAAAAAAGAGAAGTTAAAAAATTTGAAAGAGACAGGAAAAAAACTTGTGATTACGTTAAGGAAAAGCTTGGAGGAAAGAAAAATAAGAATCAAAACATTGATAAAATATGTAGCATTTCAGGTAATTGAATAACTAACAAATCTGAGATGGCGGACACCTTCAAAGAGTATTTCTGCAGTATTGGGGAAAGGCTAATACAAAATATAAGGTGTAAATTGCCGGCTAATTTCAAGAAAACATCTTTCAAATATATGATTAAAAATTCCATCAATCTGAATCTAGTAGACGAAAATGAAGCTCATGAAGTTATTTTGAAACTCAAAAATACTGCTGGTGGAATTGATGGAATCCCAGCTAAAATTTTAAAACCGATAGCTCATTTGGTTGCCCAACAATTGAAATTCATAATCAATAAAAGTTTTATTACTGGAATATGTCCCCAACTTTTCAAAACTGCGGAAGTTGTTCCAATATTTAAAAATGGTAATAAGTTGATGACTAGTAATTACAGACCGATCTCACTAATTTCGAATTTTGCGAAGATTTTTGAAAAACTGTTCCATTAAACAATAGTTAACTTTCTTGAAAAATTTAAACTGCTGTCCTCCATGCAATTTGGCTTCCGCAAAGGTGTTGGTTCTAATGAAACATTAGGAAAGATAACCGATCGAATTTATAGAAATCTTGATGAGAACACACCTACTGCTGCCATTTCCTTGGACCTAGCTAAAGCCTTCGATACGGTGGGTCACTGTATATTAAAGGAAAAATTATACACACCAGGCATTGGAGGCTCAGCGTTAAATTTCGTTTTAAACTATTAAACTGAGAGCAAACAGTTGGTAAGACTAAGTAATATAAAAAGCAAGTACGAAAGCATTTCTATTGGGGTTCCACAGGAAACAATATTGTGTCCATTACTTTTTGTCATATACATTAACGACATTTTTGACATTGCAAGTAGCGAATGTGAAATTTACTCTTATGCGGATGATACCACGCTTTTATGTTCAGCTAAACTCGCTAATAAATTAAATGATATAGTAGGAAAAATTAACTCTTGGCTGGAAACTAATTTGCTCTCGTTGAATATAGAGAAAACAGTATTTATAACATTTGGTAATTATGCACATAGTGTGACAAACATTTTCAAACTATCAATAAATGGAAGGTATATCGAAAGAGTGAACTCGACGAAGTATTTAGGTATTTACATTGATATGGGTCTAAAATGGAACGACCATATTTATGACATTACAAATAGAATTAAGTATGTTATTTACGTTTTTGCTAGACTGTCACAGAAAAAGTGCATGAAAAAATAGTGAAAATATTAGTATCCGTTAAAGCAGATGTTGAAACACCGTTAAACATTGAACAAAAATATTTTAAACTATTTCCATTATAAAGAACTCAGTGAAATTTATAGACAAACCAAAATATATACGAGGTTTAAATCTATATCTCTTCCAAAATGTAATTAAGAAGTAGGACAGAGAAATCATATTCAGCCTTCTACCAATTTTTTTAATAGCTTACCAAAATCTTCAAAAAAACTTGAATCTCATTAGTGCAAACAGCAATTACAAGAACATACAAGTAAATCTCATTAAGAAAGAGAAATTAACATTACAAAACAATATTTAAGTTTTTACCTTTTTGTATTAATTAATCTAGTTTATAATCTATTATTATTTTAGTTCTTAGTACACCAGACTGCGTACAGGTGCGTGTTACATCTGCAAATTTTTTTATGTATTAAAATCAAATTTTGTAAATCTTTTCTGGTGAAATAAATGAAATGAAATGAATTAATTAAATAATGTTTTGATAATAATTAAATTATATTATTATTTTAATAATTTCATTTATAGTTCGATTTAAATTTCGCGCAATATCTAGAAAATTTTGAGTGTAACCCACCCTTGGGAACTTTGAAACCGACAAATAGATAGACGAACTGGAAAACACAATTTTGACAGCATAAACTGCCTGAAAAATCGTTAGATATTAGGTTATGTTAGCATATTTTATTTTTAATATATTACTTTAATTAAACAATCCATCATGTTTGTTTTTGTATTTATTTATTTATTTGATCTAGAGGTACCCGGTGCGTGTTGCTACGCCCAAGAAAAAACATGTATTCGATGTGAAATGTGAAATACACACTTCGTAGTGCATTTATCAAAAAAATTTAAAGTAAAATCAAAAATGAAACTACATAATTTTTTATTAGTTACAAAAATAATAGAGTTTTATTGTAATGCTCTATGGTAAACAACATTTCTTATTTTTACGTTGGCAGTGTAAACATACAAAGCAGATGGCTTTTCAACAAATAGAGTTATCACAACAGAATGAGAATCAAAACACTTACCGGTGGAAGCATTGATCATTTTAATGTTGAAATGATATCCATCTTCACCACGTGCAAACAAAAACGGATATTGCAATCCATCATAACAACGGCTGAAGCCCCAAATCACGTCGACGCAACACAATATCACGTGAATTGAATTCATCTCCAACAATTACAATTGAATCTTCTGGCATGCTGTCCTTGTGGCATTTTATCAGCATGAATGACAATTGAATATTGATCGCACGGCATCCGATCAAGAGTAGGTAGAAATAAGCGAACTAATTCGTTTTCATCGTACAACATATTCTGCAAACGCTCAAGGATATATCTTTTCAAATTTGATGATATATTGCAACGTCGATCTGTTTCAACATTTGGGTTACCCACAAAGTATATCTCCAAAAATTGATAACTTTGGTCAGGAAAGGGCAACAAAGAACCAAGTCGATGGTACACTTTGCCTTGAATCTGTTGAAAATCAAAATTTTCAAATTCTAACGTTGCGTTATCATCAAAATACTCGTAGTCTGTATCATGTTTCAAAATTAGCTGGGCATAAAATTATCTTGAATAATATTTGTAGCACCGAACGAAGTCATTTGAAGGCAGTAGTTGTACGCTTGTATATTCGTCAAAAAATGATTCGACCTCGGTGCACCATCCAATAATAAAGAACGCAATGGTTCTGGCGGTGGCATCAAATCAGGTAACTTGATTTGACCATTTGCACAACACAATCCAAGGGCTTCTCCTTTAAATTTGAATGCCTTACAATAATTACTAACTTTATTCATACAACCAATCACAACCATGTTGTGAAGAGAGTAATGAATGGAAGAATCATAAGCAAACGCAGCACGCTCAAGTACAACACGACGAAGTGAATTTTGCGTAGCTCGAATACGTGCACGACGACGATTCATATTTGCAGCAACAACAGAATTTATATTCACACGTTGCTCATCACTTCGATGCCGCATATGTTCTAGCTTTTCGTGAACGACGCCCCAAATTACAATGTGGACGTGTCATATAACACTGAATTTACGATTCAAACGGCGCTAAATCCAATCGATTTAACGAAATGTCATAGTCACACAATTCGTGCACAAATCCAAAAATCCAAACTGCAAAACAATCCGAAAAAATTTCAAATGAAAATCCTTTAATCGAACAAAAAAAATTTTGTTAAGACACAAAAACGGTTTTTTCAAAATACTGGAAATATTATCCAAAAAAATCCACGCTTACACGGCGCTCAATCCAATCGAGTCAACGAAATATGTTTGCGTGTATATGTGTGTAGCGGTAAACAGAAAGTTCGTACACAAATCCAGTAATCCAAACTGCAAAACAATCTGGAAAATTTCAAATTAAAACATTACATTATAATACAAAAAATTTCGTTAAGACACACAAATCTTTTTTTTTAAACCGACCTGAATTTTGTGGCACATAATTAGGATATGGAATGCAAACACTATTCCTCAGAATATGCACTAACAACAAATACATACCGGCATTCGAAATGAAAATGCGTGTAAAATTATGGAATGCACCACAAATCCAATGAAATTTCAGGAAAATATTCAATCAAATTACCAATCTGAAATTTTTC
This sequence comes from Chrysops caecutiens, assembly GCA_963971475.1. Lineage (NCBI taxonomy): Eukaryota > Metazoa > Arthropoda > Insecta > Diptera > Tabanidae > Chrysops > Chrysops caecutiens. The sequence goes on along the minus strand of OZ020568.1, from coordinate 38,041,062 downwards.
AAATGAAGATTACGTATTTACACAAAAGAACTTTTAATTATTTCACTTAAATTGCTTTTTTTGAAAGCGCATGATACCTACACCTACCTACACATGATACCAAAAACACCGAATGAAATGTGCAATGGCAATTTGTTAGAACTGTCAATCTATCAGTCATTCGTTTCGCTTGAACGAAACAACTAAAATTTCAACAATGTACAAATACACTGTCAAATTTAATTTTTTTTCTCTTGGAACAAACACATTTAAATTTTCGTAGTAGTAAATAAATATTAGGAAAAAGACATTTAATTTTCAGTACTAAATATTGTTAAAAAAAATTCAATAAGGTTTATTTGAATAAAGCATTGAACACACGATATCTCGAGAATGAAAGTGGGCGCAAACACCACAATAGGCTTGATACGTTCGTCTGGTCTCCCTCTTACACACGCGTGTTCGGTAAATAAAATGGGTGACGTCTGTGCCATGGTTTTTTATCTGTGCGGTGTCTCTATCTGCATAGGTATTTAAACGCATAAGCACATATACATGCGTACTCACTCAAATGCACATAATTCACACACCGATGCAGATACAGACATCGTACATATGTACATATATACTTTCGTACAGACGTCACCTTTCATGAAACAGATATAATACGCGCAATTCCAATAATAACAGTGACGATCACTAAAATAACAGTTATGATACGCGCAATTTCAGTGACAGCAGTGATAATCACTAAAATAACAGTGACAATACGGGTCATTTCAATAATAACAGTGATAGTCACTAAAATAACAATTATAATACACGTAATTTAAATAATAACAGTGATAATCACTAAAATAATAGTTATAATACGAGCAATTTCAATAATAACAGTGGTAATCACTAAACTAACAGTGACAATACGCGCAATTTCAATAACAACAGTGATAATAACTAAAATAACAAATATAATACGCACAATTTCAATAATAACAGTGATAATTAGTAAAACGACAGTTATAATACACGCAATTTAAATAATAACAGTGATAATCACTAAAATAACAGTTAAAGGACGAGCAATTTCTATAATAACAGTGATTACCACTAAAATAACTGAACAATGCGCGCAATTTCAATAATAACAGTGATAATAACAGACACGCGGCTTATGATATTTTTCCAAGTCTGTAAAATTCAATTTCACCATAAGAAATAAAATCGCCGTAGAATATATTCAAATGTATTCCAATTTTAATTTATCACAATATAATGTAGATAGTACAATAGAGTTTGATTGAAAGCCAACAAATTGCCAAAATAACTGTTACAGTTTATAACGCCACTCCATGTTGTCGCCTTTCAGAAAAAACTTCTCGAGTCACAAACTCCAAGAATCGGCACCGACCGATTCAATTCACACCATCGATATGGTATACAACTGATTGTGTGCCGTTAGCTCCAATGTAAACAACTGTAAGTAAAATGTGATTTGGATGCGTATTGTCGCCAATGTGAAAGCAAAAGTATTTTGTATGCAAATATATGTGATCATCGTTTGAATGTTTCAACCAAATCTCAGACAATAACAGTTATAATACGCGCAATTTCCGTAACAACAGTTATAATCAATAAAATTACAGTTATAGTAAGCGCAATTTCAATACTAACAGTGATAATCGCTAAAATAACAGTATTATATATATATCAGAATTAGTGTTCTTATATACATATATAATTATATTTTCTTTTTGTTATATAATTTTATTTTTATGCTAGTAATCAGTGGGTAGTTTTACCTTTAGCTTCATTGTTAGCTTTATGTTGAAGGTAGGCTTTAAATACATGTTTTGGTTGAATGAATCATCTGTTTATTGCTCAACAATTTAGTTAGTTCAAATTCCTTAGCTATTACCATTCAGAATGTTGTAAATATTTTCTAATTCAATTTGCTTATGGATACATTTATTCTATTTAAGCCAAAATGTTATAATTGTTTCCTAATATAATTTCCTCATAGATACCTTTACTCTATATAAGCCAAAATGTTATATTTATTTTCCAGTATAATTTCCATATTGATACCTTTACTCTATATAATCCAAAATGTTATACTTATTTTCCAACATGATTTCCTTATTGCTACCTTTACTCTATATAAGCCAAAGTGTTATGTTTATTTTCCAATACAATTTCCATATTGATACCTTAACTCTATATAATCCAAAATGTTATATTGATTCTCCAATATACATAGTGTACTCTTCCAAGGAGATTGGTCTTGGGCCAGCCTCTGAGTCCCGTAATGCCTCCGCTAGCGTAGCTCATGCTGTCCGCGACACTACGGAATAGCCCTGTTCAATGCCTAGTTATGAACTCAGTTGTAGGGCTCTGATAGCCGCTTTCAACTGGGAATTCCCCTCCAATACCGCTAGGTTACGAGAACCGTGTCCGGTAGTGTGACTGGAGCACGAGTTGGTGGGTTACAAGAACCACTTTCAACACTTTGGGTTTCCTAAAAACCGATAGGTTGCTTTCGGTAGGGATCTACTTACTGTTTCCTTTTAAGTGCCCACTTTTCCAAGCTAGCTCCAAGGAGAGATCCAATCAGCGACTGATCATTTCCTGAAACCGGGACTTTGCTTCGTTTTTGCGTGGTTGCCATATTTCACGAAATCCACCTTGTGTGCCGTGGCGCCATCTCTCAGCGACCAGCCTAGTTTTTTAGAATTGATCGCGTGAGTTGTTTACATTTTCGTTTTGACATTTCAGAGTAGATTATGACAGAGAGGTGTTGTGAAATCGTGTATTTTATGTTTCTGCGGAATATCATAAGTCTTCCGTGTCCCATGTTCAGGTAAGTATTGGTTTCGTAATCATTGAGGTATTGGTTACATTTATCTTCTGGTTTTTAGATTTGTTTATGATAGTCATCATAACCTTCCCGTGTTATGGTTATACTTGATGACGAGCATAGTGATCTTCTTTCGATTGCTTATGTCTTTCGATGTTGTTATGGGTATGGTGAGCAATGTGAATTAGTTATTTCTAGTTATATATATTTTTAGCTTGACATCATTCACAACATTCCTCCCCCTTTTAGAAGTCCTTCCCAGGGTGAGTGGCAGTCTCCGGGATAAATGTGGGTCAATATGATCTTTAGAGTTTGTGGTTGTGAGTATTTCAAACGGTGAGATGTTCGCGAGGTTCGATTGCAAGTGTTACATTTAGGGTTAGTGTAATTTTACCTTATATTCCTAGTGTTTCCATTGCTTTATTTCAGTGTTTTAACTCTAGTATTTATTGGTTCCCTTTTAACTTCATTTCTTTTGTAACTTATATTAACTTAGTATCTTATTTGAATTTAGCCAGCATCCTTTTGCTACCGTCCTTCGTCCATTTTTCGGCCTCATTTTGGATGGAAGAGTTTGACCCACTGCTTCCTGATTAGGACGTATCCCCAAGTTATGTCTTCCGAAGTGAATTGGTCTTCTGATCGTGTGGTTGATTCTTGCATTGAATTTGCCCAGCCCCTCCATGGGTGACTCTTGTTCCATTTCTGACTTGTCCAATTGGAGTTTTTGGAACAGTTGATCTGCTTCCTGCAGGATATTGTCCCATTCGATCTTCGTTAACCCTAAATCATCGACTTCAGCTGGTTCAATGTTTTGGTTCATTTTTGGCCTGGTGATTAGGGATAGAGTTATTATTAGTAAGTGGAATTTAGAATGCTTTTGGGGCTATCGTGTGTAGGGACGAGAATCTGGTATCAGTTAAATAACTTCGGGGACGGGGTTCTCTTATTAATTGAATATTTTCAACCGGTTATTATGCACGCGCCGTTTCTTGTTTCCTTTTAAGATCGTGGTATTGACGGGATTATTTACTGCTATTACTCTGTAAGGTCCTGTCCAATGTTGGATCAGTTTATTCTTTCTGGCTGCATTCCTGAGAAGCACCTGATCTCCAACATGGATTCTGATTGGGTTGGATTTCCGGTCGTAGTACTCTTTTGACTGATGTTTGCTTTCTTCTATGTTCAGTCTAGCTATCTCATGCGCACGCTGGAGCTTAGTTCGGAGGTGTAGATAGTAATTTTCGTGGTCATAGACCGGTTGTGGGGGTTTCTTCAAATTGTTGGGCAAGGAGGCGGAGAAACCATACAGACAATCCATTGGGGTCAATTTTGTGGTCGCGTGGATAGTGTTGTTCCTGACAAACATCGCAGCTCGTAGATGTTCATCCCAATCGGACTGATTGTTATCTACGAAATTTCTCAAGTAGTCGACTAGTGGGCGGTGTGACCTCTCTAAGGCTCCATTGGATTGGGAATGATACGGTGTAGTCTCAATTTTCTGTATCTTGAGCAGCTTACAAATGTCTTTGAACATTTTGAAGGTAAAGTTTGTCCCTTGATCAAACTTTATCGAAGGGTTGCTTGGCCTTATCCGTTATGACCATCGGCTCTCTATGCTCTCTGCTTAACCTATTTAGTTGACATTTTCTGCATTTCTTTATGTATTTTTTGATATCCCTCAACATTCCTTTCCAGTAGAATTCTCTTTTCAGGCGGTGTTATGTTTTAAGAACTCCTTGATCACCTCCTAGAGGGGCATCATGACAGTCACGTAGTATAGTCTCAATGTCCTGGGGGTCTGTAAGTATTCTTATTTGTGGCTTTTCCTGTTCGTATATTTTCTCCTGTGGGTTGCGCTCCGTGGACCCGCTTCTTGTGGGAATTTCTTCTCCTATTTCTGAGGTTTGTTCTTGTTGCTCCCTAGCCTGTTTTCGCGGGATTTCTTCTCCTATTTCCGAGATTTGTTCTTGCTGCTCCCTTGCCTGTTTCCGCGTAGTCACCATCACCTCTTACGGGATTCTGCTTAGTGCGTCAGCATTGCCATTTTTTCTGCCTTCCTTGTATTCTATTTCGAAGGTGTAATCTGAAAGTTTGTGCAACAATCGAAGTATTCGGCTTGTCGGATTTTTAATCCTTATTGCTCCTAACAAGGGTTTGTGATCGATGAATACTTTAAATTGTCTGCCGTATAAATAACACCTGAAGTTTTTACTTCACATAACTTCAGGTTATGTGTCCTCAATCGTTGTTATATGGTTCGTAGCTTTGTTTGATGATCCATTAGGTTTCTGTCGTATATTACTATATCATCCAGGTATACGAAGCACTGTAGGCCCTGTAGTCCTGTCAGCACATGATTCATGAGACGCTGGAACGTTGCAGGTGCTCCTTTCAGGCCGAAAGGCATACGCTTAAAGGCGTAGTGTCCGTACGGAGTACTGAACGCCCTTTTATCGCGATCCTCTGGTTTCATAGCTATTTGGTGATAGCCGCTGGCGAGGTCGAGTACCGAGAAATACCGAGAATTTCCCAATTGGTCCAGGATATCTTCAATCCTGGGTAGTGGATATGCATCTCCCTCGGTTACTTCATTCAATTTTCTATAATCGACCACTATTCGCCATCGTTTCTGTCCATCAGGGCCCGGCTTCTTGGCGACTACTAGTAATGGTAAGTTTCATTCGCTCCAGCTCGGTTCTACTATGTCCTCATCGAGTAATCTTTGTATTTCCTCCGTTATTGTTTCCCTTTGCGTCTCCGGCAGGCGGTACATTTTACACTTGATCGGTTGTTTCCCTGATTGTGTCCGTATTTCATGCTGCACTGTAGCTGTGTGCCCCAATTACTCTCCCGGTAAATGAAAGACATCTTGGAATTCTTCAATTATTTTATTCATCTCCCTCCTCTCTTCGATGTTCAAATTGGTGTCCAAGCTTATTAGTGTTTTGATATGGGTTTCTCTTTTTCTTGGTTTCCCTCTATCGGTGCTGGTGCAATACACGAGTCTTTTCTCAGAGTTATTTGTGTCATTTTGGTCTGGTGCTGTCGTTTCCTCGTACTTCCTCAATTTTACTGTCACATTGTTGACCTCCACTTTGTAATTGTTTACATTTAGCACGCTCAGTTTTATTTTCCTACTGCACGAGTGCGTTACTAACATATACACCCGGTTTTACCTCCACTCCTTCAGTTAGGTATTGTCCCTCGTTAACCGTGGTGGTCATTTCCACACATTTCACTGCCCTCGCTGGTATTATGATGTTCCTGGGCTCTGTGGTTATAAATTCCTCCTTTGAGCAGCTTTCTTCGCAGCTGTCTTCGCTCTCCCCATACGTGTGAGTATGGAATGGAAAACATTCTAAATTACTTTCCCCGGTACGCATCCCATTCACGTAGTTTTCATGCGTTGTACCTGTCTCGAAGAGTTTTCCCAGATCTTTCAACACTTCCGCTGTGGGCATTACTTCCCCTGTGTTATCACATTTATTCGGACAGTTTTGCCCGACGCTGGTAATGTTCCCTGGTTTCTCCGTTTGTCGGGAATCCTCTGGCTGCTCTGCGTAATCCTCTCCTAGTATTGCAGGTTTCTTGTCACCCCCCATTTTACTTTGGAATTCTCGGGGGTCTCCCTCCCTGGTGTGGCTACGCTCAAGGTTTGTTTTACCAGCTGCTATTACGTCCACAAATTGAACGTCATTCATTCTTCTGTTTTGGTTTTCCTCGATTTTAATAACCGTTCTTCGCCCATTACTTGTGGACAAGAACACGAGCTTCTTCGCGGGGCCCTCGATGTTGCAATGTCTGGACAAGAAGTCGTTGCCCAGCAGACCCGTTACACTACTTTCGTTGACAGTTTCGATGACGTGGAATTTGCATGGATATATCTTTTCCAAATTTGTGTGCCCTGTGATGGTCCCCTTCGTGGAAATTTCCCCTGAAATGGTGTTGAGCCTGATTATCTCTTCCCTATTCATGTCCTGTTTCATTGATTCATTAATTTCTTCCTCCTTTATAAGACTTATTTCGGCTCCCGTGTCCACTATGAACTTATTCCTGCTACTTCTTGCAATATTTAGGGGAAAATTTACTATAGGGACGTCTGGACATGTTTCACACCGCTTTTCTTTTTCTGTTAGCGACGACTCGCGGTGTGCACGGTCGTCTCTTCGCAGTTTCCCGTTTGTATGTTTGCTGCTTGTTTTTCTAGCTGCAACCGTTCCCATCTTTCCCTTAAATAGCACCTGAATTCCGTATGTCCACGTTCCAGACAGAAATTGCATTTCTCGTTTGCTGCGTTCGCGGTGGCGTGATTCACTTGACGCCCTCTATATCCGTTTGAAGCTTGGTTTTGTTGATTTCAGCCGTGCGCGTTACAGTTTTGAATCGTATGGCCATATGTCTTACAACTCGTACAGAATGGCGTCATTTGCTTCGTACGGCATTCAGTTATCACGTGTCCTGGTCTTCCACAGAAATGACATCTTATCTGCCGTTTATCCTGTTTCTCCCGGGGTGTATTGATGTTGTAGTTTTTTGGCGTCTCTTGGTACCCATTGTATCTGATGTAGTTACTCGCCGACTGGTATTGTGGTTGTTGCTGGTTCTGTCCAAACGTTCGGGGTTCTTTTTCACTTGATTGTGAAACTGCTTTCCAGATTGGTTCATGGTGTGCAGCCCTGGGGCTACTGGTTGCAGACTCGCCAGGTATTGATTCGTAGTGCCTTGTTGCATACATTGCTCAGTCTGTTCAAGCCTTGGTATTTTTCTTCCTAAGGATTCCAAGTTGTTGTCGCAATCCTGGAGCAGGTAGAACTTGTAGTTAGAGTTTGTTGTCCCTAACTTAAAGCAATGCAGGCCTACTTCTTCGATTTCTATCTTTAAACCTTCACCCCCGTTGGCGTATTGTTGTTCTGCTGCGTTCTTGCAAGCATTTATGAGTGTTTTAACCCTATTGAAGCAGTCCATCAGTGTTTCCTTGGGTAGTTGTTGCACGTTCCTTAATTGAGTGTTTAGAGTTATGTAGGAGGTATTCTGGATTAAGTTCGATCTAAGGGTGTTGAATACATCATCGAGTGTGTCATTAACTCCAGCTTGTACGGCTTCTAGAGCTCGCCCTCTTAACCGTGTCGGTAATAGTCTTATAAAAAGCGCCTTATCTTGTGCTTCTGTGAGGGTCTCGTTTCCCAGGCGCGCGCAGCTAATGAATTCATTTACTTCATTTTGTTTTCGGGGACTGTCTTCCCCCATCAGTATCGGTACGTTGTTGTGTAACGCGTTGTTTACTAAAGTTATGTTGACTATTTTCCTGTTTTCTATTCCTTTTGTTTCCTCAATTTCTGTTTTCTCGATCTCTGTTCGTGTGTTTATTGTTGTTGGCTGTGGTTTGTTGTTGGCTTGGTCGTCTTTTCCTTGGTCCGAGTTCGTCTTACAATATTTTCTCCCGTGTCTCAGCTGCACTATGTCTGTTTCTGGCTCTTCTGGTGTTTGTTGTATATCTCCTGTTTCTATATTTCCTTCTATCTGATTTTCTATTCCCAGTTCTGTTATCTGATAAGTTTCTTGGTTGCTTGACATCAATACGTTAGTTTTGTTATTTGTTCCTTCCTCGTTGTCCTTCTTTTCGTTAGATTTTTCACCTGTGTGGGTTTCCTCAGTGCTTGTAGAGAATTCTGGATCCGGATTATCGATTGAAAAATACTCTAACTTCTCACAAAAACTCGAAAACCTTTTAGTTAGTGTTGATTTTGGGGTTGAATGAGCCATATGTTGTTGCCTTCCACTGTTCCAGCTTAATTTTTTTTGTTATAATTTCGATAGTAAATTTTTTGAATTCATTTGTCTTATGTGTTTTTTTTTTGTTTTTTATATTCTTCCCTTATATATATTTTTTCTTCTTTTCTTCTATTTATCCTCTTTTTTTATATTCCTTTTTTTCAAATTATTACAATTTTCCTTAATATTAATTTACAAACATTCCTTTTTTATTCTTATAGTCTACAGCGTACCTTCAACAACTGTCTTGTTTAAATTTAATTTGCTTAATTATGCTCAAGATTATTTTCTTTGCGTTTAGGTTCTTTATTGCGGCTGCGCCAGTTGTTATATATATATATCAGAATTAGTTTTCTTATATATATAATTATATTTTCTTTTTGTTATATAATTTTATTTTTATGCTAGTAATCAGTGGGTAGTTTTACCTTTAGCTTCATTGTTAGCTTTATGTTGAAGGTAGGCTTTAAATACATGTTTTGGTTGAATGAATCATCTGTTAATTGCTCAACAATTAAGTTAGTTCAAATTCCTTAGCTATTACCATTCAGAATGTCATAAATATTTTCTAATTCAATTTCCTCTATATAAGCCAAAATGTTATAATTGTTTCCTAATATAATTTCCGCATAGATACACTTACTCTATATAAGCCAAAATGTTATATTTATTTTCCAGTATAATTTCCTTATTGATACCTTTACTCTATATAATCCAAAGTGTTATGTTTATTTTCCGATATAATTTCCATATTGATACCTTTACTCTATATAATCCAAAATGTTATACTTATTTTCCAATATGATTTACTTATTGCTACCTTTACTCTATATAAGCCAAAGTGTTATGTTTATTTTCCAATATAATTTCCATATTGATACCTTTACTCTATATAATCCAAAATGTTATGTTTATTCTTCAATATACATAGTGTAGCCGGAATGTTATAATTGTTTTCTAAAATAATTTCCTCATTGACCCCTTTACTCTACGCAAACCCAAATGTTATCACTATTTTCTAATGTAAATTCTTTCTAGGTGAGGCTACCAAATTTTGCCTAACCTCGGGCTATTCGTAAATTCAAACATTTGCCTTTAAATTCTTACAACCGAAATGTTCAACTAAGTTATATTTATTTGCGTCTTTTACTTATGACTATATATTTGTAATTTATTTCTCTCTCTTCCCTCTTGTATTGGTTTTCTGACGCTTTCGTGCCTGCCTCTTCTCTTGGCGGTATCGCAGCCGTTCGCTATGAAGCCTCTGGATCTCACAGCTAATCCGCACACGCTCTTCTTGCCCCACCGCAATCAGCAGGCGACGGCGAACCTCCTCAATTGCTCGCCGGAACTTAGCTTCCGCGTTAGTGCGATACTTCGTGGGATGAGGGGGCTCCGGTGCTGGTGTGTCGTCTTCTTTCCTACCTCGTCTCCTGGCCCGGTAGTCTTCCAAGGAGATTGGTCTTGGGCCGGCCGCTGAGTCACGTAGTGCCTCCGATAACGTAGCTCGTGCTGTCCCCGACACTACGAAATAGCCCTGATCAATGCCTGGTTAGGAACTCAGTTGTAGGGCTCTCATAGCAGCTTTCAACTAGGAATTCCCCTCCAATACCGATAGGTTACGAGAACCGTGTTCGGTAGTGTGGCTGGAGCCCGAGTTGGTGGGTTACAAGAACCACTTTCAAAAAGATTTAGAGAAAAATAATGTATAAAAAAGAGGTAGAAAATATCAAAATAAGGGGGGTCTGTTATACATATGAGCACTGTAGGATGCTTCGTTTAGCCGGTACGAGCAAAAAACCATTAAATGTCCAAAATCTGAATTTTATCAATATTCCCAATCTATTGTACACGTTTAAAACCTCCATTAAGAGAAAAGTTACATATGACAAAAAAATAGAAAATGTCAAAGTAATGGGGGTCATTCATACATATGAAACCCCTTAAGTGAATAATTTAGCCGCTGCGGGCAAAAAACTGTTAAAAATTCGAAATCTGAGTTTTATCAGTTTTCCGATCTCTTATATGTATATCTTTAAAATCTGAATTTAGTGAAAAATGATGTATGACAAGAAGGTAGAAAATGTAAAAATAATGGGGGCCGGTCATACATACGAACACCCTAGGCTGCTGCGTTTAGCCGCTACGGGCAAAAAACCGTTGAAAATTCAAAATTTTACCGGAAAAGTACCCTCAAAACCTGAAGAAAATTGTCCAATTTCTGATTCTCGGAATTTTTCTTGTCCCATGATTCAAAATTCATAAATTAAAATATGTACTATTTTTCAAGAACCTGTAAAAATCCACTTGCTACGGTTTGAGTAAACCAAAATAAATTTTCTCTTTAAAGTTTCCGATTCCCTACAGCGAATTGGCGAAAGCCCCGGAAACAATCAGGTGCCTGTGCTAAGATCTTTATGTAAAAGGTAATTCTGGTTCGAGCACGCGAAAACTAATTACCTAAGATCAATAGCATAGCTTCATTTTTACAAGAAAACTAACGATTATTGTTACAAAGACAGCGATTTTTTGTCAAGATTGTATATTGTTTGCCGTATATTTTGGAACTCGTGGAAAAAAACGCAGTTAACTAGGAAGCCTACCCCTAGTGATTTTTTTTCGCGAATTTAGTAACAAAAAATAGATGTTAGCACTCACCGTCGAAAATACTATTAGTATGTTAAATTTCAGATCGCTGGATCAAACGGTCTAGGAGGAGTTTGGTTACAAAGGTTTCATATTTCGTCGACGCAATAATACGAGCAATTTCAATAGTAACAGTTATAATCACTAAAATAACAGTGATAATACGTGCAATTTCAATAATAACAGTGATAATCAGTAAGATGTCCATAATGTAGAGCACCAATGAGTGTCCTGTGATTATCGTTAAATTGAAAGTCGTCGTTTGAAGATCAAAATCGAACTCTGTTTATTCCAAAATAACATCCATTATTTATATAAAAATTAACCGTAAGTTCATTAACATTATGTGGATTACTTCCATGAGAACAAACATTGATTTGGTCAAGTTTGGTCAGAATCTTTGTGCAATTGATTTCTAATGAGCTAATTAAATTTCAATAATTTTACAACGAAAAATTATGGTAAGTATTAACTTTGATCATTAATTGTCTTTCCTAAACTAAGTTCAGTTCAATTTTCTTTAGTCCCGAGGGGGACGTAGCGCCGCAACAAAAGCTCTCCTCCGCACCTTGTTTTGGGCCATCCGCTTCGCTTCTCCCCAGCTCTTGCATTCCCCTTGCAGTTCTTTTTCCACTGTTCTTCTCCATGTCGTTCTCGGTCTGCCCCTCCTCCTGCTTCCTTTGGGGTTCCACTCTAGGGCTTGGCGGCTTATGTTACTGTTTTCCTTCCGTAAAGAGTGCCCTATCCATCCGTATTTCCTTTTTTAATTATATCCGTATCGGATGATATTTGTGCCCTTCTCCATAGTTCTTCGTTGGTGATCCTGTCTTGACATCGGGCATTTAAGATTCTTCTTAGGCATCGGTTTATGAATACTTGAAGTTTGGCTGATACGGTTTTTGTAACTTTCCAAGTTTGGCAACCGTAAAGAAGTACAGATGATAGATTACTTCCAAAGATCCTTAGTTTGGTGTTTCTTCTTAGTTGGTTTGATCGCCAGATTGGAACCAGCTGTGCGAAGACTCCCTTAGCCTCTCTGATCCTTTGTGCCATGGCCTCGTCCGTCCCACCTGTCGTAGATACTATGCTTCCAAGATAGACAAATTCTTCGACTCTCTCTCTCTTTCTTTCTTCTATCTTCCTCATCGTTTCATCTGATGTCCACGGTTTCTTTTTCTTTTTTCCTATTACTATTACCTATTACCGGTTTCCTATTACTGTTTCGCTAGAGTCTGTTATCATCTTCTTTATCATACTCCATTTTTCTTCAATACTTTCGGGTTCTTCATGTGCTGAAAAGCTGTTTTGTAGCTTTGAACTGAATTCTCTAGCAATATGAATCTATCTGAGTCCAGGCGTTTTTGCGTTTTTGTTCAAACTGGATTTTCTGTGGCGCCACCTTTAATCTGACATCAGCAGCTACAAGGTGGTGGTCGCTTCCACAGTCTGCTCTCCTTCTGGCTCTCACATCCAGGAGAGATTTTCTCAACTGTCTGCTGATTACCATGTGGTCAATTTGGTTTTCTGCAGTTCCGTTTGAGGAAGTCCATGTTACCTTGTAGCATTTCTTATGTGGGAACAGAGTGCCGTGAATAACCAGTTCTTTATCTGCACAAAAATCTACCAGCCGGTTTCCATTTTCATTCATCTCTCCCAATCCATGCCTTCCAATTATGTTTTCAATTCCCTAAATGTCGTTCCCCATTGTGGCGTTCATATCGCACATGACTATGACGATATCTGGTCTCTTCTCTTTCCTGCTAGTTGTTTCTAATGACTCATCGAAAACTGTCTTTTCGTCTTCTGGCGCTCCCTCCGTTGTTGAATAACACTGTATAATTGAAACAAGTCTCACTTTTGTTTTAAAACGTGCCATGATTATTCTCTCCGATATTGGGTTCTGTTCCCTGAGTGCCGACCTAGCTTTTGGTGTCATGAGAATTCACACCCCTGCTTGTCTCGGTGCGAGCTAGTCTGCCTGTTCAGAATATATAAAAAAGTTTCCATCTTGCGTTAGGATTTCTCCGAAACCGTTTCTCATTGTTTCACTAATTCCTAGTATATCCAGTTTATAGCGTTTGAGTTCTTCTTCTATTGTCTTCAAACCCCCAGGCAGTGGGGTTTTGCTTCGTCTGCCCTTCCTACCGTTGGGAATCTTTGTCCTCCTCCGCTAGCAAAGCCATTGACCGGTTCTTATCCGTTACCCGGGCGGGGGTCTTAACAGAGTTCTACCATCCGGGCCAGATGGACCCTGGCTTTTTAACGAGGTTGTGTGACGATTTTCCCACGATACTTTTTACCGTTGGAGGGAGGATCATCACAATTGTACCCTCTCGATGGGATACACTTCTGACCAAAAATATTTGTTTACATGGGATCGTCAAACAACTCTAAGATTTCCATACATTTATTCTTCTAATACAAATTAGAACTTCCCCTTAATCTAAACTTAACTATTACTACTCGCTAACTCTTTATTCATGGAGTTCACGGATTTATAACTCCGTTCCGACATTACTCCTCCGGCTCCTCATCCCTACCCACTCTGGGTAGGTCCAGGGTTTGCCACCAGTGTAGCTGAGTTAACTGAGGTTAGTAATAATTCTGATCATTAATTGTCTTTGGTAAACATTAGTCAGCTTTTCAAATACATTGTCTATGCTAATATTATAGTTAGTTTTTAGTGCTAAATTTTGCTTATGTTAATTGTCTATGCTATTTATGACAGGGTGACATTACTTCCCCGCCGTTAAAGAAAAAAAAACGGAAAGGCCCAGTCAAGGTCCACACCGTAAATTTTCCGTGAAAACTTCGAGATAAAATTACAATCAGGGCTATTCCACAGAACGTAACCGCAAAAAAAAAGTACGTTTGGGGAACTTCATATTCTCGAGAACGCTACCGCAAACGCACCCACGGAACTGCGTCCTAATGTCCTAACATCGAAGAATGATAATTACTGAGAGCCACAAGGCACATGTCGAATCAACTTGGAACTCACTAGAATATATTTTGCCACTCTATTTGCTGTTCATCCAGATGTGGTAAATGCGAACTTATACAATTTTTTCCTTACTATAATTTTTTAAGGTTCGGCAGGTACCTCAAATCAGGCATTGACATCAACTTATTCCATTGCAGATATAAGTGCGTTAAATTCTGCAATGGGCCAAAATTGTCTACGGAGCTTATTTTATTATTATGAAGATAAAAAACTCTAAGGTTCCTTTATCCGGCCAGATTGTTCTTGTAAATAAATAAAGACTTATTATTAGAGGCATAATTTAAAACTTTTGATACTTACAACGTTCGCTAGCCCTTTTGAATTCATAAACAAATGAGATATTTTATCAGGTCTTAGAGGAATTGATTTGGCGCTTGATATATTCATTATTTATGCTATTAAAATATATGATTTTGGTAAATTGATCGAAACAATGTACAACCTACTTCTTATTGATTTAAATGATTGGTTGATAGGAACCTGAACAAACAAAGTTCATAGAAACGTTTAATTAACAAAGTGACCATTTCTGGAGAATTTAAGATATTCATAATTTATATATAACATTTTAATTAAATAATGTTTTGATAATAATTCAATTATATTATTATAATCATAATAATTTCATTTATATTTCGATTTGACTTTCGCGCAATATCTACAAAATTTTTAGTTAGGTTATGTAAGCATATTTTATTTTTAATATTTTCGTTAAATTAAACAATTTTCCAAGTTTTTTTTTGCACATTTATTAATTTTATATACGTATCTACAACATAGCATACTCAGAATGTGGCGCCGTTGAAATGATAATCGTGCCTGACGCGTCTAGCTAGGACGTTTATTGGGGTATCATTGTAACAAGCATGAAAAGAGCTACCAGGACCTCAAGCAAAACAATAAAAATATCATCCAAAATATAAGAAAAAATCGGTATGAATTTGAAAATCGAAAAAATATGGAAGATACGGTCTCATATGAGGCGTAAACAAGCACGAAATGTAAAAAACTCAAATCGGAGAAAACCCGCATCAAACCGAATATTAAAAAACTGGCAAGTGCGAGTCGGAACCGCACACGAGGGGTTCCGTACTACATTACAATATTTAAAATTAAAACAAAGTTTTTAGAATCAAATCATACCATTTATTTGAAATTGTAGCCATAACGGTTACGGCAATAAGGAATAGTGTCGCATCGTAACAGCATTCCTTATCGCCGTCTTCGTTTTTGGATCGTAATGCGCATTAGATCGTAATGTGTATGTTCCTCTTCGTTGTTGGTTGTGCTTTTCGTATCAGCGCGTGTATGATTTTGTTTCAAATTTTTTTTTGACGTGAATACGTCTTTAAATTTGCTACCATACGGGGGCAATCCAAAAAAACTAATGATAAAATCGGGGGATACAGTTTGGCGTTGTAGCTTCGAGTCTCTGCACTACATCCGAAATTAAATTATACCACTGGATAGATAAAGGATCAAAGAAATCACTAGGATAAGCGAGATCAGTCGCGCATCGCGCGCGGCGGAGGGGGAAGCGCAGAAATATGGGGTTATTTTGTACTAAATTTTGCCGATTTTGAATTTCAAAATCGAATTCAAACAGCCAGGCTGGCAGAAACGCCAGTTCATGTGATTGTGCAACCGAACATCAACGATCGGTGTCACCCCACCGAGAGGGTGTGTGTGGCGCCCGCATGCGTTTGTTTCTCATCGAAACAAACGCATGCGAGCGTCACACACGCTCCCTTTGTAGGGTGTCACCGTATGGTCAATGTTTTTTGCACAATTTTGTGCCGTGGTGAAATTTTTGTGTTGCTGGCGATTCTGCCAGCCTGGTTGATTGAATTCGATTTTGAAATTCAAAATCGGCAAAATTTGGTGAAAAATCCCCATTTTTCGGTGCCTGGCTTTGATTTGACTTCATATTGTAAAACCGCTAAGAACAGACAAATTGCTACTACTTTATCGGTAGCAGTATCACCATCATCAAGTCAAAGCCGGTGGAGTCGCCATATATCTCAACATCAATAGCTTCACTTATTGTATAGAGTTGACATTGACATTTCGGAAATTTATTTGGAAATTAAAGACCCAAAAGCACGTGATGTCTGTCTAGTAAACATAAAGGCCAATGGCATCTTCAAATTCATACTCGGGTGTGTGTATATCCACCCGGGCACAGCGTTAGCAGATATTAAACTCTTAATGATACGATCGTTGTTAAAATATTCCAAAAACATCGCTAAAATTATACCCTGTTACGAGCCTGATCCTACTACACCAGTTATGATAGTTGGAGACTTTAATGTTGATGTCTCACAAAACTGTTCATTGCCTGACTTCATGCTCAGCGAGTTCAATTTGTATTATATTGAAACTTCTCCAACAACGTCAGGTAATACCTTTATTGATTTAACGTTTACCAGAAATCTGGATGTATCCTGTATGCCATTTGTGTCGTACTTTTCGTATCACATACCTATAATTAATAAAATTATATTGTAACAAAATAATGATTTGTTTCCTTGCTTTTGTCCTAAATACATAAATAAAAATATTTTATTCAAGAAATATTACCCGTTACATAAACGTATTCACGTATAACACACGGCCGTGTCGATGACACAGCCACATCCCATCTTTTTTAATTTGTTTTTTAATTATTTTTTCTGATTTTTTTAGACTTGTTTTTGTTGTTTTTTCAATTTTTTTATTTATGTTATTTTTTATGATTTTATTTATGTTATTTCATTTTCACTTCAAAAAATTTTTTGATTTAATTTTGGTTTCAAAAATAATTTTTTTTGGTGTAAAAACGTCTTTCTTCGCGTTGAGTATGCACATTGGTAGCCAGTCTAATATTCTTGTGTTACAAAACACCGTCATTTTTCACTCGCTTATACCTACAAGACTAATAACGCGATAACAACGGTTGAGGTCACAGTTTATAGAACATATTTGTACGTTTTTATTGTTTGGTGCCCGGTTTTCCTGTGACGTCATCGGGCAAGTGCAAGCGCCCACGCCTGATTGATATTGGTTAGCGTTGTAAGCGAACAATATTGCAATCTTTATTCGCACCTTGAAGTGTTGACCCTTTTTTATGCAATCGTCTTTTCTGCTGTGTTCTACAGGATTTATTTTTAAAATTTTGCGTCAAAGTCTTTAATTGGTGACTTCTCTTGTTGTAGTTTCTCCGGGAATTCCACTGTAGAGTGTTTTTTCCATCCATTCACTTTCCCTTACCATTCTATAAATATCTTCACTTGCTCTGAAGCAGTACTCTATTTCTTCCTGGGTTTGCATTTTCTCTTCTACTAGTTCATCGAACTTAAGTTCTTTGTATAATTTATCTCCAGCTTCAAGGATTTCGTCCTCAATATTATGGGTCGGCTCCACCTTCTCGTCGGGCATTATCCTGATAACAATAATTGTTAGTTATTGTTTATGTATTTAATGGCTGCTCTATTGATTTTTATATTTTTACAATTCTCAGTGTACAATACATACATATGTATATATATATGTATATCTATTATATATGTATGTATATCTATCTGTTTACTTATTTCAAGCTTTTTTAATCTCTTTTATGCACATATTTTTCCTTATCTCCTAAGTTTAATTTTACGTTTACACCATTTATATCAATCAATTCAAAACGACCATAATATTGATTATCCAGTTTTCTTTTCTTAAAAGAACTTTATCTCCTATCTTTACTTTTAATAAATTAGCACTTGTATCAAAATAATCCGTTCTTTTTACCTTTGCTTCAGTTAATAATTCATAAGCTCTTTCATGTGCTTTTTGTAAACGAAATCTTAATTCTGGTAAATAGTCATCATAGCTATATATCGGAGATTTATTCATAACTATGTATGTCATTAGGGAACTTAGCCAATTTTCCAAACAAGTCTAAGTGTATACGCGTTAACTTCGATGATGGATTTTTGTGTGTAAACAAACTTACTAATATTATATGGTCGGTTACAACTATAAATTTTCTACCGTAAAGGTATGGTCTAAAAATTTATCGCCCAGTGTATGGCCAATTGTTCTTTTTCTATAATTGGCTTTTCAATTTCATGTTTCCTTAGACTTCTACTAGCATAGGTAAATAAATCTACTAGCATAAGATATAGGTATATCTTTCCCGATTTCACCTTGAGATAAGATGGCACCAAGTGCAAACTGGATGCATCTGTGATTACTATGAATGTTTCTTGAAAGTCTGGGTATTGTAATATAGGAGCATTAACTAATTTTGATTACAAATTTATAAATGCTTCCTGACATCTATCTAACCAGCTGAAAGGAGTGTCTCTCTTCGATAAAAAATTTATGGGTCTAGCTATTTCAGCAAAATTATGTATGAATCGTCTATAGAGGATAGCTTAGTACTGTATCATACATTTTGGGATCAGTCCTGATTCCATCTTGGGTAATAAGATGTCCAAGATATGTCACTTTTTCTCGTAGGAAATTGCATTTCTGTGGATTCAGTTTAGGATTATATATCCGAAGTCTCTCAAATGTATTAATGAGCCTCAAATTATGATGTTGCAAACTACAACCAATTATAATAATATCATCCATATATAAAAATGCTTCGGAATTCAAACCGGCTAAAGCTATTGAAATATTCTCTGAAAACTGTTGTTGAAATTTTCAGACCAAAGAGGAACCTTTTGAATTGATAGTGTTATGTTATAAATTTTTACCGTCGTAGGGCAAAACCTTACAATATCTCCCGAAGTGCATTTTTTATTCCAAAGTCTAGGTTTGGGCGTTTCCTCATTTATTACTTCTATAAATCGATACAATTCCCTTCTCAAACTATTACAATTGGTCAGTTACAATCCTTTTGCAATGCTTACAACAACCATTTACTTTTACTTTATTATTATTGCACACTTTATTTTTATTACTTATACTTATACAATTCATTCGTCCCCGACTCGCGCTCGCTGCTTCTCTACCCCTTTAGCTCGTCTTTCCTCCTGCCGGTAACGAAGGCGTTCATTTTGCAGTTTCTGCAGCTCTTGGCTCCTTGACGCTCTTTGTTGGTGCCCCACAGCCAACATTAGGTTCCTTCTGGCCTCCTCTATCAAGCGACGAATCCTCGCCTCTACTCCCAGTGGGTTTTTCTTCAAAGATGTCTCTGTTCTAACCTGAGGCTCCGATCTACCCTTTTCGCGTTGGCCCGTTTGCCTAGCCCGGTACTCTTAAAAGATATAGGTCGTGGTCCTGCTTTGGGATCTTCCTGTAGCGCCTCTTGAAGCCGTGGATCACTCATTCCTTTTTTCGCCGACTTAAATTAAGATTGTTCATTGCCCATTGTGTTCTTTTGAACCGTGTTTGGGGCCTCAACGATGAAGAGTTAGTTCATCCGTTATGTTTTTGTTTTTAAGTGCTCACCTAATTGTTGATCTCCTTAGAAGGTCCAGAGGTCCACGTGTCCAATATGATCTCCGAATAGTTGCGGAATGAGGAAAGTTGGGTCTTGTAGCACTGCAGACGGTCACACCTATCTTCAGCTTGGATGTCCAATTTCCTCTGATTTTCATTGCAGTTTTCCCCATCTATTTATACTGCATTATTGCTAACGTCTAGCATATTTTTAAATTGATGATGGTTTCAATTCCCATGAGGTTATTGGTTCTCAATTTCCTGTCGTCATTTTGCAATATTTCCAATACTTGCAATATTTCCAAATTGCAATATTACCAAAATGCATTTTTCCCTTTGGGTCATTGGCTGCTCCCAATTCTTTTTGCCAAATTGCGGTATGTTGCACTTCCGTTGGTCTCCGTTCTTGTTTGATCCAATCCGGTGAATTGCAATATGCATTGGTGTCTGTGGCTTTGCTGGTGCTCAATAAATTTCGCCGAATTGCATTTTGCATTTGCGCTGGCCATCTGCCGGATACTAGTGTAATGCTTGTGTCGGCAATACAGTTCTCTTCATGTTGCTCCACGTGTCGATCGCTGTAAGATTGTTTGAATTCCGATCGTGACGTGTTCGAGTTTCATCCTCAAGTAAATATATTTCCTTTACAATTAATCCTGTTTCCCTTTACGGTTCTCGCAGGATGTTTTATCTACTTTGGGGATATATTATCTACTTGGGGATATACTATCTGTGGGAATGTTTTGGTTTAGTAGTTATTCACCCAACTTTACTTTACACTTTCCTCAGTGGTTCGAACACTATGCCCTCATGCCGTAGTGGGTGCACCTTCACTGGGGTTTGTCGGGTTACCGGTATTCCCAGGCTTATTATTAGTATCAGTTGCATCATTCTGAAAAACAGAGGGAGGGTGTTTAGTTGAACAGCTTAAGCCGATTATTGTGTACACGGCGCTTGCGTTTCCCTATTAATATAGTGGTATATATATAGTGGTACATAAAGTTGGAGTGGTACCTATAGTGTATAAAGGACTAGGACTTGTCTGAGCATTCAGTGTCAACTGCAACATAAGTTGCACTAAGCTTTCTCTGCGCTAAAAGGAACCTTTAGTTTTGTAGAGAATAACAATTATTCATTCTCAATTATTCTGAAATAGAATGATCGTGATCGAACAAAATCTACTGCATTGCAAAAAGTGAAAATTTGTTTATAATTTATCGTGAAACGCTGACCAACATTAACAAATGAACTTACCATTCAACTCACATTTGAAATAAATAGTGTACAAGAAACATTTGCAACGGTTTTCTTCAAACAAAGACGCATATGCACGAGGCAACGAAGGAACAATAACAGTAAATCCTACTCCTCACTAAATAACTTTGTTTGTCAATACCAACAAATAACGAAAGCCACCATCGACGAAGTGAGTAGTGGAGATTATACGCTGTGAACCAAACAGTAGGCAACGGAGTGCGAGAGGAAACTATTTACTTATTCATCTACACTACCAAACAGGGACACCAACACACAGAGTACAACACAACCATAGATTACATCGGATATACTTGGAGTAGCTGCCGTACTGCCATCCTCAAGCAAGTGCTGCTTACTGGATAACAGAACAGCCAAAATAACACAGGGTCGACAACAACGAACCAGCATTGCAAAAACTGATTTAGTGTACCATACAAAACCACATAAACATGGAAAAACAAATGGATGCTTTTTGGCAAAAAATGAAGGAGGAAATGTCAGCGCAAACACGAGAAATAACTGAAGCCGTCACTAAAAAGGTATCAGAGAGTATCAACGAAAGATTAACTGCGCTTGTGGAGGAAAACAAGAACTTGAAAACTGAAGTCAAGACATTACAAGACAAAATCAAGGCATTGGACGATCAGAAAAGAAAAAATAATATCATTTTCTTTGGCATAAAAAAAGGATCAGAAAATGATCCCCCCATCGAATCCATCGCAAAACTCCTTGGAAAAAACATGAACATTCATATCAGTCCACAAGAAATAAATAACGCCTATCGACTAGGAGTAAAGAAAGATAACACACCACGCCCCATCCTGGTAACCTTTACAACAAACTGGAGAAGAAACGAAGTACTAAGGAACAAAAAGAAACTAGCTGAAGAAATCTACATCAAGGAGAATCTCAGCAAGGAAACTCTGGAGAAAAGGAAGGAACTTCAACCTCAGTTAAAGGAAGAAAGGGCAAGGGGCAAAATTTGTTATTTTGTGAAAGATAAAATTGTAATAAAGGAGTCGAAAGAAGACAAAAGAGACAAGCGGAAAAGAGACTACAGCAACTCTCCAAACAAATCACCCAACAATCGACCCACGTCGGCCCCAGAAAAGATCAGCAAAACAAGTATGTTAAACTACATGGCACGCGGCAGACCCGCATCACCGTCATTACCCACAACTTCAAAAAACGACGAATAGACACCGACAACAAGAAACCGAAACCAACCATTGAAACCTATTTATCCAATGAAACCAGCACACTCACCCCAAGACGGCTGGTCACCGCGGGGAATGATGACCACTACCCTCCAAATACTACCCCTCTATCCCAAATGAATGCCCTTAGAACGACGAAACAGCAAATCACTAAATACATACACATAGCAACATACAACACACTCTCCCTGAGGACGGAAGAAAGCCTAGAGGAACTTTTGCACTCTATGAAAGACATAAAATGGATATTATAGGCTTGAGCGAAGTGAGAAGGTATGGTGAAGCTATTGAGAAGCATGGCCAATACATATTATACTTCAAAGGCGAAACACCAGGAAGGCATGGAGTAGGATTCCTGATAAGGAAAACACTCAAACCCTTCATTTCAGAAATAATCGGCATATCAGAAAGAATTGCTATATTGAACATTAAGCTACACCCTGGTAAAAAAATATGGTCTGTAGTGCAAGTCTACTCGCCAACCGCGCAATCTACTACCTTAGAAATTGAGTCATTCTACGCGTCTCTTAATGCTGCCATAAAAAAACATGCACAAAATAATTGCATTGTAATTGAAGACATTTGAAGACATCGTACTGGGTCCCTACAGTAGCGGGAAAAGAACAAGAAACGGACAGAAACTAATCGAAATGGCGTTCAAAAACAACATGAAAATACTAAACAGTCAGTTCAAGAAGAGAGCTTCTAGCAGATGCACATGGATATCGCCAGACGGCCGGTATAGAAACGAAATAGACTACTTTCTAACGAACAGACCCAGATCATTTGACGACTGTGGTACCATCGCAAACCTCAACTTCAATAGCAACCATAGAATGCTAAGAGCATGTCTGAACACATCATCTGCTACGAAATCAAGCCGACCTTTCAAAGAGAGAGCAACAACATCACACATCAACGCAAGTGTAGGCACCATCAAAGAGAATCTCAACTCTGTGACAGAATCACGTCTCGAACATCTAAGTACCCAACAGAAATACAACGTATTACATAAAATACTGACAGCAAGAGCTGAAACCAGCACTGAAGGCAAGGCAAAGAATAAGAGACTCATATCAGAAAAAACTAACGATCTCCTAGATGAAAGATCAAAATTAATCAGCATATCAAATAAAACGAAAACTATCAGAGAACAAATAGGAAAACTGAGCAAAAAAATTAAGATGGAAATAAGAAAAGATAGAGAACGCCTGAGAATCAATACTTTTGAAAAATACATCAACAAGACCGGTGGCATAAAAAAGGCCCTCAAAGCATTATCAGACAAAACCAACTGGATACCTAATATGAAAGACCGACAATGCAGGACAAGGACAAAAAGGTCAGACATATCATCAATAGCAACAAACTTCTATAAAAACCTATATTCCAGCAAGAATCAAATAGAAAGTACCGACCTAAACAATAGCGACAGTGTGCCACCTATACTAGAAGATGAAATACACAAGGCAATCAAAACACAGAAAAAAGATAAAGCTCCTGGTCCAGACGAGATCAGCAACGAATTACTTCAAAGCTGTAGGAACTACATTGCACCACTATTAAAGCATATTTTCAACGACATATTAAACACCGAAATAGTTCCGACACAGTGGACAACATCAACGATCATCCTGCTTCACAAAAAAGGCGACAAGGCAGAAATAAACAACTATAGACCCATCAGTCTAATGTCAAACATCTACAAAATCTTTGCCGAAATAGTCCTAGGCCGAATAACAGGAACTCTGGACGAAAACCAGCCTAAGGAGCAGGCCGGCTTTAGAGCAGGCTACTCAACACTAGACCATATACATACTGTGAGACAAATTTTCGAGAAGAACAAGGAGTTCAGCGTACCATTCTACTGCTGTTTCATCGACTACAATAAGGCATTCGACTCAGTTGAGCACGAAAGTATCTTGCACTGTCTAAAGAACCAAGGAGTCGAACAAAAGTACATCAGAATTATAAAAAACGTATACACTAACAGCACGGCTAAAATAAAGTTAGAAAAAGAAGGAAACGAAATAAAAATAAACAGGCGTGTAAGACAAGGAGACCCGTTATCGCCTAAACTATTCACAGCCGTCCTAGAAGAAATCTTCCGAAAACTAAATTGGGATCAGTTTGGACTGAATATAAACGGGGAAAAACTATCTCACTTACGGTTCGCTGACGACATTATATTATTCGCCGAAACAAGAGAACATCTACAAATCTGCGTCTGAAGATCCCATCATCATAAATGGCGAGCCAATCGACTATGTGAGAGAGTACAACTATTTAGGCCAACAAATTTCAATGACAGATGTAATGTCAAAGGAAATAGATACCAGGATTGGGAGCGCTTGGAAATGTTACTGGCGTCTAAAAGAAGTGATGAAAAACAAAGAAATCGAGGTTTCCATCAAATCAAAGCTGTATAACACCTGCGTGCTACCAGTTCTAACTTATGGATGCCAAACCTGGGCTCTCACCAAAGCGCAAAGTAAAAAACTGGAAACTTGTCAGTCAGCAATGGAGAGAAGCATGCTGGGCGGGCATAAGGAAGTCTGACAGAATACGCAACAAAACCATCAGGAGACGTACGAAGACAGAAAACGTCTCAGTCAAAATAAGAAAACTCAAGTGGCAATGGACATAATAATTAAACAGTTCTCACGTGCTGTCTCCCGTGTCGTAATATTACTTCTTCAGGTTTCAGAGTACTTGTGGTATTTCCCTGATCCCCAACCTACATTAGTGGTAAATCAGCTGGTTCTTCCTCAGGTAGTTGTTGCTCCCTATCCTTATTCGCACAGTTCTCTTTTTCGTTTACTTCAGTGTTTACTGTTGGTAGCTTTATGGGTCCTTGCTCAGTAATTGGTGATGGTTGTTCTCTTTCTTGATGTGCTCGGGTTTCCTCTTCAGTGTGTACTACTGGTGATTCTACTGGTCCACCTCTCCGTTGTCTGGGAACTCGTCAAAATTCTCTAACGTGAATGAATTGATTCTTTTCAAAAACCTACTTAAATGTCTCTTTAATGGTATCTCTGGCGTGGAATGTGCCATATATAAATTTTTTTTTTTTTTTATATGTTTGTTCTTACATTTTCCCCTTTTTTTCATATATTAATTGTTTATATTTTTACCTTATTTTTCCTTTTTGTTCTTGGTTTTTTGGTTTTTCCTCGTATTTGCCTTTGTTCTTTTTTTTATTTTTATGCTACTAAATTTTTTTTCAAATATGCAATTCTTTTTTTTCAATTATACAATTTCTAGTACACTTAAAGTACAAATTTCTAATGCACGTACTGGTCAATATTCTTGTTTCATTTATATAATTACAATTTCAATCATACAATTATTCTAATACACGTAATCGTCAATATTCTTGTTTCATTTATACAACCAACTAATGATATTCGTTCCTATTTATATCTATTCTTTTAATGATAATTATTTCTTTTACTTTTTTCCGTAGTTATTGTGGCCTTCGCACTAAAAATGTACTTGAGTGTTTCCTTCTTGTATGTATTTTTCAAATTGAAACTTACTAAATTCATGATTTTTTAAAATTAATTTTATCAAATTCCCGAACGTAGGTTTTTAAATTGCGGCTGCGCCAAAGTGTTAGGTTATAAATTTTTACCATCGTAGGGCAAAACCTTACCACATCTCCCGAAGTGCATTTTTTATTCCAAAGTCTAGGTTTATGCGTTTCCTCAGTTATGACTTCTATAAATCGATACAATTCCCTTATTAAACTATTACAATTGGTCAGTTACAATCCTTGTGCAATGCTTACATCTATACTAATGAAACTCATTTGTCTCTGACTCACGCTCGAAGCTTCTGTACCCCTTCATCTCGTCGTTTCTCCTGCCGGTAGCAAAGGCGTTCATTATGCAGTTTCTGCAGCTCTTAGCTCCTTGACGCTCTTTGTTGGTGCCCCACAGCCAACATTAGGTTCCTTCTGGCCTCCTCTATCAAGCGACGAATCCTCGCCTCTACTCCCAGTGGGTTTTTCTTCACAGATGTCTCTGTTCCAACCTGGGGTTCCGATCTACCCTTATCGCGATGGCCCGTTTGCCTAGTCCGGTACTTGTCAAGAGTTATAGGTCGTGGTCCTGCTTTGGGATCTTCCTGTAGCGCCTCTTGAAGCCGTTGATTACTCATTCCTTTTTCCGCCGACTTAAATTAAGATTGTTCATTGTCCATTGGATTCTTTCGAACCTTGTTTGGGACATCAACGATGAAGAGTTACTTCATCTGTTTGGTTTTTGTTTTTAAGTGCTCATATAATTTTTGATCCCCCAAGAAGGTCCAGAGGTCCACGTGTCCAACGTGGTTGCGGAATGGGAAATGTTGTGTCTTGTAGCGCTGCAGACGGTCACACCTATCTTCAGCTTAGATGTCCAATTTCCTCTGATTTTCATTGCAGTTTTCCCCATCTAATTATACTGCATTATTGCTAACGTCTAGCTGATTTTTAAATTGATGATGGTTTCAGTTCCCATGAGGTTATTGGTTCTCAATTTCCTGTCGTCATTTTGCAATATTTCCAATATTTGCAATATTTCCAAATTGCAATATTTCCAAATTTCATTTTTCCCTTTGGGTCATTGGCTGCTGCCAATTTTTTTTGCCAAATTGCGGTATACTGCACTTCCGTTGGTCTTCGTTCTAGCTTGATCCAATCCGCTTAATTGCAATATGTATTGGTGTTTGTGTCTTTGCTGGTGCTCAATACATTTCGCCGAATTGCATTTTGCATTTGCGCTGGCCATCTGCCGGACACTGCACTGCATGTGTCGGCAATGCAGTTCTCTTCACGTTGCTCCGCGTGTCGATCGCTGTCAGATTGTTTGCTGTCAGATCATGAAGTGTTCGAGTGTCATCCTCAAGTAAATATATTTCTTTTACAATTAATCCTGTTTCCTTTAAGCGTTCTCGCAGGATGTTTTATCTACTTTGGGGATATATTATCAACTTGGGGATATACTATCTGTGGAAATGTTTTGGTTAGTAGTTATTCACCCAACTTTGGTTTTGTGGTTTTAGGTTATGGGGCATGGCAAGAGTGTCCACTACTAGTGGCGAAAGCTGTTAAAGGTCTGGAATTGGAGGCAGTAAAATTTTATGAAAAGAGCTAGGGAGATCAAGTGTCAGAAAATATTTTGCTCTACCGAGTCAATCAAGTATATCATCATGCCTTGTTAAGGAATTTAATTAAATTTTATCATCCATAATATTGTTATTTAATTGCCTGAAGTCCACTCCTGGTCGCCATTTTTTAGCCTCGCCGTCTAATTTTTTCGGAACTATTAAGTGTGGTGAATTGTATGGACTTATCGATGGTTATATGATGTCTTCATTAATCAGTTTTTTCACTTCTTTGTTCTTATACGGAAATTTAAACCCCAATGACATCGGTAATGCTTTCATTTTACCTTCAAGTTACATCGGCTGTTTACGCAACATGCAGGAATACATACAAGATGCGACGACCTACGTACGTCATTACGGCCGACCAGATTTGTTTATTACATTTACATGTAATCGGAATTGGAAAGATATACAAACTTTACTATTACCAGGACAAAAAGCAATTCATCGTCATGATATAACTGCTCGTGTGTTCAAACAAAAATTGAAATCCTTAATTGATTTTATTGTAAGATATTCAGTTTTTGGTATCGCACGTTGTTGGCTGTATTCGATTGAGTTGCAAAAGCGAGGTTTGCCTTATGCCCACATTTTAATTTGGCTTCAAGATAAAATCCGTCCAGAAGAAATTGATCAAGATTTGTTTGATATTGTTATCATACACATGAGCCACGGGCCCTGCGGTGCTGTCAACATGACGTCACCGTGCATGGAAAATGGAAAATGTAAGAAGAGTTTCCCAAAGCCGC
Organism: Chrysops caecutiens; assembly: GCA_963971475.1. NCBI lineage: Eukaryota > Metazoa > Arthropoda > Insecta > Diptera > Tabanidae > Chrysops > Chrysops caecutiens. Next base: position 38,013,015 of record OZ020568.1, on the reverse strand, counting down.
ATACGAATGACACTATCACGGATATTGACGGATATCCAATGTATCGCCGCTACAGATCATGTAGAGTTTGACAATCAGTGGGTGGTACCATACTCACCATTACTTTCAAAAACTTATGAGGCTCATATCAATGTCGAGCTTTGCAGTTCTGTAAAATCAATTAAGTACATTTGTAAATATGTAAATAAAGGCAGTGACTTGGTTATATTTGAACTACAAAATATGAATAAAAATGACGAAATAAGACGATACCAAATGGGTAGATACATCTGCAGCAACGAACTTATTTGGCATATTCCTAGCTTTCCCATACACGAAAGAGACCCTTCTGTCCAGCATCTAGCAAAACATCCTTCAAATCGTCAACGTGTATACTTCACTGAAGAAAATGTTATCCAAAGAGCGCTTGAGGCTCCAAAAAAGACACTGAATTTTTTAACATTGTGTCAAAAACCTGATATTTTCGGTCAATTCGCAAAGACATTGATATATATTGATGTTTCACGTTATTTCACATGGAAAAAATCCGGTAAAAAATGGGAGCCACTGAAACGAGGAAAAATACGTCCATCCATTACAGGCATATTCAAAGCTAAGACATTGGGGCGACTTTACACGATACATCCAGAGCAACGTGAGTGCTTCTATTTACGTTTGTAATTGGTGAATGTTCCCGGACCAACGTCTGTTGAATTTCTGCGAACAGTTAATGGCCGAGTATTTAATACATATCAAGATGCATGTCGTGAACTGCAATTGCTAGAAGACGATAACCATTGGGACTTATCGCTTGCTGATGCTGCGTTGACGTCAACGCCCAATAACATTCGTCAGCTGTTTGCGATTATTTTGAAGACATGTTATCCATCGCATGCACACATTTTGTACGAAAAATATAAAAATGGTATGACAGAAGACATATTGCAACGAATGAGGCAAACAGACCAATGCCAAAACATAGATTATACGCCAGAAATGTATAATGAAGCGTTAGTGTTGATCGTGGATTTATGTGTTTTAATTTCAAATTTATCACTTAATCATTATGGTATGCCATCACCTGATCGCCCAGCCACGGACTTAGTCAACACCGATTTACAACGAGAAAAACAATATGACCATGGTAATTTAGCAACAATTATTATGAACAGTGAGCCATTAATTATTTATGATCGGATTATGCTGACTGTTGCTGTTGAACAAGGCGGTTTTTTTTCTTGGACGCACCAGGTGGAACCGGTAATGGAACCGGTGAAACATTTTTAATATCATTGATTCTTGCCAAAATACGATCACAACAGAAAATCGCATTGGCAGCTGCATCGTCAGGCATTGCGGCTACTTTGCTAGATGCTGGGCTAACGGCACATTCAACATTCAAGCTTCCATTAGACATTCATAATAAACCAAATGCAATATGTAACATAAAATAGAATAGTGGACTAGCTGCAGTGTTGAGAAGGAGTTCAATCATAATTTGGGATGAGTGCACAATGGCTCACAAATATTCACTCGAAGCATTGCATAGAACTATGCAAGATTTAAAAAGCAACGATAAACTTTTCGGTGGTGCTATCTTATTTTTGTCTGGTGAATTCACGCAGACCTTACCAGTCATACCTCGCTTGACTTTCGCGGATGAGATTAATACATGTTTAAAACAATCATCCTTATGGCGAAGTGTTAAAACACTTAGGTTTACAATAAACATGCGCGTGCAACTGCAAAATGATCCATCAGCACAAAAATTTTCAGAACAATTAGGAGATATGAGGAACGGTAGAATAGAACTGCAACCACATACGCAAAGCAATCTGCCAGACAATTTCTCCACTGTTCTTCACGGAAAATATGAATTGATTGAAAGTATTTTCCCGGACAAACAGAGTAACTACTTGAATCATAACTGGCTCAGTGATCGGGCTATTTTGGCAGCCAAAAATATTGATGTTGACGAAATTCACTTCCAGATACAACAGCTCTTACCAGGCGATCTGATGTCTTTTAAATCAATCGATACTGTTGTTGATGAAAATGAAAGTGTGAATTTTCCAATTTAATTTTTAAATTCACTAGATATACCAGGAATGCCAGCACATAATCTTTGATTGAAGATTGGTTCAACTATAATTCTCCTGCGTAATTCATGAAGCAACGATTTTACCTGGAAAGTTTAAAGGAGAAGTGGTCCTTTTGCCACGTATTCCGATGATACGGTCTACGAATCTACGATACCCTTCCGAAAGCTACAGTTTCCCGTTCGTTTAGGTTTCGCCATGTCTATAAATAAGTCTCAAGGCCAAACAATGTCCATTTGTGGTTAAGATTTGGCAGATATATGTTTTTCTCATGGTCAACTGTATTTTGCATGTTCACGTGTAGGAAAACCGTCGAATCTGTTTGTGTTAGCTAAAGACAGGTTATCCAAAAATATTGTGCTCCGATTAGTGCTGAATTAAATTGAAATTAAAAATATTTATAATTAAAAATAATAAATATTATTGACGTGATAACGTCTTATAAATCGATGGCCGGCTGCAAATATGAAAAATCGTGACTCATTGTCACGTTCCGCCTGAGGTGAGCGGACGAATGAGAGATTCATAGATTAGTTTGGACTCATGAGAAATTCTTGAATCCACACTAATGCGCGTATGAACGAATCTCTCATGAATCCCGCGCGTATAGTATAGTTTGGATTCATGAGAGATTCGTTCATACGCGTATTAGTGTGGATTCAAGAATCTCTCATGAATCCAAACTAATACGCGTATGAGATTGGATTCATGAGAGAGTCGTTCATACGCGCATTAGTGTGGATTCAAGAATCTCTCATGAATCCAAACTAATACGCGTATGAGATTGGATTCATGAGAGAGTCGTTCATACGCGCATTAGTGTGGATTCAAGAATCTCTCATGAATCCAAACCAATCCGCGTATGAGATTGGATTCATGAGAGAGTCGTTCATACGCGCATTAGTGTGGATTCAAGAATCTCTCATGAATCCAAACTGATACGCGTATGAGATTGGATTCATGAGAGATTCGTTCATACGCATAATAGTGTGGATTCAAGAATCTCTCATGAATCCAAACTAATACGCGTATGAGATTGGATTCAAGAGAGAGTCGTTCATACGCGCATTAGTGTGGATTCAAGAATCTCTCATGAATCCAAACTAATGCGCGTATGAGATTGGATTCATGAGAGAGTCGTTCATACGCGCATTAGTGTGGATTCAAGAATCTCTCATGAATACAAACTAATACGCGTATGAGATTGGATTCATGAGAGAGTCGTTCATACGCGCATTAGTGTGGATTCAAGAATCTCTCATGAATCCAAACTAATACTCGTATGAGATTGGATTCATGAGAGATTCGTTCATACGCATATTAGTGTGGATTCAAGAATCTCTGTTGAATCCAAACTAATACGCGTATGTACGAATAAATAAATTGTTAATACATAGCATATTGATACTTATAATTAATCTGCATAATTTAAGTAAAAAAATTTATTGGAAAAATTTACATTTTCAATTAGCTCCTACTTTGTATTATACAAAATCTATATATAAATAGGCGACACGTTTTTTTGTTATCCCTTTTACAGGAAACCAGGTGGACTTACCAGGATAAAAATTATACCATTCGAAAGATTAGTTTTTCCTCTATGTGCATCACCTAATTTTTTTTCTTAAATTTAATTATAAATTAGTTTAATTTTAAATTGAAATTAAAAAATTCAATGGGATAGTATGTGTGAATTGAGCACACCCATAGTGTAGATGATGCTCTTGGGAAGTATGTATGCGTGTGATTGTTGATTTTTGCCTGAAGATATGCAACCATTTGATGATTTTTGGTTTGTGTCCCTAATAAATGGCAAGTACTAAATTAGTAGAAAATCAAACCAAATGGATCAATTTTCTACTGGGGACACAAACCAAAACAATTAACATATAATTGCATCACAGACAATAACTATCCAGATGTCGCGATCCCATAGATGGCTTCGTACCCAATTTTTTGCAACAGCAGACACGTAAAAGCAGACAAATGGCGCATGGAACGTATGTGCTTTGGAACGACTGCAACGTCTGAAGGACAGACAATGCGCTCTGAGAGCGAATTTTTCTTGTAGCTGGTGTTTCATTGTTATTATGGCAAAGGGTCATCGCAATAAGGGGAAAGGGGGCTGAAAGAAATTTTCGCGGAGCAAATAGATTTTTGGATTTTCTGAAATTTTCAACACAAATAACACAAACAAAAATCATGTGTATGTGTACAACTGGTGAGTAAAATTTACTCACGTACACGAAAATACACTCAAAAATTTATGTTTTTGGTACAGAAAACGGAAATTTTTGTGTGTATTAGTGTTTTTGGTAAATTTGATAAGAAAATATGCAAATTTTATATCAAAAACCGTTGGAAATTGCAAATTTTATGGATATTTCCAGAAAAAGCGAGATTGACTTCCACGAATACTTCCGGAAAACGCGGAAAAATCAGAATTTTATCATATTCCCTAACTTTTCTCTGGACATACCTTTAAAAACACAATTTAGAGAAATATGATACATAGCAAAAAGATAGGAAATTATAAAATAATGGGGTTCAAGCATACATATTAGCCCCCTAGGAAGCTTAGTTTAGCCGCTACGAGAAAAAACAGTTGAAAATTCAAAATTTGAATTTTGTATGCAGACACCTGTAAAAACTAACGATAGAGGAATATGATGTATGAAAGAAAGTTAGGATATGTCAAAATAGTGGGAGACAGTCTTACATATAAGACCTCTAGGAAGCTTAGTTTAGCCACTGCAACCAAAAAACTGTTAGAAATTCAAAATCTAGACTTTATCATATTTCCCAACTTTTGTTTGCATATTTTTAAAATCTTAATTTAGAGCAAAATGATGTATAAGAAAAGGTTATAAAATAGAAAAATAATGGGGGTCGGTCATACATATGAACCTCCAAGGATGCTTCGTTTAACCGCTGCGAGCAAAAAACCGTTAAAAATTCAAAATTTGAATTTTGTATGGACACACCTTCAAAAACTCACGGTAGAGAAAAAGATGTATGGAAGAAATTTAGAAAATATCAAAATAGTGGGGGCCAGTGATACTAAGTTGCCCTATAAGAAGCAGAAAACTGTTAAAATTCAAAATCTGAATTTTATTATATTTCTTAGTTTTTGCATACACTTTGGAAAACTGAATCTAGCGAAAAAAATGTATGAGAAAATGATAGGAAATGACAAAATAGCGGGGGTCGGCCATACTTAAAAGACCGCTAGGATCCATAGTTAAGACGCTACGTTACGAAAACTGTTACAAATTCAAAATCTGAACTTTATCATACTCCTCAACTTTTGTCTGCGCACCCTTAAACACTTATTTTAGAGGAAAATTCTATATGAAAGAAAGTTATAAAATTAAAAAATAATGGGGGTCGGTCATACATATGAACCCTCTAGGACGCTTAGTTTAGCCGCTATGAGTGGAAAACCGTTAAAAAATCAAATTTTTTACCGGAAAAACCCCCTAAAAACCAGAAGAAAGTTGTTTAATTTTTGATTCCGGGAAATAATGACGTTTTTTAACATAAAATTCATAAATTTACATGTAATTTTGAATTAAAAATCACCTGCTACGGGTTCAATGAACCAAAATAGTGTTTCAACCAGAGCAAAGGGATTGTTGTTGTTGCTGGAGTGGAAGGAAACAAAATTCGATTCGAATTCTCGAAAATCGAATTTATGTACCACTACATAGCCAACAGTCCCTTTGGTGGTGTGTGTAGATACCCTTATGACCCATTTCTCTCAAAACCGGTTCCCATTTCGCTCAAAACCGGTTTTTACTCCCTAAAAATTTAAAAATGTCTCTAGAGACCGAATGAGCGTTGCAGTCGCCAAAAACACATACCCTGCAGCGTTTTTTCCATCCGTCATTTCCTGACTGCGTCAGAAAAAATTGGGTACACAGTCATGTATGGGATCGCGACATCTGGTAAGTTATTGTCTGTGCCTCTACGAAAAAATCAAAATATAGAACATAATTATTTAATATTATCATTGGCATAGATCACACGTTCGACTGAATAGCCTACCATTTATGACAAATACGTGTATTCTTTCCACTCAAACGTTTTATCTTTCAAAATGATAATGTGGTGGTGAGGGGCAAATGCAGCCATATCACAGACAATATTCTCATGTTCATTCTTTTGTTTTTTGCCTGGAAGAAGGCAATCTTTGGCTAATAAAATTGCATTCTTCCAGACAAAAGCCAAAACAATGAACATATGGCCACAGACAATAATATGGATGCATTACCACAGATAAATTTAAAGCCACCGTTTGCTTATACCATTATTTTTTGCTAATTTGATAAAAATATATGCAAATTTTATATAAAAAATTAGAGAAAGTCATAATTTTAAAGTTATCTCTAGAAAACGCGAACATAACTTTCACGAATATGTATGGAAAGCAAGCAAAATTCTGAATTTTATCATATATCCTAATTTTTCTATGGACTCACATTTAAAAACATAATTTAGAGAAATATGATGTATGGCCAAAAACTGGGAAATGACAAAATAATGGGGAATGAACACATATATAAACTTCCTAGAATGCTTTGTTTAGCTGCTACGAGCAAAAAACTATTAAAAAGTGTTGTTTATGAGGAACTTTAAGATCTTTTTGGGGCCTCATTCAAAAAAGCTGTACGTTGACGTGCTGAAAGAGCTTAAATGATTGCTACTGCAGTCTGAACTAAATCACCTGTTTACTGACAATGCTACTGTATATGGAAAGCCATGCGCGAGCTATTAGAGTGAGCATAGCGAACGACGGGGGTTGGCGAGCGTAGCGAGCAGGGGGCGCCCCCCTAGTAATGATAATTCAGTGAAAATAATTCAATTCAATTCATAAAAATAGGCAATTTTTCATCAATGCTTTCTTATGACGTTATCACGTAAAATTATCGCCCGTAAACCGACTTTACAGACAACCAATGTTTTTTGTTGAAAATTTAAAACTACCTGCCCTACCTACCATTTATAAATTTTAGTGTTAAATGTTATCAACTAACAACTTTGTAACAAAATCATTTCGTTCAAACTTGAATAAAAAGAAATAATAAAATTGGAAATTAATTACTTTGCATTAATTTGTGCTTAATATCAACTCTACAAAATTTTGATCAATCGTGTTCGAAAACCTTCCCCTTCAAATCCCGATCCAGTGAATTTTTATACCGGCTATAACGTTTCGGTCTTCGTTCATGAATAATAATTTCATTGTATTATTGAGTAACAATAGCAGAACATCAGACATGGTCATCGGTCCCCATGATTGATGTTCATCTAGCGTAAGCCCGTAAATAGTTTAGTACAATGTTATACAACAAAAACCTTAGCCACAGCAACACGTGGCCGGGTCTGCTAGTTATCTTATAAGAAGTAAACATAATCTAATTATTTTAGTTTTTAGGATAGATTCTATTTTCTTCTAATACATTTTGGACTTAAATGGTCCGCACGTTATGGCAGCATACTTGTGGAGTTCCAGCCATTCGGTCCATACCTGCCTCTGGATTCCTCCTCGATATTTCTTCTTCTTTGGCTCTGACTCCTTGGCGTCTGGATGTTGCTTTTCTACGAAGCCTGGACGTAGCCCGTTTAGCGGATTTTCCAACTCCTCACTCAAGGTTAGCTTCTTCTTCAAAGTTTTCTTAATTGAATGCTAATGGTTTTTCTCTGCCGAAGATGAAGATTCCTAAGTTAAGGGTTGCCATGTAATGGGTGTAATTTCAAATATCTCGAGCTGTTCAATATCTCACCATATTGAAGTGCTTAATGAAGCACCATCCAATATTAAGGTAAGATTGTCATGACCCTGTCGCAACTACCCCACAGCATCACCAAATACAGCTCTAAACAAGGAAGGATATCATGAAGTCTTCAAAACTCATAAATACACCGGAAACCGGCCAGAAAACCACCGAATTAGCGGCTACATAAGGAAATGACGTCATGGCCTTGAAGGACCGACGAAACGCGGTCCAAATCCACCGAAAAACCCCAAAAATATACAAAACACAAATCCAAAACAAACGCGTGACCTCACGAGGGAATCTCCGTGACCTTCCCCACGTAGCAAACCAGCCGGTTATCAAATGTAATTTGATCCGGCTCGAGAAATTCCAGCGTAGAACACCATTCACGCCGAGTCGACAAAATTTGCAGACTCAGCGCAAACGCCAAACAATTAAAAACCATTCACGCCAATCGTGTAAAAACTGCTGACTCAGCTAGTGGGCGGCGTTTGCAAAGCTCATACGTACGGTTTGAGTTAACGACCGCTGGTACAACTGAAACATAGAGAATAATGTTCTAGTGAACTAGTTGGGAGGAGACTATGAATAAATTAATGGCCGCAAGCTAGTACAAATACATATGAAGGGCCATTACGGTAATTAATGCAGCTGGTGACCGGAAATAAATGGGAGGAGAATTCAAATGGATGAATGACCGCTGAAGAAGCGGAAATCAAACCAACAACAATTGGCATTAGTTACGATGACGAAAACAATTAATGAAGACAGTGACCTGTTCGTGGGAACGGAAACTGTCTGGATCAAAATAACCTCATGATTCCCTACACAGTTGGAACCAAAAATCAATGGAAAACTGTCGATTAGGCAGTACATTAAAATCGTTGAATAAGGGATAATAGTCCCATAAAAGGGCCCCAAAAATCAATGGGAGGCAGTCAGGTATCCAGCGCGCCCAGCGAGAGACACAGCCGTGACGAGAAGAAGCTCCAGCCTCCAAGACGATAAGCGACTCCAGCCTCCAAGACGATAAGAGACTCCAGCCCTCCAAGACGATGAGCGACTCCAGCCTCCAAGACGGTAAGAGACTCCAGCCCTCCAAGACAGACGAAGACCAGCTCCGGCTTTAGAACCCAACAAAATGTCGGGAACGTCCGCGACTACTCTGCAAGAGGCCTTGAGGGATCCGACCGTTGGACCTAGACCAATAAGTCTAGAGGAATACAGGGCGAGGTAAAAGGGGAGACCTCAGGGGAAGACTCCCTCAGTGATAGAAGCACCGACTCTTAAGTATCGGACTGGGGTCGAGGCCAAGTACAGGAGAACCATAGAGGAGGTCAAGCGTCTACTTCTGATTGCGGTGGGCCAGAGAGAGCGTTTGTGGTTGAGTCACGAGTTGCAGCGGCTTCATAACGAGCGGCAGAGTTATAGGAAAGAGAAAAAATCCCGAACTGGCAGCGACAGGGCCAACAATAGCAAGTCTTGATGTAACCACAAATATAGATTAAGTTACAGCCTGTAAGGGACTCTGTATGTAATTAGATATAGTTTGTATTGGATTCTGTATGTAAGAGGAAATAAATTATCCAACCTAAATGGACAAATTGTATTTTGGTCTGGACTCTTGTGAGCCAATAGTGTGATCCTGTAGTGTACCATCGGCATTCAAAAGTATGCATGATTTAACACCACAAAAGAAAAAGTGTTAAACACGTGCATAACAACTGGCGCAGCCGCATTTAAGAACCTACGTTTGAGGCAAAATATAAAAGTATTGTCAAATAGAAAGGCTGTTTGGAAGATTTCAAAAATAAAAATTCTGTTTTTAGGAAAATAAACTAAAATCTTTGATTGCACAAAGATCAGGAAATATAAAAACAATTGTTGATGGTACACAAGAGGAACCTCGAGAAGAGGCAAGAATAAATGACAATAACCTAAAAACTTTATGTTGAGAAACAAACACGCAAAAAATTGTATAACGGTATTGCATAAACGGTATAACGTAATTGAAACTAAATTGTCAAACTGGAATTGTAAATCACATTTAATAAAGAAACGAATGTAACTTGGTTATAAGGCAGAACTGACATTGTAGACTAGGCTATGAGACTCTCACGGAAGTACAGGACAAAGTGTTGTTCACCAGGTTGTTACCAACACGTCTGAGAGGACGGGCTCTGGAGGCGGTACAGGCAGGAGTATGCGACGCGCTGGAAAATATTTTCTCCACGTTGAGAGCCAGTTTACTCCAAGGGATCTCCTACATTACATTCAACACTCAATTACGGATCGTGCAGCAACTACCCACAGAGACACTACTGGGGTATTATAACCGGGTGAAGGGTTTAATAGGTTCCTGTAAAACTGCAGCTGACGCCCAGTACGCAAATGGCGGAGATAGTCTGAGGGCTGAGATAGAAGAAATTGGAGTGCACTGTTTTAAAATGGGTGTGCTAGATTCCAACTACAAATTCTATCTGCTGCAAGACGTAGAAAACACACTTGGGGCCCTAGGATCGAAAGTCAGAAGGTTGGACCAAACGGATCAATTCATGTGACAGCCATCGCACATCGCGGCCAGCACAATGGCGCAAAACTTTCAAGCGTCTGGACCCAACTTGTACATGGGACAGAATATAACGCAACCCTATTACCAACAATTTGAGAGGAACATACGGCCACCACAAGGAGATAATTAAGACTCTTACAACAGAAATGGGGGTCAACAATATCAACCACCGCGCAGAGGTTTTCAGCAGAACACCTATAACAGCCATAGGAACGGAGACCAGAGCACATCACGGGATAGACCAGACCGTCGTCAAATAAGATGCCATTTTTGTAACAAAATGGGACACGTGATGGCAGAGTGCCGCACAAAGCAGATGACACCCTTCTGCACGGCATATAGAACGTATGGGCACACCACGCAGAATTGTAACAATAATTGCCAGCGAAATCAGACGGGCCAATCCAACGAGTACAGGCAACGCCAAGTGAACCATACCACTGTGATTGCTGCAGCGGACCAGATAAACACCATTTCTGGGGAGGTATCATCAGAAGGTAGCATAATGGGACAAATAGAATTAGATAAACCCTATCCATGTAAGTTTCACCTGATAAACTCATTAAATCACACCAACATAACTGGTATACTGGGCAACGATTTCTTGTCCAGGCACTGTAACATTGAGGGCCCCGCGAAAAGACTAACAGTCTCGTCCAAAAACGGCAAGGAAAGAAGAACCATAAAATTTGAAGAGAATTGCAACCATGATGAAACAGGGACATGCTTCGTTGACGTGATAGCAACGGACGGAAGAGAAACTAAGAGAGACACCCGAAAATCTCGCAATCGTGGGGGGCGACAATCGCTGTCTCCTGGAGAGCTATAGCAGGGAGGCAAATGACAGCCCACAATGGCGGACCGAAACTAATACTTTCAACGTCAGTGGGAACGACCCTGATCAAAGTATTAATGAGTGGGTAGAATTACCAACGGAGGAGGTAGTGAACGATTTAGGACAACTCTTCGAAATAGGTACTCAGCACGGAAGTCCGGAAATCGTGCGTTCCGGGACGAGTGAGAATAAGTTCAACCCTTCGCAAGACCATGCCCGAAGTTATAAAGAGTCGGAGGACCGAAGCCATGACGAAAAAATAGTGACCACGGAGCCCAAAGATGTCACAGTACCGGCCAGATGCGTTAAATTTATCACAGCAATAGTCCCATGTCCATGTCAGGGGACAATAGTTCACCGAAGGAGAAGAAGTACAACCTGGGGTATACGTGAGCAACGCGCTGGTCCAACCTAAAAACAGAGAAATAATATTAAGCGTAATGAACATCAAAAACGAAGAGATGGAAATTAAAAACCTTACAGTAAAACTGAGGAAGTACGAAGAGGATATAGGTCACCCAAGCGACACAGAACACATAGCACAACAACAGGTATATTGTGGTGTAATAAGTAACCAGGAGCCGGGAAAAAGGGAGCAGCAGATTAAAAACTAGTCAATATGGACGCCAATCTAAACGCGGAGGAAAGAAGGGAAATAAATAAAATAATTGCTGAGCTTCAGGACATACTCCACCTGCCGGGAGAAAAGCTAGGACACACAGCCACGGTACAACACGAGATAAAGATAAAACAAGACCAACAGCCAATCAAGTGCAAAATGTACCGCCTGCCTGAAACGCACAGGAACGTCATAACGGAGGAGATAAACAGACTGTTGGATGAAGACATAGTCGAGCCAAGCTGGAGCCAGTGGAATGCATCACTGTTAGTAGTCCCAAAGAAACCGGGACCTGGTGGACAGAAGCGATGGCGAATTGTTGTCGGCTACAGATAGTTGAACGAAGTAACCGAGAAGGACTCGTACCCACTACACAGGATAGAGGATATCCTGGACCAGTTGGGTAATTCCCGTTACTTCTCTGTACTAGACCTCGCTAGCGGCTATCATCAGATAGCCATGAAACCCGAAGATCGGGATAAGACCGCATTTAGCACCCCATATGGGCATTACGCTTTTAAAAGTATGCCCTTTGGTTTGAGAAGAGCACCAGCAACATTCCAGCGATTCATGAACCACGTGCTGACAGGCCTACAAGGACTACAGTGCTTATATCTGGATGATATCGTGATATATGGGAGAAATTGAACAGATCATCAGACGAAACTGCGGGTGATACTAGAACGATTAAGGGAACACCATTTGAAATTAAACGCAAAAAAATATAACTTCCTGAAAAAGGAAATCATATACTTAGGGCATAAGTGCACCACAGAAGGGGTGGCACCAGACCCAAGCTTGGTAGAAAGCGATAGAGAATACCCGGCACTGAACAGATCATCAGACGGAAATTGAACAGATCATCAGACGAAACTGCGGGTGATACTAGAACGATTAAGAGAACACCATTTGAAATTAAACGCAGAAAAATATAACTTCCTGAAAAAGGAAATCATATACTTAGGGCATAAGTGCACCACAGAAGGGGTGGCACCAGACCCAAGCTTGGTAGAAAGCGTTAGAGAATACCCGGCACCCAAAACCATCCGACAAGTGCAGTCGTTCTTGGGACTTGCGAATTATTATAGCAAATTTATATCAAATTTTTCCAAAATAGCGTCCCCAATTAAAAACCTCAATTAACAACCTCAAGGAACCCTTCAATTTATATACCGATGCAAGCGGAGAAGCTCTCGGGGCAGTGCTAGCACAAGGACAACCAACAGAAGAGAAGCCCATCGCCTACGCTAGCCGTACCCTGAATGCTGCAGAGAGGAACTACTTAACGATCGAGCGGGAGCTCCTGGCCATAGTTTGGGCGGTGACGAACTTCAGGTGCTATTAATATGGAAGACCGTTTAAAGTATTTACGGACCATAAGCTACTAAGAGGTGCTATAAGAATTAAAGATCCCACCAGCAGAATACTTCGCCTATGGCGCAAACTCTCCGATTATACTTTTGAAATAGAGTATAAAGAGGGAAGAAAAAATAACAACGCGGATGCCCTGAGTAGAATTCCCTAAGAGGTTATGGTGACCACGCGCAAACAAGCAAGGGAGCTACAGGAACAAACCAAAGAAACGGAAGAATGCTCCCCAGCAGAGGATAAAACCGATGAACATGAGACTCAAGGTAGAACTCACGAACGAGAGGACCCACAAATAAGAGTCCTAACAGACCCCCAGGACATCGAAACAATATTACGTGACTGTCACGGCGCTCCTCTGGGAGGTCACCAAGGGGTATTCAAAACATTCCAAAGGTTGAGAAAAGAGTTCACCTGGACAGGAATGATAAGAAGCATCCGGAAATATCTATATATAAATAGGCGACATGTTTTTTTTCTTATCCCATTTATGAGAAACCAAATCGACTTACCAGGATAAAAATTATATCAGTCGAAAGTTTCTATCTTCCTCTACCTGCAGCAATTATTTTTTTTTCTTAAATTTAATTATAAATACGTTTAATTTTAAATTGAAATTAAAAAAATCAATGGGATAGTATGTGTGAATTGAGCACACGTATAGCGTAGATGATGCTTTTGGGAGGAATGTGTGCGTGTGAATGTTTTACTTTTTGCCTGGAAATATACAACCATATGTGAATTTTTGGTTTGTGTCCCCGATACATAACAAGTACTAAATTAGTCGAAAATCAAACCAAATGGATCAATCTTCTACTGGTGACACAAACCAAAAGAATTAACATATAATTGCATTCCTCTACGAAAAACTTAAAATATAGAACATACTTATTTAACATTTTCATTTGCATAGATCATACGTTCGACTGAATAAACAATCATTTATGCCAAAAACGTGCATTATTTTCACTCAAACCTAACATCTATGCCAATGATAATGTGAGGGGCAAATGCAGCCATGTTACAGACAATATTCACATGTTCATTCTTTTGTTTTTTGCCTGGAAGAAGGCAACCGTTGGCTAATAAAATTGCATTCTTCCAGACAAAAGCCAAAACAATGAACATATGGCCACAGACAATAATATGGATGCATTACCACAGACAAATGTAAAGCCATCGTTTACTTATACCATTGTTTTTTGCTAATTTGATAACAATATAAGCAAATTTTGTTTCAAAAAATATGGAAAATCACAATTTTACAGTTATTTCTAGAAAACGCGAGGTTATCTTTCACGAATATTTATGGAGAGCGAACGAAAGTCTGAATTTTATCATGTTTCCCAACATTTGTATGGACCCACATTTAAAACATAATTTAGGGAAATATGATATATGACCAAAAGTTGGGAAATGAAAAAATAATAGGGGCTGGTCATACCCCCTAGAATACTTTATTTAGCCGCTACGAGCAAAAAACTGTTTAAAATTGAAAATCTGAAATTTTATCATATTTCCGAAGTTTTGTTTGCTCGCCCTTAAAACTTCAATTTAGAGAAAAAAGAGGAGGTAGGAAATGAAGGTTGGTACGTTTGTACGAAAATTCCAGATATATTTTATTTACAATATACAATGTATTTCCCACAACTTCATAATTTAGTTAAAAACCACATGAACCACGGTTCATGTGGTTTATTGAATCGTATCCCCGTCTGTATCAGAGATGGTAAATGCAGCAAAAGCATTTCTAAGGACTTTTACAATACAACTCAGGGCAATGTTAGATGCGCTGTGTTAATGGTATAACAGTTGACTTTCGTGGCCACTCTGTTGACAACCGTGATGCTGTTCCTTAAAATCCATATCTTTTAGCGAAATTTGATTGCTACTTAAATGTGAAAGTTCTTGGCATAATTAAGAGCCTAAAATATATGCACAAATATGTTAACAAGTGATACGACTGTGCCTCATTACAGTTTGGAAGAGTTTGAGGTGGAGTTGAGGGCAAAGTTTATATAGATGAAATCAATAGCTTTTTGTCCGGTCACTATGTTGGATCTACGGAAGCTAATTGGCGCATGAATGAGTATCCAATGCATTACCAGTCACGTAATATATTATAGTTCGACTTGAATGTTACTTGCCTCACCGGCAAAATGTAGTCTTTAGGGAAGGAAATGATCAGCAAGCTCTTACAAATCACAGAAGAACAAAATTGACTGCATTCTATGAAATCAATCGAATTAGTTCTTCCGAGTTTCTATATACAGAGACGCCGATACATTATGTTTAGGTAGATAAAGAAAAGAAATCGAAAAACCTCAAAGAGGAAGTAGTAGAGCTATTGCTACATTATTTTATGTTTTATTTTGAGATATTCCATTTGAGACTATTTAGCTTCATGTTCGAGGTCCCATCAGGATTTGGGTACTGTTGGGAACATTATTTACTGCACATTTTCAGCACATGCAAGACGTATCGCATGAAACTATGGAGAGTGGCGTGAATATTTATTAGAAGTAAAAGAGTGTTAGTCCTCTCAGCAGTTAAGAGAGTTATTTGCCATATCCTATTTGTCGTATGAACGTTCCTACAAATGCATTAGATTTGTGGAATGAATTCAAAATATTCATGTGTGAAGACGTTTTAAGAAATTCTTCAGAAAATGATTCATATAACCGTGCTTTATTAGCTATTTAGGAAATTTTTTTCAGTAAACGATTCATTCGGTACTCCAACTAAACTTTTCGGATATAAGACTATTTTACTCTGTGGAGATTTTTGACGAATATTGCCACCTACATCTCACGGTACACGTGTACCACTTATTGAGATACCACTTATTGCCTTACTTCATGGTCCAAATTTTCAAAATTCCACAAAATAACTTTTACTCAAAACATGAGAGCTTTACCTCATGAGATTGAATTCGTTGAATTTCTTAAATCTCTTGGTAATGGAACCTTACCCACATTTCCAGATTGCAGCCAAGGCGTTATTGAAATTCCTACCCATTTAGTTAGCTGCAACTTCGTGATTCCAGATACTTATGGCAATGTATCTGAAACCATAAAGTCTAACGATATTCTCAATTCGGTTATATTAGCACCCAAATATGAAGGCTGTACTTACATTGATGCAGAAATATTTAACAGCCTGGCCGGAGAGAAACGAATATATTTGAGTTCCGATAAAATCTTGAGTGATGATTATAGAGAGCAAAATAATTTTCCAGTAGAATTTTTAAACTCAGTTGATGTAAGTTGGCTCCCGATCCCACAAATTTATTTTAAAAACCAAATTGCATACTTTTACTTATTCGTAATTTGTGTACAGGACATGACTTGCTTGGTCAATGGTACACCTATTCGTTTAGTTCAAATGCAAAAGAAAATTTTTTGGATTGTGAGATTTTAGCAGGAGTTTTCCGAAACACACGTATTTTGACACGTGTGACGTATTTTTGCCTTTTTCCTTCCAAGAAACTCAACTTCCCGTCATTCTGGCTTTTGCGATGACAATTAATAAAGCCCAGGGGCAAACGTTTCAAAAATCAGGAATTGTATGTTGTAGCCAGTAGAGTTAGATCGTTTAACCGATTGCGTGTTTATATGTACTAGGGGGGCGCCCCCTGCTCGCTACGCTCGCCAACCCCCGCCGTTCGCTCCGCTCACTCTAATAGCTCGCGCATGGAGCTATATATACAGTAGCATTGTAAGTAAAAAGGTTATTTAGTTCAGACTGTAGTAGCAATCATTTCAGCTCATTTTGCACGTCAAAGTACATCTATATTGAATGAGGCCCTATCTATAATTATCAAAAACCTTGCGGTTGCGGATGTTAAAAGATCTTAAAATTTTCCCATACAAAATACATTTTGTAAAAATCCTTTCATCTTCTGCCAAATGACATTGGCTTTGTGTTTCAGAAATACATATAAGCACGCAATCGGTTAAGCGATCTAACTCTACTGGCTACAACATACAATTAACGGTGAGAAAATATAGGTTGTTTGAGTAAGATTCCTGATTTTTGAATCGTTTGCCCCTGGGATTTATTAATTGTCACCACAAAAGCCAGAATGACGGAAAGTTGAGTTTCGTGAAAGGAAAAAGGCAAAAATACGTCACACGTGTCAAAATACGTGTGTTTCGGAAAACTCCTGCTAAAATCTCACAATCCAAAAAATTTTTTTTTGCATTTGAACTAAACGAATAGGTGTACCATTGACCAAGCAAGTCATGTCCTGTACACAAATTACGAATAAGTAAAAGTATGTAATTTGGTTTTTAAAATAAATTTGTGGGATCGGGAGCCAACTTACATCAACTGAGTTTAAAAATTCTACTGGAAAATTATTTTGCTCTCTATAATCATCACTCAAGATTTTATCGGAACTCAAATATATTCAATTCTCTCCGGCCTGGCTGTTAAAGATTTCTGCATCAATGAAAGTACAGCCTTCATATTTGGGTGCTAATTTAACCGAATTGAGAATATCGTTAGACTTTATGGTTTCAGATACATTGCCATAAGTATCTGGAATCACGAAGTTGCAGCTAACTAAATGGGTAGGAATTTCAATAACATCTTGGCTGTAATCTGGAAATGTGGGTAAAGTTCCATTACCAAGAGATTTAAGAAATTCAACGAATTCAATCTCATGAGGTAAAGCTCTCATGTTTTGAGTAAAAGTTATTTTGTGGAATTTTGAAATTTTGGACCATGAAGTAAGGCAATAAGTGGTATCTAAATAAGTGGTACACGTGTACCGTGAGATGTGGATGGCAATATTCGTCAAAAATCTCCACAGAGTAAAATGGTCTTATATCCGAAAAGTTTAGTTGGAGTACCGAATGAATCGTTTACTGAAAAAAAATTCCTAAATAGCTAATAAAGCACGGTTATATGAATCATTTTCTGAAGAATTTCTTAAAACGTCTTCACACATCTAATGCATTTGTAGGAACTTTCACACCACAAATAGGATATGGCAAATAACTCTCTTAACTGCTGAGAGGACTAACACTCTTTTACTTCTAATAAATATTCACGCCACTCTCCATAATTTCATGCAATACGTCTTGCATGTGCTGAAAATGTGCAGTAAATAATGTTCCCAACAGTACCCAAATCCTGATGGGACCTCGAACATGAAGCTAAATAGTCTCAAATGGAACATCTCAACATAAAACATAAAATAATGTAGCAATAGCTCTACTACTTCCTCTTTGAGGTTTTTCGATTTCTTTTCTTTATCTACCTAAACATTATGTATCGGCGTCTCTGTATATAGAAACTCGGAAGAACTAATTCGATTGATTTCATAGAATGCAGTCAATTTTGTTCTTCTGTGATTTGTAAGAGCTTGCTGAACATTTCCTTCCCTAAAGACTACATTTTGCCGGTGAGGCAAGTAACATTCAAGTCGAACTATAATATATTACGTGACTGGTAATGCACTGGATACTCATTCATGCGCCAATTAGCTTCCGTAGATCCAACATAGTGACCGTACAAAAAGCTATTGATTTCATCTATATAAACTTTGCCCTCAACTCCACCTCAAACTCTTCCAAACTGTAATGAGGCACAGTCGTATCCCTTATTAACATGTTTGTGAATATATTTTAGGCTCTTATTTGTGCCAAGAACTTCCACATTTAATTAGCAATCAAATTTCGCTAAAAGATATGGATTTTAAGGAACAGCATAACGGTTGTCAACAGAGTGGCCACGAAAGTCAACTGTTATACCATTAACACGGCGCATCTAACATTGCCCTGAGTTGTATTGTAAAAGTCCTTAGAAACGCTTTTGCTGCATTTACCATCTCTGATACAGACGGGGATACGATTCAATAAACCACATGAACCGTGGATCATGTGGTTTTTAACTAAATTATGATGTTGTGGGAAATACATTGTATATTGTAAATAAAATATATCTGGAATTTCCGTACAAACGTACCAACCTTCATTTCCTACCTTTTCTTTTTTCTCTAAATTGAGGTTTTAAGGGCGAGCAGACAATAGTTTGGAAATATGATATAATTTAAGATTTTCAATTTTAAACAGTTTTTTGCTCGTAGCGGCCAAATAAAGCATTCTAGGGGGTATGATCAACCCCTATTATTTTTTCATTTCTCAACTTTTGACTATATATCATATTTCTCTAAGTTATGTTTTAAATGTGGGTCCATACAAAAGTTGGGAAACATGATAAAATTCAGACTTTCGCACGCTTTCCATAAATATTCGTGAAAGCTAACCTCGCGTTTTCTAGAAATAACTGTAAAATTGTGATTTTCCATATTTTTTAAAATTAAATTTGCATATATTTTTATCAAATTAGGAAAAAACAATGGTATAAGTAAACGATGGCCTTAAATTTGTCTGTGGTAATGCATCCATATTATTGTCTGTGGCCATATGTTCATTGTTTCGGCTTTTGTCTGGAAGAATTCAATTTTATTAGCCAAAGATTGCCTTCTTTCAGGCAAAAAGCAAAACAATGAACATATCAATATTGTCTGTGATATGGCTGCATTTGCCCCTCACATTATCATTGGCATAGATATTGGGTTTGAGTGAAAAGAATGCATGTACTTGGCATATATGGTTGTTTATTCAGTCGAACGTATAATCTATGCAAATGATAATGTAAAATAAGTATGTTCTATATTTTTATATTTTCGTAGAGGAATGCAATTATAAGTTAATTCTTTTGGTTTGTGTCACCAGTAGAAGATTGATCCATTTGGTTTGATTTTCGACTAATTTAGTACTTGTCATGTATCGGGGACACAAACCAAAAATTCACATATGGTTGCATATTTCCCGGCAAAAAGTAAAACAATCACACGCACACATTCTTCCCAAAAGCATCATCTACGCTATACGTGTGCTCAATTCACACATACCATCCCATTGAATTTTTTATTTTCAATTTAAAATTAAACGTATTTATAATTAAATTTAAGAAAAAAAATTAGGTGATGCACATAGAGGAAAAACTAATCTTTCAAATGGTATAATTTTTAAGCTGGTAAGTCCACCTGGTTTCCTGTAAAAGGGATAACAAAAAAACGTGTCGCCTATTTATATATAGATTTCTGAAACGCAAAGCCAAGGTCATTTGGCAGAAGATGAAAGAATTTTTACAAAAAGTATTTTGTATGAGAAAATTTTAAGATCTTTTAAGATCCGCAACCGCACCCGCAAGGTTTTTGATAATTATAGGGCCTCATTCAATATAGATGTACTTTGACGTGCAAAATGAGCTGAAATGATTGCCACTACAGTCTGAACTATATAACCTTTTTACTTACAATGCTACTGTATATAAAGCTCCATGCGCGAGCTATTAGAGTGAGCGGAGCGAACGGCGGGGGTTGGCGAGCGTAGCGAGCAGGGGGCGCCCCCCTAGTATAAAGAAATGCAAGAAATGTCAATTAAATAAACTAGGCCGGGAACACAAAGAACCGATGGTGATAATAGATACCGCGGTAATGTCCTTCGATAAGGTCTATATGGATATTGTGGGACCACTACCCGAGACTGCACAGGGGAACAAATACATCCTGAGCTTCGAGGATGATCTCCCACGATTCATGGACGTAGTACCTCTGCCGAACATGGAGGCCAAGGCAGTGGCCCAAGCGTTCGTAGACGAGATAATAAGTCACTACAGGATACCTAAGAAGTTGTTAACAGACCAGGGAGCGAATTTCACTTCCGAAATGTTTAAAGAAGTCTGCAAGTTATTCAAAATCCAAAAACTAGAGACTACGCCGTACAACGTCAATCCAACGGAGCGTTAGAGAGGACACACAGACCGCCGGTCGACTATTTAAGGAACTTCGTCGACGACAACCAATCAGATTGGGACAAACACCTGCGGGCTGCGACGTTCGTCAGAAACAATACAACGCATTTGACCACAAAACTAAGTCCAATGGACTGTTTATATTGGTTCTCCGCCCCCCTGCCCAACAACCTAAAGAAAGCCCCACAACCGGTCTACGATCATGAAAACTATTATCTTTATTTACGGAACAAACTCCAACGAGCATATCAAACGGCTCGAACCAATTTGGAGGAAGGCAAACTACTATCGAAGGAGTATTACGGCCGGAAAACAAACCCAGTAGAGATCCATGTGGGTGACCAGGTACTCCTCAGAAACGCGGCCCGGAAAAACAAGCTAGTCCAGCATTGGCTAGGACCCTATAAAGTAGTAGCCGTAAATAGCCCGGTCGTTTTAATAGAAAACCGGAAACGACGCGTACACAACAATAGGTTGAAGTTGTTCAATTAAAACACGTGTCTCTGTCTTTCCAGAATGAAACTACTATTGAAGTGGTCTTAGTCCAGCCAAAACCAGTGGACATACACACCCTGAAATACCAAGGAGTAGTGTTCGAGCCCCTAGGGAGAGTACAGACCTACCATGATCATTGGATGATCATCACGCAAATACCATAACCACCACACAAATGGGAGGAACAGCTGAACTACATGAAGGAATGCGAGACAGCGGTAAATAGATTAAGTATCGACGCAACCAATTTCGCGGGGGAAGAGAATTGCCAACACTGGCAGGGAGACATCAAAAAGCAGGTGGCGAAAATACTGGACCTAATAAGTAGAGCAAAATTCACAATGACGCCTCGTAGCCGAACAAAGAGAGGATTACTGGACTTAGAAGGGAAAATAATGAAAACGGTGTTCGGAACAATGGATAGTGAGGATTCAAGAAACATCCATCAAAAACTGAGCGAACTGGAAGAAGACACGAAAACTAATCTGGACTTGGCAAAGAAGCAAGTGACAGTAATGGGAACTGCGCTGAAGGCTATGGGTAAAACCAACACAGAAATGGTCGAACGACACAACAAGCTACTGCAAAAAGTGGAAAACCTCAACCAAAAGATCAAATCTCCCCTCAAAGGGGAGATATCCAACCATTCGTACCAACTCCATAGAATACACGTGAGGATGGACATTAATGAACTCATCCTATACATGATGTCCGAGCTGCAACAGATATATTTAGAGCTAACTGATCTATTTATAGCGTTAGAAGCACTAAACCGAAGAGAGCTGAGCCCTCTACTAGTATCCACAAATCAGATTTTGGACATCTACACTAACGTGTCGGAAACACACAATAGAGGAAAAGCTACCATGAATCCCATTACCCTCCAGAGAATAGCAAAGGTAGATTACGAAGGAAGTCAAGGGGGAACACTCATACAAATAAGGATACCTCTGTTAGAAGTTCATCAGTACAACCTGAATAGGGTTTACAACACCAACATGGAGACGGGCCATAACACGTACTACGTATACGACATAGGGTATAGTTATTTTTTGAATACCAGCCGATCCCAGCAAAACTTTGGCTTAACCGAGATAAACTACCAAACCCAGTGCATAAGGGTTAACGATACTTACAGCGTCTGTCAACATGGAGATCCGGTGCTAACAAAACCGGCACGCACCGATTGCTTATCAACTCTGTTCAAAGCAACAGACCAAGTCCCGGCTAGCTGTCGAATGCGTATATTGGGGAACCCAAGACCAATAATTATCCCCATGCACCAGGACAACGCTTGGTTATATTGGGTACAGCGAGCAACCCCACTAATAAGCCAATGCGAAAATAACGAAGTAACATATCAACTAACTGGCCTAGGCATAGTGGAGTTAAAGAATAAATGCATATACCACCTAGCCGAGTATACACTACCTTACAAGGTAAATGAGTGGCACCCCCTGCACATACATCAACCGGAAAACGTACCACCGCCAAAAACCGATTTCGCCAGGTATAAACTACCCCCGAAGGCTACAGTGAAGCAACAAGAACGAATGGAAGTACTACACCCGGTCGCACTAAATGACCATTACAAAGAGTACAGCGAGACACTAGAGGCTCTGGATAACCACATCAAGGAGACCGAACAAATCCATCGCAACAGAATCCAGTGACATACGACGACCAGTTTGTCAGTAGGCATAGTGATACTAATGGTCATCACCATAATAGTATGGACATGCAAAAACAGACTCTCACGACCGCCACAGCCTTCACGACCAAGGGCACAACGAGAACCCCAAGTCCAGTTCGTCTCAATGCCGATCATAATCCCGGGGAGGGAGCAGATCATTAACGCCCAGGAAACCCTCACTAAGGCCCGAGAAACCCCAGGCCTTGAACCATAGAAACCGCGCTCAAAGAACTTAAAAAACAAAAAACAGAAAAAAACACAATAATAATATATATATATAATAATAATAATATAAACAATAATAGTAGCAATCAATCATTAATTAACAGAAAATATTAAGATGCCAGCCTTGAACGTGACCAGAAAAAGAGGACAACATGAAAGACAGAGTGAACACTCCGAGTTAGTTATAAACATTGGAGATTCGGTGGAAATAACGGTCGACGACGACAGCCCCTTCGCCAAAATAAGTGTTAACACCATTCTTGGCTCAGCCAAGGTAACCCTCGAAATCAACAACCCATGACTAGACCGGAAAACAAAGACCCAAAAACGCCAACCGACAAATTGTAACGGAGAACCAGCATGTGGGAAGATATCCTCCAATGTTATGCCGGAGAGGAAGACTGCAAAAAACTGAGACAGCCAGTCGATGAGTTGGGACGGACCACCAGCATGTGGGGGGACATCCTCGAGTCAGCCGACAAGCTATACCATCAACTCAAATTAGATGGGCCAGAAGAGGACAGACAGGGCCATCCCGTCGAGAGGAAGAAATTCTTCAGGAGAGAGGAGGAGATCTCCAAGGTGATAAGAGAAATGCATAAGAAAAACTCGCCAGAAAAAGAGGGCAGCAACCCCTCAAATCATGGGACATCCACTAAACACATCCTCAACACGAAAAGAAATAGAGTCGTCGACGTGAGTAGGTGGCTAAGGAATTGCAGAATATAATACGAAAAAAATGGTAACATCCTCGAGTCTTTTGACTTTGAACTTGAATCGTCTTTGTAACTTTGAATGATAGAAATTATAGAATTAAAAAACGGACCATTGTAAAATCGCAATAAGTAAATAACCGTCTAAATAATCGAAAAAAAAAAAAATTGTAACTTGTAAAATTTATAAAGGACCATTATAAAATCGCAAGAAAGTAAATAGATGAAAGTAAGTAGAGAAGTGTAAGATTTAGGAATAGGAATTATAACACTAAAGGACACAGTCCCATCCTGTCCTGGTAGGGAGCCTCCGAAGGGGGGAGGAATATCCTGACCCTGTCGCAACTACCCCACACCATCACCAAATACAGCTCTAAACAAGGAAGGATATCATGAAGTCTACAAAACTCATAAATACACCGGAAACTGGCCAGAACACCACCGAATAAGCGGCTACATAAGGAAATGACGTCATGGCCTTGAAGGACCGACGAAACGCGGTCCAAATCCACCGAAAAACCCCAAAAATATACAAAACACAAATCCAAAACAAACGCGTGACGTCACGAGGGAATCTCCGTGACCTTCCCCACGTAGCAAACCAGCCGGTTATCAAATGTAATTTGATCCGGCTCGAGAAATTCCAGCGTAGAACACCATTCACGCCGAGTCAGAAAAAACTGCTGACTCAGCGCAAACGCCAAACAATTCAGAACCATTCACGCCAATCGCGTAAAAACTGCTGACTCAGCTAGTGGGCGGCGTTTGCGAAGCTCATACGTACGGTTTGAGCTAACGACCGCTGGTACAACTGACACATAGAGAATAATGTACTAGTGAACTGGTTGGGAGGAGCCTATGAATAAATTAATGGCCGCAAGCTAGTACAAATACATATGAAGGGCCATTACGGTAATTAATGCAGCTGGTGACCGGAAACAAATGGGAGGAGACTTCAAATGGATGAATGACCGCTGGAGAAACGGAAATCAAATCAACAAAAATTGGCATTAATTACGATGACGAAAACAATTAATGAAGACAGTGACCTGTTCGTGGGAACGGAAACTGTCTGGATCAAAATAACCTTATGATTCCCTACACAGTGGGAACCAAAAATCAATGGGAAACTGTCGATTAGGCAGTACATTAAAATCGTTGAATAAGGGATGATAGTCCTATAAAAGGGCCCCAAAAATCAATGGGAGGCAGTCAGGAATCCAGCGCGCCCAGGAAGAGACCCAGCCGTGACGAGAAGAAGCTCCAGCCTCCAAAACGATAAGCGACTCCAGCCTCCAAGACGATAAGCGACTCCAGCCTCCAAGACGATAAGAGACTCCAGCCCTCCAAGACGATAAGCGACTCCAGCCCTCCAAGACAGACGAAGACCAGCTTCGGCTTTAGAACCCAACAAAATGTCGGGAACGTTCGCGACTACTCTGCAAGAGGCCTTGAGGGATCCGACCGTGGGACCTAGACCAATAAGTCTAGAGGAATACAGGGCGAGGCAAAAGGGGAGACCTCAGGTGAAGACTCCCTCAGTGATAGAAGCACCCACTCCTAAGTATCGAACTGGGATCGAGGCCAAGTACAGGAGAACCATAGAGGGGGTCAAGCGTCTACTTCTGATTGCGGTGGGCCAGAGAGAGCGTTTGCGGTTGAGCCACGAGTTGCAGCGGCTACGTAACGAGCGGCAGAGATATAGGAAAGAGAAAAGATCCCGAACTGGCAGCGGCAGGGCCAGCAATAGCAAGTCATGATGTAACCATAAATATAGATTAAGTTATAGCTTGTAAGGGACTCTGTATGTAATTAGGTATAGTTTGTATTGGATTCTGTATGTAATAGGAAATAAATTATCGAACCTAAATGGACAAATTGTATTTTGGTCTGGACTCTTGTGAACCAATAGTGTGATCCTTTAGTGTACCATCGGCATTCAAAAGTATGCATGGTTTAACACCACAAAAGAAAAAGTGTTAAACACGTGCATAACAAGATGTCCAATAATGTAAAGCACCAACGTGTGCCCTGTGATTTTCGATAAATTAAAACTCGTCGTTTGAAGATCAAAATCGAACGGCGTTTATTCCAAAATAACATCCATTATTTATATAAAAATTAACATTAAGTTCATTAACATTATGTGAACTTCTTCCGTGAGAACAAACATTGATTGCCCAAACATTAGTTAGAATATTTGTGCAACATCTTTGTGCAACAAAGTTTGGTCAGAATCTTTGTGCAATTAAGTTCTCATGAGCTAATAAGTGTTTAATTATTTTACAACGAAAAACTATGGTAAGTATTAATTCTGATCATTAATTTTCTTTGCTAGACTAAGGTAAGTATTAATTCCGATCATCAATTGTCTTTGCTAAACTTTAGTCAGCTTTTCAAACAAAGGACTCAGTAGACACAATGTATTGGAATTTAAGCGGGCTCGGCACTGTGATGGACGCGAAGGAAGTTGTAAACAAGAGCAGTATAATGTACTTAGGTGAGACGTGGAGTATGTCGTATCCTACAGTTAATGATACTAAAGATTACGTACAAGAAGTATTATATAGTGCTGCTGCGAAGACTGAGGAGAGAGGCCAGGCCAGACTTGGAATCGCGATATATATCAATAAGAAAATTTATAACTCTAGGTTTATATTTACTTCTCCTTATTATGTAAAAAGTCATATATGCAAAAAATGATTCGATTTTATACTAGGTTATATTTATATTAGAAGTTATATTATTTAGTTATATTAGCGATTTGGAGTGTTCGGTGTGATGTGATGTTAGTGAGGCGGGAGTGGGGATGTGTGAAAAAACAAAATGAGGAGTGAGAGGAGTTCCAACCATGGTACATAATGTCCTCAGTTCAAGTTTAACCAGTTTACAGTTTTGACCTATCCTTAAAAACTATTAATGAGCTACAAATTAGTGAAGTATTCCACAGATTCTACATAAAATCAGTAACTGAAGTCTAAGTGCGGTAGTGTGTTGTGATTTGCCTACATCAAAGGGTAAGAAACGGATTTATGAAAGTTGGTGACACTAAGACTTTGGAAGACTCTCCGTGATCTTCAGCCAGGTTTTACATAGTTTTATGTGGTTCCCGGATAGGTGTATGGCAAGTACCCCACCTAGTTCGACACATCACCCTCGATGATGTACTCAAACTTATGGTTCAATCAGATTGTGATTCTGAACTATCAAATCACCCCACAGCCAGTTTATCTAGATGGTTGCTACAACTTTAGAAAGTGTCACTAGCAAATTATCCAAGCAGCAACCACTAGCGAACTGTCAGTTGTGCTTGCCTACCCTCCCAGGAATGTGTCCCCAACACTTTGTCGACCTTGTCCAGCTTATTCATTACAAATATATTTCTTTATTAATAATTATTAATTAATAATTATTTAATTATTTCTTTATTTAATTTCAGATAGAAATCCGTCGACAATTTGGCAGAACTATTGTGAAGCATATCTTCAAACAGAAGTCATGTCGGGTTTGAAAGATAAGCGGAGTCATGTCGGGTTTGAAAGATCGAATGATGTCGGTTCTGCAAATTTATCCCGATCTGCCAATATATCTGGGTGTTGATTTTAATGGTAGAATAGGGAGCGAGAATTAATTAGTTGAAGATGGTATCATGTCGTGACTGAGCCTAGGCCCAGTCACACATGTTCCATTTTTTTCTCCCCTTTTTCCCCTACCCCCTTCCTGTAAAAAGAAAAAAAAACTTTCATGGGAACCCGTCTGTTCCCAGCCTAAAATGCTGACGCTGCATTTTGGGTCCCATGCGCGATAATTCTGTCGCTATCAAGCCTTATCACCAAGATGAAACTTGATCGCGACAGAATAAATAATCATGAGCGATAAATTTCCCGTTGCGATCAGATTTTATCACTCTGATAAAATTTGATCGCAACCAAGTTGCAGATGAAATCTGATCGCGTAAGTTCAAGGGAAAATAAAGTAAAAAGTTCTAACTGCGCACATTCCCGGTCGCCATGCGCGACTTAATGAAAATGCACATCAGCACTTTGTGTCCCGATTTAAGGGCCGCAAAATGACGCGAATTGGAGTCGCGATTTGACTGGGTGACTGACGAGACGCATCAAATTGGCGAAGGTATTCGCAAATGGGAAGACGGAGAGGATTACAATTGCGCCTCGATTGAAGCAATTAAATTATCAAAAAAATTAAACAAACAAGTGAAAATCAGTTCTGTTCTTTGTTTCTTTGTTCAAAACAGAGAAGTGACAAGAGGAAGAGTACCCGAATTTCTGTGCTGCAATAATTTAAGACTCAAATGTGACTGACAAATAATTCAAGACTCAAATGTGACGAAAGTTTTAATAACTTAAAAGAAAGATTTTATTTAAAAAAAAAAGAAAAAACAAACTAGCAAATTTTCAAAAAATAGAGTTTTGTTTTAGTGACAAATAATTTAAGACTCAAATGTGACAGAACTTTTAATATTTTAAAAGAAAGGTTTTATAAAAAAAACACCAACCGAATTTAAAAAAAAAATAGAGTTTTGTTTTAGTAACAAATAATTTAAGAAATGTGACTGACAAATAATTTAAGACTCAAATGTGACAAAAGTTTTAATATTTTAAAACAAAGATTTTATAAAAAAAAACACCAAGCGAATTTAAAAAAAAATAGAGTTTTGTTTTAGTAACAAATAATTAAAGACGCAAATTTGACAAAAGTTTTAATATTTTAAAAGAAAGATTTTACAAAAAAAAAACACCAAGCGAATTTTCAAAAAAATAGAGTTTTGTTTTAGTAACAAATAATTTAAGACTCAAATGTGACAAAAGTTTTAATATTTTAAAAGAATGATTTTATTAAAAAAAACACCAAGCCAATTTAAAAAAAAAAATAGAGTTTTGTTTTAGTAACAAATAATTAAAGACGCAAATTTTACAAAAGTTTTAATATTTTAAAAGAAAGATTTTACAAAAAAAAAACACCAAGCGAATTTTCAAAAAAATAGAGTTTTGTTTTAGTAACAAATAATTTAAGACTCAAATGTGACAAAAGTTTTAATATTTTAAAAGAAAGATTTGTAGAAAATAAAAAAAAACACAAGCGAATTTAAAAATAAATAGAGTTTGTTTTTAGTAACAAATAATTTAAAACTCAAAAGTGACAAAAGTTTCAATATCAAAAAGGGGGGGGGGGTTAATTTTATAAAAAAAAACAACAAGTGAATTTTCAAAAATAGAGTTTTGTGTTAGTCAAACAAAGAGCGACAAATAAGTTAAGACTAAAAGGTGAAAAAAGTTTTAATATTTGCAAAAGAAAGATTTATTAAAAACAAACAAATTCTCAAATAAAAAATATATAAACGATTAAAGTAAAAAAAAAGAGAAACAAAAAACCTTTTCTGTAATATTTTTTGTGTGAGACAAAATAAATTTAAGCAAAATATTTAAATTTTAAAATGATTCCATGTGTAAACTCTGTTCATAATAAAGTCAGAAGGTGCAAAGTAAATTGGAACAACCGCCTTAATTTTCTTTTTTTCTTTTGTGTGTGAAACTATCAGGTGCAGG
This sequence comes from Chrysops caecutiens, assembly GCA_963971475.1. Classification (NCBI taxonomy): domain Eukaryota; kingdom Metazoa; phylum Arthropoda; class Insecta; order Diptera; family Tabanidae; genus Chrysops; species Chrysops caecutiens. The sequence goes on along the minus strand of OZ020568.1, from coordinate 37,983,240 downwards.
TGAACTTCTCCTAAGAAAGCACTCCCCGTTCCCTAACTCCAGAGAAGCGAGTTAAAATATTTGGTGGCAGCAGTGGGATTATCGATCAGATTCCAAAAAAAATTTTTTTTTAAAGAAAAAAAAATTTCATAATGAAATAACTAATAAAATAAAAAGAAATAATACGTGAAGGAGTAGTGTAGTGGAAAGGGTTTTTGTGCTCTAGGCGAGCATAAGTCGAGCCCCAACTAAATTTATCTCTGGGGCTCCAACCTTGCCCGCACCCTAAGGGGCCGGCGCGTCCACTCCAAGACAAAAGGAACTATCATCAGCCAGCCAGGACACATAATCCTCAACTGACCAACGAAGGATGAACTGAACATGAAGTCGTGAGTTATAGCTTAAGTAAAACACAAATAAAACTGGCAAGTGCGAGTCGGACCCGCACACGAAGGGTTCCGTTTCGTCATTGAAAAATATCCGTCTTCGTTTTTGGATCGTAATGCGCATTCGATCGTAATGCGTATGTTCCTCTTCGTTGTTGGTAGCGCTTTTCGTATCAGCGCGTGTATGATTTTGTTTGAAAATTATTTTTTAATTTTTTTTTTTAATTTTTTTTGTAATTTTTTTTTTTAAATTTTATTTTTTGATTTATTTTAGACTTGTTTTTGTTTTTTTAATTTTTTTTATGATTTGTTGTTATAGCGGCCATTGTAATATACACTTTGTGAAAATTTGAAGTGTCTAGCTATTATAGTTCAGGAGATACAGCTCTGTGACTGACGGACGGACAAAGAAGTCATATTAATAGGGTTCCGTATTCTACGTACGGAACCCTAAAAAAGAACTTCACAAACCTAAATATAGAATATTTATTGTTACCCTGTGACCCATCTGACCGATCCCGTAAGAAGGAGGAGTCAGATGAGTCCCGCTGCTTCCTGGAGTAACGACCTGGGGTCGATGACCAGTCGAACTGTAACCTCGAGAAGGGATTAACGTGCACGAGAATAAATTTCAGTTTAAATTTTTTTGAAAAGTTTGTTGACATACTTTTTGATTTTGAATTTTAAGAGGGAACTTTTTTGTAATTAGTAAATAAAGTGAACCATGGAAAGAACAAATGGAAAAAATGGATTCGTTTAATTCGACGAGGTCCTTTCTCCGAGACCTTATAACAATATTATATATAACTGTAAACCTCTTGAGAGCCTTTGTTACTAATTTATAGAACTTAATTCGCGCACCTAGTAGAAATCCTAGATTTCCCCTACCCAAGGTAAGAGTCTAGGATAGTCTGCTAGGCAAGAGAATTGTCACGCTGACATTCCGGACTCTACGCACCCAAAAACACAAGTCATAATAATAACACGAGAGGGAAAAATTTTGCTAATCTCTCGTCTTCCTTCATCGGCCCTTGCTTCCGTTTTTTTTTGTCAGATGAATTCCAACCCGCATTCCGAATCGCATCTTTGTATCTGTTTTGCTGCCGGGAAATATTTGAGCTTGGAGCGTCATATTGAGGGGACTTTCCAGACGTCCTCCCTCCAGATCGTATCTGTTCAAATTTAGCATTAGCAATGAAATGCCGAAATAGTGAGGAGGAATGAAAATTATACTTCTTATTCTCTTTTCTTTTTTTTTATGTCTTTTATTCAGAATTAAAAAGTTATTTATTAAACAATTATTAATTTTTGTTTTTTTGTCTTCAAATTAACACTATTTTTTACACATTTATTTTAAATTTACAATACTAATTTTAAACAATTATACAAGAAAATTAGTCCAAAAATCCATATATTATTATACAATCTTATAATTTATGATTTTATTTTGATTACGTTAATATAATGATTCACAGGATTTAGTTCACAAGATATAATTAAACACAAGATTAACATTTTTTAGTTGACCATTAAAGATTAATCAAAAAATGTTCCAAAAAAATAACACTAAAAGTTAATACATTGGCTTATCACACATTATAGAAAAATACTCATTTTAGATAAATTAGAATTGAAAAAAACTGCAAAGCTCAGATTTTTTTAGAAAAGTTTTCACGACTCAAACTAAAACTCATTTGAAGTAAATTCTTCACGCCAGAAAAACAACTGACTTAAGAAATGATTTGGTGGCTAAAGAAAACTTGTCAAGGCCTCTCCAATCATTTCCTGTGGATATTAAAAAGCTACTTGATTAACACCAAGTAGTTTGTTTGTTCAGTGATTACTGAACATTCTCCTCCCCGTTGGCAACTTGTTTGACAACCTAATCTGCAGTTACTGGTAAAATGCATAATTTTGTAACTGGTCACAATAAACTAGAAGTAGCTGTCTTTATAGTGACGACTCTAGTGTGTCCATCTGCTCCCGGATGTAACTGTTCGACTCGTGCAAGTGGCCATTTACTCGGTGGAAATCTCTCGTCTGTTAAGAGCACCATTGATCCAATCTTAATCTCATTGGATGGATGATGCCACTTTGAAATAGATTGATACCTCTGCAAACATTCAGCTGACCATCTCTTCCAGAAGTACTGAAGCTTTTGTTGAAGTAACTGCCATTTTGATAACCCAGAAGTATTAAACTCCAGAAGTGAAGGCTCAGGATATAGATTCAGTGGCTCGCCAATCAGAAAGTGACCTGGTGTCAGTACCCTTAAGTCAGATGGATCCTCAGATAAAGGACTCAGCGGTCTAGAATTTAACACCGACTCAATTTGAGTAAGAAGTGTTGTTAACTCTTCATAGGTTAGAAGTGTATCGCCTATGACTCTTTTCAGATGGAATTTTAAAGATTTCACAGCAACCACCAAAGTGTGGTGCACCAGGTGGGATAAACTGCCAATTAGTCCCCTCCTTGATCAATAAACTTTTTAGATTCTGATTCTCACATGTTCCAGCTTGGAAGAGATTTCTGAGAATTTTGTCAGCACCCAAAAAATTGGTCCCACAGTCACTCGATAGCGTGTTGCAGATACCTCGACGACTGATGAAACGTCTATATGCTGCAATGAATGCCTCAGAAGTATAATCTGTAACGATTTCAAGATGTATTGCTGAAGAATCAAGGCAAACAAACACAGCAATCCAACTCTTATAAGATTTAGCTACTCTACCCTCCCACGTTTTAACTGTAAATGGGCCAGCATAGTCAACTCCTGAATGGTAGAAGGATTGACCCGAGCAGAAGGTAACTGCCCCATCAGTTGTTGAGCTCTCACTCCTCTATTTCTCGCACAGATGACACAGCGTAAGATATATGAGCGAACTGGCATTCGACCACCAACTATCCAGTAAGCTCGTCTCACATAAGATAGTGTTAGTTGTGTTCCACCATGCAACGTCTTCTCATGAGCTTCAGCAATTACTAGAGATGTTAACTGTGAATTCCTAGGCAGAATTGCCTGATGTTTCTCCTCAGATGATATTGTAGCTCGTTCTTATCGCCCACCAACTCTTAAGACTCCTTCCAAATCAGCAAATGGTGTTAATTTACAAAGGCTGTTAGTCTTTGAAAGAAAATTTTCTTATTTCAGTATATGTAACTCTTTGGAAAAGAACAATCCTTGAGTTATCTTGATGTGTATAATATTAGCCGCTTCCAGGTCACTTGTAGATAATGGGTGTATTAGCGAAGATTGAGGTTTGCCCTTGAAGCATTGAATAGCTCGCAAGCATGTAGTAGTAATTTTTAAAATTGGTAGTAGACTCGATCTCTTCTCTAGTATTTCGCAGAATGGATTCTCCTCAGATTTCCTCACAAAGAAACATTGACCTGGTTTCTCCTCAAGATTAACAGTCATTACAGATGGTAATTTAAAGATTGGCCACTCTTCTGCTGATTTTAGCAACCATGATGGTCCGTGCCACCATAGCATATGATCTCGTAGCTTCTCAGGTGATAACCCTCTAGATGCGCAGTCTGCTGGATTCTGCTTACCAGGTACATACTGCCAGATAGCATTAGGCTGAAGATCTTGAACTCTGTGTACTCTGTTCCTTACATAGTCCTTCCATCTTGAAGGGGGACTTCTCAACCATGTTAAGGTGACAGAAGAATCTGACCACAAAAAAGTAGATGCATCAGGTATCTCAAAAGTTATCTTGACATAGCTGACAAGTTTTGTGAGCAGCAAAGCAGCGTTTAACTCAAGCCTTGGTATCGTAGTTGGTTTGAGAGGTGCAACTTGAGATTTAGCACACACGAAAGATGAATGACTCTCTCCAAATTCATTTGTGACTTTCAGAAAAATTACTGCAGCCATAGCAAGCTGCGAAGCGTCAGAAAACCCATGTATCTCAACTGCTGTTGATGAATTCAGGTGAAGCCATTTTGGGATACTAATAACATCGACTTTTTTTAAATCTTCTTGAAATTTATTCCACTTTTTACTGAGCTGTTCAGTGATAGGGTCGTCCCAACTCACTTTCTGTAGCCATAACTCCTGCATTAGCATTTTTGCTCGAATAACGACTGGCACAAGGAAACCTAGTGGATCGAATAGACGAGCAATCGCAGATAGAATTGATCTCTTTGTTTGTTTTGTTGATGATAGCTCCAAATGTTTGAAAAAGAAATGATCTGCCGATGGGTTCCATGAAAGTTCAAGAACTTTCACTGAATTTTCTTTTTCTTGAATGTCGACTTCGATTGGCTTACTCTCTGCAGATATCACTGACAGTACTTCTGGTGAATTACTTGCCCATTTGGCTAGAGGGAATCCTCCTGCTGCACACAAAGATTTTACTTGAACAGCTGTCGAAATAGCTTCAGAAATAGTCTCTCCTCCTCCATAGATATCATCCACATAACGTCCCTTGATAAGCGGATCAATTGCGAGTGGGTATTTTTTCTTTTCGTCTTCTGCAAGTTGAAGCAGAACTCTCACAGCTAGATAAGGTGCACATCTTGTCCCATAAGTTACTGTGGTGAGTTGATATGCAGTCATTTTCTTGTTTTCATCAACCCACCAAATCCTCTGTAGATCCCAGTCGTCAGGATGGACATTTATTTGACGGAACATCTTTGTGATATCAGTTGCAAAGACAATTCGATGTCTTCTCACCCATAAAAGTACATCTGAAATATCCTTTTGAATCATTGGACCACTATGTAGCAAATCATTTAATGAAGAACCCGAAGTAGTGTTACTGGAACCATTAAAGACTACTCGTAATTTCGTTGTAGTACTCTGCTCTCTTAATACTCCATGATGTGGAAGATAATAGATTAGTGTCTCAGGATTTTTGACTGGTGCTCTCCTCATATGACTTAGATTTTCATATTCATTCATAAACTCAGTATACAGTTTGCCATATGTAAGACTACACTCTAGACGTCTCAAGATACTTGATAAGCATCTCTTGGCTTTAACAGAAGAATCACCAAGAGTAGATGGTAAAGATTTTAGTAGTAATCTTACAATATATCGACCAGAGTCATCTCTTGAATGTGTATTCTTGAAGAAGTCTTCACATTGTTGATCTTCAGGATCAAGTTTTGATAGACTTGACTCTATTATTTCTTCTTGTGCCCAAAATTTACTCAGAATCGATTGCAGCTCCTCATCTGCTGAAGAGTAATGACAGTGAGGTGAATAACTAATGCAATTTTGTTGAGCAGAACCATAAATGATCCAACCAAAAATAGTGGATTGAGCTATAGGAGTACCATTTTCGCCCTTTATCACACCAGATAGCATAATCTCGCTTGTTGGTATAGCTCCTAGTAGAATATCAACAGGCTTTGACCTACAATACTCCGGGTCAGCAAGCTCTAAGTTGTTAAGATGTGGCCAGTTTGGCGTCTCAATACTTTCAGCAGGTAATTGTGTTGTAAGTTTGCTCAAAATATATACCTGAGTAATAATAGATTGTTCAGAATACTTCGATTGAAGTTTCAGAAGGCAGCTTCCTAGCGTATGTCCACTAGATGAATTCCCAATTCCTGATATAGGTATCGTAGATATTTCCTTTGGTATTTTCAAACGTCTAAAAAACTTTTCAGAAATGAAGGACAACTCAGAACCAGGATCCACAAGAACTCTAGCCTCAACAGGTTCCATGTTACGTAATATAATTACAACCTTGCCAGTAGCGAGCAGTACAATGGATCTAATGTGATCTAATTGCTCAAGATTCCAATCGTCACATTCTTTTTTCATAACTATTTCCCAAGAATTCCCAATTCCTGATATAGGTATCGTAGATATTTCCTTTGGTATTTTCAAACGTCTAAAAAACTTTTCAGAAATGAAGGACAACTCAGAACCAGGATCCACAAGAACTCTAGCCTCAACAGGTTCCATGTTAGGTAATATAATTAAAACCTTGCCAGTAGCGAGCAGTACAATGGATCTAATGTGATCTAATTGCTCAAGATTCCAATCGTCACATTCTTTTTTCATAACTACATTATGAAAGATTTTAGATGAAGTAGATAGTGCAGACTCAGATTTTTGCAAACAAGATGCAGTCTCAGATATTTCAGCAGGAAGTAAACGTAAATGGTTTGTATTTACGTTTCTCAAGAATTGACAAGATTTGTCAAGCAATCATTTCTCTGGATTTGATTTACTCAGTTCAGGATTTGTAAAATTATTCCTAACTGATGCTTCAAATGGTTTTCTATGATTCTCAAAATGTATTTCAGTATGGTGCATAGCACCGCATTTCTGGCAACGATTCTTATTTGTGCAATGTTGCACCCTGTGGTTACCCAAACAATTAAAGCAAAGTCTTAAATTCTTAACTGTGTCGACTTTCTCATTTGTTGACATGACCTTGAACTTAGGACACCATAACACATAGTGATTGGTCTTACAGGTGGCACATCGAGCGTCAATCTTTTTTGATATTTTTAAAGTTACTTTTACATAGTGGTTTAGTAAAAATGTCGGCGAGTTGACAATCGCTTCGAACATGTTTCAAAGTTACAGTTTTGCCGATGTGTTCTCTTACAAATTTTCTTGAAATCTCTACATGCTTTTTGCCTTTATTTGTCTTGCCGTCATGAGAATTCTGAAGCATGTGGATCGCCGATTTGTTGTCAACAAAGAGGTCGATAGGCAGGTCTTCTTTGATGATCTCGAGTTCAAGAGCGATCCTCTTCACCCAACAGACATCGTCGATGGATGAAACGGCGGCTCGATATTCAGCTTCAGCAGTGGACGTAGGGACACAGTGTTGCCTTTTGGAGTACCATAGCAAACTCCACTTGTTGACTTTCCAGTCACCGTGTCTCCTCCGTAGTCCGAGTCAGTGTAGGCTTCAATCTTTCTTGCTCCGTTGAAGTGGATGCCGAACTTTGCAGTCCCCTTCAGGTACTGGAAGAGTCGTTTGACCATCTTCCAATCACTTTGCATCGGCTTACAGCAGTGACGACTCAGGAAGTTGACGGCGTAGCTTATATCTGGCCTTGAGATAGTGGTCAAATACAGCAGACTTCCTATAGCTTCTCGATAGGGAGTGTTGACAGGCACTGGGGCGTCGTTTACAAAATTGTCTGGATCGGTCACCATCCCCTTGTCAATTGGAGTTGCCACTGGATTACATTCTTCAAAATTGAATCGGGTGAGAATTTTTTGAGTGTACTTGGGCTGGCTGACAAAGATTCCATGCGGTCGAATTTGGATCTCCATGCCGAGATAAGATATCTCATTCTTCACTTCCTTGTCGTAGGTTATTTCAAACCTTTTGTTTATCATCTCGAGCAATCTGAAGATAGCTTCTCTTTTCCTTCCTATCATCAGACCATCATCAACAAAGAGCGTCATCATCAATGAGCGGTTCTGATTGTGGTACACACATGGGTCGTCGTCGGTGTTGGTGAGTCCAAGCTCCCCCAGATGTTCAGATATCTTCTCGTTTCACTTCTTTGGTGCCTGTTTGAGTCCGTAAAGACTCTTCTTCAGTCGTAGCACCCGTTCTGTCCAGTCATCAAAGCCTTCAGGTTGGTTCATGTACAGTTCTTTGTCAAGTTCTCCGTGGAGAAAGGCAGTTTTGACGTCGAACGGTACCAAGTCCATCTTCTCCGAAGCGGCATGGCTGAGCAAAAGTCTTATTGATTCGTGTCTTGCAACGGGGCTGAATGTCTCACTGTAATCGATCCCTTCCTTCTGCTCAAATCCACGGGCCACTAGTCTTTCTTTCTTCCTTCCATTTGTCTTCTCCCTCAACACCCAGCGGCACGTGAGTGGTTTCACGCCCTTTGGACAATCCACCAGCTCCCAGGTGTTCATATCGATGAGTGAGTTGTATTCTTCTTGCATTGCCACTTTCCATTCCGGATCCTTCAGTGCTTCCTGCACTGGAATGTCCTCGATTTCTCCTATCATGGCACTCTCGTTGTCATTTCCTGGTTTATAATACTTGTCGTACTCTGCAGCGAATCTTTGTGGTTGTTTCAGTGCTTCTCTGTCTCGGAGAATTCTTCTCTTTGGCTGTTCTTCTCGTGGTGAGTTTCCTGGCTGTCTCTCGTCGATCCTTTCTTCATTGTCCTTCTCGTCTGCTTCATTTTCTTCATCGATCTCAGTCTCTTCTTCTTGCTCACTTCTAACGTTGGTCTCAAGTCCTGTGTTCGTGACGTTCTCCTCCTTGAACACAACGTTGTCCGAGGTTTCAAACTTTCCGGTGGCAGACATGAGCACACGATAGCAAGGCGAATCCAGGTCGTAACCTACAAGAATTCCCTTCTCCGATTTCCTGTCCAGTTTCTTTCGTCTCTGCTTTGGAAATAGCACGTAGCACTCAGTTCCAAACGCTCTCAGCTTCCTTGGATCGACTTGTCTCCCAAACCACAGTTCAGCTGGACTCTTTCCCTCGACAGTGCTTTTGCCTATTTGGTTTATAGTGAATACAGAGTAGTTCACTGCTTCTGCCCATAGATTCTCATTCAGTTCGTTTGCGTGAATGGCTGACCTGGCTGCTTCGACTATTGTTCGCATCTCTCTTTCTATTCGACCATTTTGTTCAGGCGTTTCCACATTGGTGACTGTGTGAAACACACCCAACTTTTCAAGCAGTTGTTTTGAGTTCTGGTTTCTTATCTCAAGGCCGTTGTCCGATCTCAGCTTCTTCACTCTTCGTCCAAGTTGATTTTCCACCAGCTTCAAATAGATGTCCTGTTTTGCCACTGCTTCGTCCTTGGTCTTTAAGAAGTAGGCTGTCCTGTAGTGGGAATAATCATCCTTGAACAAAAGAAAGTACTTTGCTCCTCCTGACAATCGAACGTTCATTTCTCCCAAGTCCACGTGTACTAAGTCGAGAGGTGCACTTGCTATTTCAGGGTTGCGAGGGTGAAAAATCCTAGTTTGCTTGCCGTAGACACATACTTCACACACGTAGTCCTCCTTCCAGTCATCAATGTACTTTATAACCTTTTTGTTCAAGACATCCTTCACATAACGAATGTTTTGATGTGCGAGGCGTTCGTGCCAAGTTCGCAACGACTTCACTGCCAGACAAATATTCTCAGATTTCCTCCTTCGGAGCTTCATCTCGTACAATTTACCTTTCCTTTCAGCTATTACAGTCGTTTCTCGTCCCTCTGCAGTCAAGAATCTGGATTGATTTTTGTCGGCCTCTTGAATGTAGCCCTTGTCCAATGTCTGACCTACTGAAAATAAGTTGAAACTCAGTTTTGGGACGTATAGTACGTTTTTCAGTACCACAGGTTGCCAACTTTCACCATCAAAAGCCTCAAGACTGATGTCACCAACAGCAGCTCCATCTAGCTCGGTTGAGTCTCCGATCGAAATCTTCATTGGCTGTTCATTTCTCAATCAGATTCTCAAACCAATCCTGGCGAAATGTCATGTGCTGACTTGCACCGCAGTCTTGGTACCAAACTTCATTGTTGTTCGACCCCTGGTGCACTGCTGCCATCTTGGTTGTCGAGAGTCCAATTGTCATCAACAATTTTGGCTTGTTGTTGTTGTTTTTGTCTTCACGGGCTGGGCACTCCTTGGCGAAATGCCCCTTCTTTCCACATTCGTTGCATGCGTATTTTGCCTTGCAGTACGCTACGTATTTGGCACACGGTTTGTTTGTGCACCCTTTTTTGACATGTCCTGGCTGTCCACACTTGTAGCAGGTCACCTTTGGTTTGTCTGACTTGTATCCCTGCTTTGACGTTGGTTTTCCACGTTGCATTGCAGTGAGGGCACTTTGTGAGGTTGAGATAGTTTGGTCGTCACGGGGTGTTGTCCTTTCTTCTTCTATTCTCAAGCGTGTTATCAATTTCTCCATCGTTCTATCATTTCCGCTGACATTGTCCCAGGCAGTGCAGAAATGAGCAAGTCTCGGTGGCAGAATGCTGAGTATCTTCGTCATGATCCATTTTTCTCTGACAGGATCATTCTCTGCTGACAACTCCTCGGCGATCTGACATACCTCCATGACATTCTCAATGACAGACTTACCCTCATCAAATTCAAAACTAAAAAATTCTCTTTGCAAGAGTTCTATACTAACATCTGTTTTTGTACCATACAAGCACATCAATTTATCTAGCATTTGCTTTGACGTTGTACAATGAGAAATTTTCTTCGCAATATTACTATCAACATTGAACCCTATCAGTGCTTGTGCTTCTATGTCTTTCTTAACCCAAGTGCTAATAGTCGCTTCGGTGGCTAAGCCAGCGGGTTTGACATCAGCGCCACTTGCAATTTTGTACAAATCTTTTGTTTTCAGAGTTAAAACTAATTTGAAAATCCATGACTCAAAATTTGTCTGTCCTTGTGCATTTGTTGACAAAGTTTCTAAGTGCAACTTAATTGAATTCATTTTTCTGTTTGTTTACTTTACTTTACAATTTAATTTAATTTCTGACTTTGTTTTGTTTTGAGTTTGCTTATCTTAACTGAAATTTTCTGACTTTACTTTGTTAAGCAATTTTCTTCCAAAAAATTTGTACACAATTTTCTTTTCAGTAAATCTAAATGACTTGCGTGCTTCAAATCGCTCGACGACGTTGACTGGCTGACTCAGCGGAAAGGCGGCAATTAACGGCAGCGGGTCGCTGTGACCATGAAGGGAACCTGAAACCAATAACAACAAAATACAGGGAATATGGGAATAAGTTGAACGACCGTGAAGAGAACATCCAAGCAATTAATTAAACGATTTACACTAACAATTCCCATGCAAATAACGATTGGGAGGAAATTCAGGTGCATCGCTCCAGCACGTGCATCCGTTCACGATGACAATTGCAAGCATGGGACCTGTCGGATCAGCAATATCGATGGGAACCTGTCGATAGGGGGAATCGCCCAATCAGCGTTATTGGTCCTATAAATGGGGCCGAAAAACCAGTAAGCGGGCAGTGAGGAATCCAGCGCGCCCAGGAAGAGACCCAGCCGTGACTAGAAGAAGTTCCAGCCTCCAAGACGACAAGCGATTCCAGCCTTTAAGACAACAAGCGATCCCAGCCTCCAAGACGACAAGCGATTCCAGCCTTCAAGACGACAAGCGATTCCCGCCTTTAAGACAACAAGTGATTCCAGCCTCCGAGACGACCAGCGATTCCAGTCTCCAGGACGACAAGCGATTCCAGCCTTCAAGACAGACGAAGACCAGCTCCAGCGTCAAAGTAAGTAACCATCACTCTCCAAGCCAAAGTCTGAACACGGTTCTAGTAACCTATCGGACCTCGGTGGACGCATCTGAAAACGGTTCAAGTAACCTATCGGATTGGGCCAGTACGCGCGGTTTTGATAACATTTACGTCGGTAGATGTCGGGAACGTCCGCGACTACTCTGCGAGAGGCCTTGAGGGATCCGACCGTGGGACCTAGACCAATAAGTCTAGAGGAATACAGGGCGAGGCAAAAGGGGAGACCTCAGGTGAAGACTCCCTCAGCAATAGAAGCACCGACTCCTAAGTATCGGACTGGGGTCGAGGCCAGGTACAGAAGAGCAGTATAGGAGGTCAGGCGTCAACTTCTAATTGCGGTGGGCCAGAGAGAGCGTTTGCGGGTTAGTCACGAGTTGCAGCGGCTTCATAACGAGCGGCAGAATTATAGGAAAGAGAAAAGATCCCGAACTGGCAGCGACAGGGCCAACGATAGCAATTCTTGATGTACGACAAATATAGATTAAGTTATAGCCTGTAAGGGACTCTATATGTAATTAGGTATAGTTTGTATCAAATTCTGTAGGTAATAGGAAATAAATTATCCCACTTAAATGGGCAAATTGTATTTTGGTCTGAACTCTTGTGAACCAATAGTGTGATCCTGTAGTGTACCATCGGCAATCAACAGCATGCATGATTTAACACCACAAAAGAAAAAGTGTTAAACTCGTGCATAACAACGCCCTGGGCCCATAACCTGTTGAGGTCCGGTGAGAACGAAGATCGAGTGAATAAACTTGATTTCAAAATAAACTCTTTATTTAAAACAAGAATACAAAAATTTTCTGACTTAATAAGGATGCGAATCGATGCAATTTGGAGTGCAATTTTTACAACACGTTTTCTACTTTTCCTTCCTTTAGACCATTTCACTCTTCTTCTTTTTTTGTAACATTTCATTTTTTTTTTCTTTAATGATTGGCAGTGTTGAACAGTGCTGCCAACCAATTTTTATAGCAAACCATAGAAAGTGTCAAAAACAAAAATGATAAACTTCAATAAAAACTTTATATAGATACCATAATTTGCATAGTCGACGACTCGTATAAAACTTAATCTTTCAGCGTATCCTATTGTTCCGAATTGAAACCCTCTCTCACAAATTGGAACCTTTTTTTTTGAGACTCCGACTTTTTTTTTATCTTATAATCTCAAGGATTCTGCGGACCGATATTAAGAAATAGCTGTAACCAATTTTAAAACAAGGAGATAGTTGGTTAACGGCGAATGTAACCGTTTAAACCCTCAAACTTATTTAATTCGATCAAATACTATAAATAAATAATATATAAATCTATAAATACTAATATAAATACAAATACTGCATTCTGATACGCCCTCTTTTTTTTGACACTCGTCAAAAGTACTGTTTAACACCCCTTTCTTGATTAAGCCCGCTAGATCCTTTTTTTTAAGGTAATTATTTTAATTCTTTACTAAATCCATCTAACGCTCAAAATAATTTATTTCTTTGATTTCGACCCGTTAGTTATTTACGAGCATCCTCCAAACATCCTAATAATGTCTCCTTCCACGTTCCACGATCTTTGTTTTGCGCAAATGCAAATCAATTCAGAGATCGTCAAATGATATAACAACTTCAGTAACTCGCCCAAATCTTCAAGAACAGCCGATTATACAAAAAGGAAACCCAGCCTCCTACAGGAAGCTTGGAAAAATTTTCAAAAGGGGCATGTTTCTCTCAAAGATCACCGCGAACGGGATGACAAGCACGAATATATTACTCTCGACTGCCATGGAAGGCCCACGATTGGTACAAGACCACGAAAGCGGCCCTTAGGGCTCGTAAGCCCCTTGCTAGCCAAGTCTACCAGCCAATTTTTCATACCTACAGCCCCCGAAATTCAAAAAAAGGCTAATACCCCCGAAGCCGAATCCGAAGTCAGCGAGTCACCTAATCCTGGAAGGCTTAGGCTCCAAAAGGAAAGAAGCCAGGTGATCCGGAGAATCGTTTCTCAAATTACCCCTGACTTCCTCCGAGACGCCAGCAAAGTTGTCATACAAAACAAAATTTCCACCCTGAAAAAGTATTGGGAACCCTTCGAACAGACCCACTTCCAAATTTTAGCTGACTTGAACGATGACGAGGTAGAAGGCCCATATTTCACTAACAATACTTTCGAGGAGACCCAAGGTCAATATGATAATACTTTTGACCTCCTGCAAGACTTGTTGCAGGACAGATACTCTTTCCAAGAACCTAATATTCAGGACCAATTAAATGCTACATTGGGTTCATTGCGAAGAAGAAGGCCACCATATAACCCACAATTGCGTTACTCACAACCCCTGACTCCTCTGTCACCACCGAATCCTTCTTACCCCTCATCTACGCACTCGGCAATCCTCCGCAGATCATCATTCAGGCCAACGTACATGGAAATCCGACCCAACCTTCCAACACTCAAGGATACAACTCCCCATAACCGTACGACCTTCATCCATAACCCTCACCCTGGCCTCTAAATTGTCCGTAAATCCATATACCGAATTCTTAATAGATACCGGAGCGGAGATCAGCTTAGTTCGAAGTCAGTCCGTGAAACCTTGTAGTAGGTATTACAGTGAGTTATTTGTCATATCAATACGGTCTTTTCTCAATTTACCTCCACATAAGATCTCATAATAAGCTAACTACAGCACGAAGGTGCAGATTTCAAAATCGAACATCCTTTCCAAATTCTGAGGGATGCTTCGGCAATGGCATATGAAGGGTTATTAGCTCATGACTTTTTGACCAGATATCAGGCACAAATTGATTATGGGGCTCAGATACTGACACTCGAGGTCAGTCACAACTCGATTCATTACACCTCGGAGCAATATCTCAGTGATTTCCTTCAGTTTCATCGAAGGACTATGTATTGCACGATTACGCGTCCTGGGCAAGACGTTAAACTGCATCCAACATCATCTTCTTCTTCATCATTCTCGTCTCTTACCCGTCCTGTGCAAAACGCTAAACTGCATCCGAAAACGTTCTATTTAGCAGACACGCGTCCTGGGCAAGACGTTAAACTGCAACCAATAACATCTTCTTCGTCGCCTCCGACAATATTTCCCTCCTCATCTTTATCTGTCTCCACGTCAGCACCTCCGTTCTCGTCTTATGCGCGCCCTGTGTAAGACGTTAAACTGCAACCCAAAACGTTTTGTTCAATGGGTTCTCGTCCTGGGCAGGACGTTAAACTGCATCCAAAACCTTCATCTTCGATAATATTTCCCCTCTTGTCCTTACCAGTTATTTCGACACCTTCTTCGCCAGTTAATCGTCCTTGGCAAGACGCTAAACTGCAACCAACAGTTTCGTCTCGGTCGTTTTCATCACCATCCTCGTCAGCATCGTCTTCGCCTATCCCCACTTCTTCGGGTCCTTCGACTCCGTTCACATTTTCCTCGTCAGTCTCGTCAGTGAAACGTCATGGGCTTGACGTTAAACTGCAACCAATAATATTCTTTTCCTCTTCTGTATCTCCAACAGTCTCTTCCACATTTTCATCAGTCACATCATCGGCATCGTCAACATCGCCTCCGTATGTTACACGTCCCGGACAAGACGTTAAACTGCACCCGGCATCATCTCCTTCCTTGCTAGTTAAATTAATTAAATTAATAGTATCTCTTTCCTCGCTAGTTAAATCAATAGTATCTCCTTCCACGTTAGTTAAGCCATCAATATCTCCCTCCTCATCAGTTAAATCAGCATCTCCTCCCTCGTTAGTTAAGTCAGTAATATCTCCTTCCCCGTTAATTAGGTCAACAGTAATATCTCCTTCCTCGTTAGATAAGTCAATAATATCTCCTTCCTCATCAGTTAATGCAGTATCTCCTTCCTCGTTAGTTAAATCAATAGTACCTCCTTCCACGTTAGTTAAGCCATCAATATCTCCTTCCTCATCAGTTAATGCAGCATCTCCTTCCTCGCTGGTTAAGTCAGTAATACCTCCTTCCTCGTTTATTAAGTCAACAGTAATATCTCCTTCCTCGTTAGTTAAATCAATAGTATTTCCTTCCGCGTTAGATAAGTCAATAATATCTCCTTCCTCGTTAACAAACCGTCCTGGGCAAGACGTTAAA
The DNA here is from genome assembly GCA_963971475.1 of Chrysops caecutiens. NCBI lineage: Eukaryota > Metazoa > Arthropoda > Insecta > Diptera > Tabanidae > Chrysops > Chrysops caecutiens. Next base: position 37,967,521 of record OZ020568.1, on the reverse strand, counting down.
CTGCACCCAACGATAACTCCTTCCTCGTCAATACCTCCTTCCACATCTTCTTCTTTGTCATTCTCGGGTCCTGGGCCAGAAATGAAACTGGGCAGGACGGTAAACTGCAACCACATTCCAACCAAAGTACCTCAAGTCCTGGGCAGGACGGTAAACTGCAACCACATTCCAACCAAAGTACCATAAGCCATGCGATCATTCCAGCTCGAGCAGAAACAATCCACTTAATACCCACTACGGCTTGCAGAGAAACGGTAATAACGAATAAAGAAATAATTCCCGGTGTGTATATAGGCAATTCTATAGCTACACCTGAAAATGGAATGGTAAAAGTCTTAATCCTCAATACTACAGAGGAAGACGTTAGTTTACCCTTCTATGATCTGGACTTAGAGTATCTAGATGCGAAGAATTTCGACATGATAACTCCAAACTTCGACCAAGATCCGATTGATGGCAGCATAAAAAACTGCAGAACCTTGTAAAATTGGATCATTGTAATGAGGAAGAAGAGACACCAATTCGAGATATCTGTAGAACCTTCAATGATATATTTTATCTATAAGGAGACATATTGTCCTACACGGACGCGACTACCCATGAAATTGAGGTAGACGCAAATCGCCCCCCTATATACACTAAACCGTACAGGTTATCAGAGGCAAATCGTAAGAAAGTGGATAACCAAGTCCAGGAGATGCTAAAATCAGGCATCGTCAGACCATCCTATAGTCCCTGGAACTGTCCCCTACTTCTCGTTCCGAACAAACCCGATGAGCAAGGGAATAAAAGATGGCGAGTAGTGGTAGATTTCCGGCGTCTTAATGAGATCACGGTCCGGAACAAGATACTCGACAATAGAGAACGAATTACTTGTTACTTGTTATCGGGTACGCCGTGGGACAATTTCGTCCATACGTATATGGAAGAAAGTTCTCCATTATCACTGACCACAAGCCTCTAGTTTGGCTCATGAATCTAAAGGACCACTCGTCAAGATTGATGAGATGGAAAATCCGTTTAGAAGAGTACGACTACACGATAACCCACAAGGCCGGGAAACTTAATACAAACGCCGACGCCTTAAGTAGAGTAACCGCGGCAGTACAAGAGAACTCTCCTGAGACTGATAAATCGGAAAAACGAAATTACCCTAAAAACACCACCTCTCTATACGCGATAACAAGAAGCCGAGCCAACGTCACTGATAACCTGGACCAGGATGCACAAAAGAGGGCCGGAACTAATAATGACAACTACTTATCATCATCCCATATTGAAACTGACGACTCTTTATTACTGTCTAAACCTGTCCGTGCCAAATTCTTTATCTTGCCCACAAGGGACACTAACCTTGAACGGCCTTTAGCCGCCATGCTAAGTATCGATTTGTGCGAAATCGATTTCTCCCTCGAACCCAAAATATTCCTTTTCAAAGAATCCGATGTCATTGTCAAAAGAGTAATACTTCCCCTTCGTATCCCTCAGGGTGAGGACAACCTTAACACTACCCTTTCTAAACTCGTATCCCTTGCTGTAGAAAGGATCCTGAAGACCATACACATAAGTATTCCGAAACTGGAACTACAGACCCTAATGACACTTAAGGACAAAATCCATAACGCGATTAAAATCGACACAATACTCCATGTCGAAACAATTAGGCACTTGGATGACACTGGAGAAAGGGAGCAAGTCATAAAAGATTTCCATTTGCCAACCACGAGAGGTCACCAAGGTGTATCTCGGAGCTTGAAGAGGACCAAGAAACAGTTTTATTGGGAAACAATAACCCAAGCTGTTGTAACATTTATCAGAAACTGTAAACAGTGCCAAATAAATAAAGTATCGCGAAATCCTATGATCCCTATGAAAATAACTTCAGTGAGTTCCAAGCCTTTCGAAAGAGTTTATTTAGATGTTGTGGGATCAATACCCGTTTCGTACCTAGGAAATAAATACCTCCTAACTTTCCAGGATGATTTAACAAAATTCTCGTATAAAAATTCACATGCAGACACGGGATACCTGAAAGCATCTTGACTGATCAAGGTGCTGACTTCATCGCAGGAGTATTTCAGGAAGTCTCAAAACTCCTAAGGATCAAGAGGCTGAAAATAACTCGCTACCACCCTCAGTCTAACGAAGCCCTAGAGAGGATTCATCGAACTCTAGCGGAATACCTCCGTTCTTACATGGAAAAGAATCCCCTGTCGTGGGACACCTGGGTTCCTTACGCCATGTTCGTGTACAACACTACTCCCCACTCAAGTACCAATTATTCTCCACACGAACTGCTTTACGGTTTTCCCGCCGAAGTCCCCAACCATCTAAAGTCTTCCCCCGAAATTGGGTACAATTACGATTATTATGTCTATGAACTCAAGGCCCGACGCCGGCACTGTCACCAAATCGATAAATAAACCTCGTTAGAAAATAAAGGGCGATCCAAACAATACTACGACAAGGGAACACAACAAAAATCCTTTGAAATCAGAGACCTGGTCCTTCTAAAAGCGAGAACAAAGGACAACAAATTCTCACCCTTATGGCAAGGCCCTTACGATATAACTCAGGTGAATACCCCCGAAAATTCAACAATAAAAGTAAAAAACAAGGAAAAACGCGTACATAATAACGACCTTAAAAAATTCATACATCCATAATTTCTTAACTAAGTTCTCTCTCAAACTAAAACCTCTTTTTTTCGTTCCCAGGGCAAGGGTTTATCTGTCCACGGTCCTGTGCGTTACTGTCTCAGCTTTCTCTCGCGGGGAGCTGGGAATCCAAATTACTCCTCTCACAAAAGTAGGTCCCCTGTCAAACCTACGAGGCTGGTCCTTCATTTGTTTTTCCGTTCGTCTCCTATTAAGACCTGAAACTGCCCTAGCTCCCTATTATGGTTGTCCATGTCATTTACTTTCGCCTGGATAGATAACCTTCCTTCAGTCCAAGCCAACTACACCCACACAATAGGATTACAATGGCTCTTTTCCTTTTCGTATCTACCTTCCTCCGCAGACCAAGCCTGTGAGTTTCCTGACCGCATATAAGAAGTGTTGTGACCCTACATATTATGGCTCATGCAAGGGCCGATGAAAGAAAAGGATGTAAAATATCCCAAAGATCAAGTAAAAGACAAATAAGGCTCTCAAGAAGTATAACATTAAGAAAAAAAAAATGTATATGATTATATAAGCGAAAAAGAAATGTAAGCGTTAATGGCGAAAAGAAAAAAAAATGTAATACCTATGCAAGTCAGATATAGACATATATAGATATGGAAAATATGTATAGGCCTGTATCTACTATCTTTATATATATAAAACAAGATCTTTTTACAAAAGTTTGTCGCGGCAAAACTCCGGATCTACCAAGACAAGTTTTATGAAATTTGGTAGGATTTAGTCTTATTAGAAGGAGAATGTTTTTGTGAAGTTTCAAAGAAATTCGCCAAAAACTTTACGAGATATGGTAGTTTTAAAGTTTTGGTCGTTTTGATTTTAAGAGAGCATCTTCCTTCCGTGCGAAAGCTTGAAATAAATAAATTAAGAGCGATCGTTTCTCTCGAGTACAAATTTTTACCGATTTCTCTCACTCTCTTGAGCATGAACTGCATTCGCGAGAACAATTCGGTAGTTTGATTTCATAATATCTCTTAATTTTAAGTAGAGTTCTCTTGATATGATGGATCCATGGATTCATACTAGAGATGGATGCGATTTCATGTCATGTGGTTTTCGATTAGGAAATGGGGATTGATTTATTTTTGGATCTTCCTATGCCCATCTCGAATACGAAAACGTCAACCTTTACTTGCGTATTAGAGAACCGTTACTTTTCGCTTTTGCAAATCGGAACAAAAGCTCTGTCTCAAGAATTCTCTATGATTTGACACTCTGTATTTCCGTAGAGCCGGTTTTAATTGTTTTCTACAAATTTTTCTCGGGTTATTCAATACAATTTTGGTTCATTAAACCCTTAGCAGGTAGATTTGTTCAAATTGGTGGAAAATGGTAATTATTTTTTTGAGTTTCAGATAGTAGGACATCATAGTTTCCGGGAATCCCAAGTTGACCGATTTTCTTCCGGTTTGAAGGGTTCTTTTCCGGTAGAAATTTGAATTTTTAACGGTTTTTTGCGCGTAGCGGCTAAACGAAGCGTCCTACGGGGTTCATATGTATGACCGACCCCCACTATTTTGACATTTTCTACCTTTCTTTCATACATCATTTTTCTCTACATTAAGGTTTTAAAGGTATGCATTCAAAAGATCGGAAAATTGATAAAATTCAGATTTTGAATTTTTAACGATTTTTTGTTCCTAGCGGCTAAACGAAGCGTCCTACGGAATTCATACGTATGACCGACCCCCATTTTTTTTAAATTTCCTAACTTTGAATCCTAAGTTGACCAATTTTCTTCTGGTTTGAAGGGTTCTTTTCCCGTAAAAATTTGAATTTTTAACGGTTTTTTGCCCGTAGCGGCTAAACGAAGCGTCCTACGGGATGCATATGTATGACCAACCCCCACTGTTTTGACATTTCCTACCTTCCTTTGATACATCATTTTTCTCTAAATTGAGGTTTTAAAGGTGTGCATTCAAAAGATCGGAAAATTGATAAAATTCAGATTTTCAATTTTTAACGATTTTATGTTCCCAGCGGTTAAACGAAGCATCCTACGGAGTTCATACGTATGACCGACCCCCATTTTTTTAAATTTCCTAACTTTGAATCCCAAGTTGACCAATTTTCTTCCGGTTTGAAGGGTTCTTTTGCGGCAAAAATTTGAATTTCATACGGTTTTTTGCCCGTAGCGGCTAAACGAAGCGTCCTACGGGGTTCATATGTATGACCGACCCCCACTATTTTGACATTTTCTACCTTCCTTTCATACATCATTTTTCTCTACATTAAGGTTTTAAAGGTACGCATTCAAAAGATCGGAAAATTGATAAAATTCAGATTATGAATTTTTAACGATTTTTTGTTCCTAGCGGCTAAACGAAGCGTCCTACGGGATTCATACGTATGACCAACCCCCATTTTTTTTTAAATTTCCTAAATTTTTCAATACATCTTTTTTCTCTGAATTGAGTTTTTAAAAGTGTGTCGAAACAAAAGTTATGATATATGAAAAAATTCAGATTAAAATTTGTAAACGCAAAATCTCGCGTTTTTCGAAAAAATTTTCTACTTTTTTATATATTGGAAACTCAATTTGTATATTTTTTCTTTAAATCAATAGAAAATACTATTACACAGAAAACAGAACTTTTTGAGTAAATTTTACTCTCCAATGGTACACATTTTTGTTTGTGTTTGTTTTGTGCAAATTTCAGAACATCAAAATTGTGTGCATTGTGTGTACATGTACATTGTGTTCCATCCGCGAAATTTTGTTTCAGCCCCCTTTCCTATTATTGTGATCACTCATTCCCTATTTGACAATCAATCATCAACATCAATTCGCGCACTGTCTGTTCTTTAATCGTTAAAGACGGTCAAAGGCGCATACGGCCCATAGATCTTTTGTCTGCTGTTACGTGTGTGATGTTGGAAAAAAATGGGTAGAGAGTCACATGGGATCGCAACATCTGGTAAATTATTTTGTCTGTGATTAAACCTTAACTTTTTTTGTAAGTAGAAGAAAGCAATATTTTTCAACAAATTCGCCGAAAATAAATTTACACGGCTAACGTGGGCGTATTGTTGATGTGGCCGATCGGATCGGATTAACCTCTCAAATATTACTGTGCCATAAAAAATTTACATTCGGTACTAATCGAAGTGTATGTAAAAAGTTAACCAGTTGTGTTTGAGTTTCAACCGGCAGTCTATAAATCCCTATTTGTTTCATTGTTGTCACCGAACATAGGATAAATTTCGATTTCTTATAACTACTATATTTCAATGTTTTTGTAACTTTAAAATTAATAGGTGCTGTAAGGTTCAGTAATAATTCCAAAATTGGCTCTTTTTGAAAGAGTGCTTGAATAGTTGTTTTAAGTTTATTTCTCATTTTCTTATAAAGCACTATTCATACTTTCAATTTATTATCCATTTTACGGCGAAAATTTGTAGCCAAACGTTAATAAAAACATTGTTGAAAAAGTCAAAGATTTTTTGGAAGTTTTTGAACTTATGTTACAATCAAAAGATAACTGCTAAGAATCAAAAATCTATAACTAAAGAAAAACAACACATATATAGTATCAACATATACAGTATACAAAAAATAAGCAGTTTTACGTAATGCCCAGCAAAGCGGGCGGGTACAGCTAGTAAATTATAGAAAAAAAGGACACATGTACTCACCTAACATTCACGCCATCTAGCCACCTCAACAACAATAAGTTCCCCGAAATTTTTGTTTTCCAAGGCGGGTGGAATGTTTTGACTGAGCCTAGGCCCGGTAACACACGTTCCATTTTTTTCTCCCCTCTTTCCCCCCCCCCGCCTTCTTCCTGTGAAAAAAAAAGAAAAAAAAACCTTTCAAGGGAACTCGTCCGTTCCCAGCCCAAAATGCTGACGCCGCATTTTGGGTTCCCATGCGCGAAATTCTGTCGGAATCAAGCCTTATCACCAAGATGAAACTTGATCGCGACAGAATAAATAATCATGCGCGATAAATTTCCCGGTGCGATCAAGTTTTATCACTCTTTATCACCGTCGTGATGAAATCTGATCGCGTAGGTTCGTAATAATGGGACGAACGAACGCTGATTGCGCGCATTTTCCGACGGAATGCGCGACTTGCCGAAAATGCGCGTCATCAATTTCTGTCCCGATTTAAGGGTCCCAAACTGACGCGCACAGGCAGTCGTGATTTTGACCGGTGAATGGAGTGGTCGCCGGCTTTCCCTTCTTTTAGTTTTCACAGTCACCGGACAGACTACCGGCTCGTATTCAGAGCCTTACGGGAAACTAAACAGAAATAAAGAAACTTGATTAAAAAAAAATTTTCAAAAAGTTCTTGAAATCAAAATTTGAAAAGGCTCCTTATAAAATATAAAATTGAAAACTATTTTTGACAGAAACAAAAACTTTGAAGTGAATGTGGGAAACCCAAGAGAAATAAAGAAACTTGATTAAAAAAAAAATTGGAAAAAGTTCTTGAAACCAAAATGTGAAAAGGTTTCTTATAAAAATACAAGCGGTACCCGGCGCGTGTTGCTACGCCCAAGGAAAAACATGTATTTAATGTGAAATATGAAATACACACTTCGTAGTGCACTAAACAAAAAAATTGAAAGTAAAATCAAAAATGAAATAACATAATTTTTTATCAATTACAAAAACAATAGAGTTTTATTGTAATGCTCTATGGTAAACAACATGTCTTGTTTTTGCGTTGGCAGTGTAAACATACAGAGCAGATGGCTTTCCAACATGCGATCATGCAATATATAGTTGTCCATGTGAAAACACAGGGTACTCCAAATTCATTCCGCAAATTCCCAATGGCTGGCCTTGCGCCTTATTAAAGGTAACTGCAAACGCGAGGCTCACTGGAAATTGCAATCGCTTGAATTCAAAGGGCAAATCAGACGGTATCATTGGTATTCGTGGTATGAATACGTTTTCATCTTTGAACTTTCCAATTAGAATAGTTGCTTCAATCACGTTTGCCATTAACTTTGTAACATCAATTTTCAATTGTAGGCTATGTTGTGGTAATCCAGGAATTTCCAAAGAATTGAAAAATTCGGTTGGATAGTGAACCACATCTTCTTCGTTGGTAACCGTATCCAATAACTTGTACGAAACCAATTCGCCAGGAATCCTTAATTGTTTTGCTATGTTTAACGGACATCCTTGTTTTTCGCCACTAAAATTGCTCTTACACTCAACCAAGCTCAGCATTTGTACTGTTGTGCTATGTTTGGAAAAATACATTCAATCAATTCTTCTTTGGATTGAGCAAAACGACAGAAATCATTTGGCAACGATATCAATCCACTTTCATCGACTGGCGTAACACCGTTTCCAATTTTTAACAATTGTTTGGAAAATGTATAGCAGATGGATCATTTTGCAACTGAACACGAACATTGGTGGTTAACTTCATTGTTTTCACGTGTCTCCATATATATGATGATTTCAAGCAAGCATTGATTTCATCAGCAGGGGTTGATCTAGGTATGACTGGCAATGCTTGCCGGAAATCACCTGCCAATAGAAGCAATGCTGTGAAATTCCTCGAAGATTTTTTGTCAAAGTTCTGTCCAAAGCTTCAACTGATTTTTTATCTGCCATAGTGCACTCATCCCAAATAATTATGCCGCATTGCTGTAATAATTTTGCTGTGCCAGATGTTTTCGACATGTTGCATGTTGTAGTTTCATTCACTTGAAATTTCAATGGCAATTTCAATGCAGAATGTGCAGTTCTGTTATGAACCAAATTTCGGTTCTTTTTAAAAGGAACCATGACCCATGGGAAAGGTCATTACAAATTTTAAATAAATATTTACACCTGAGTCAGCGTTTCTGCTGACTCAGGACATAATTCAATTTCAAAAAATATTTATCTTGGGTCAGCATTTCAGCTGACACAAGAAACATTTAAGAAATAGTAAACATTTTCGCCTGAGTCAGCAAATGTGCTGACTCGGGAAAATGCATAGGTAAATGCATTCATTCAATTAACCTTGATTGGAACATTGACCGAAGCAGCGCGCCGATCAATGACCCAATCAATGGAATGGGCATCTCAGCACAAAGGTAAGAGTAGGGAAAATTAGTGAGTTAGCTAGATTTAAGTATAAATTAAGGTTTAATTTGTAAAAGAATTCAGTCTAGATATATACGGCTCATAGAACGTGTGTTTTTTGACTCAAGGGTAACTTGGCCTGCAGGCCATATACCCTCAAAGTCCTGACTTGGCCTCGTAGCCATGCAGGCAAAATGACCACCAAGAGATAACATGGGCCACAGGCCCTATGTCCCCAACAGTATGAAGTAAAGTCGGCCAAATGGCCTATACTTCAAAAAGAAGAGGTAAAGCGGGCAAAATGCCCCATACGTCCAGCGTCCTGAACATGGTTCAAAAGAATCTATCAGGCAAAACAACATCAATAAAAATTATTTCAGGTGAAATTCTACATTTCAAGAAGAGAAATGTAAGAAGAAAATTTCATAACAGTTCGACCACCATCCAACAAAGAAGCTGCTATACCAGAAGAAGCCAATGCCAATGCGATTTTACTCTGGGAACGCATCGTTGCTAACAACAATGAAATCAAGAATGTTTTTCCAGTTCCACGTGTAGCATCCATAAAATAAAATCCACCGACACCGCTGTTAACGGTTTGCATGATTTTATCGTAAGCAATTTTCTGTTTGGCATTCAATTTCGTCAGATTTGCTTGAACAAATAGATTCAATGAGTTTCGGTCGCACTTGCAGGTTCACGCTGCAGTTGTAGTTGAAATACATCATGCATTGATCGATTTGGAGATGGCATTCGTGATTGTGCCAATGTTTTGTTAGGTATCGCCAAACATAAATCCTCAATTTGAAGCAAAGCTTCGTTATAAACTTCCGACGTAACTAAGTTGGTTGGTTGTTTGGGAATATCTGTAACTGCGCGGATTTCAAATTCTGATATTTCGGTGTTTGAAAAGAAAAACGTTCATTAATTAGCGCTGTTTTTATTTTAAACCTATACAAATTTGTTTCGACAACCATATGTTGTCTTCCTCAGTAGTTTTTTAAAACTAAAGAGTACATGACATCAGTGCTTATATTATAAAGTGTAAATGCTTAAGATAACTCATTAACAATTTGGAGGAGTGGTCCACCCATTATTGTCATTAAGAAGTAATTCAGGGTTTTCTCTTAATATCAACATGCTTTCGTATGCATCAAGTTTTCTCCCCTCATTTACTCCTTTGATGATTTCCACGTCATTGATGTTGATTGCGTGTCCCTCCTCCAATATGAGCTTGGCTTTTCTGGACCGTGGGGTCTCGCCACCTGCGTTTGCTTCCCGTTTTTCTGCTTGTTCTGCCTCCTTAATGTGTTCCGTGAATCTTGTTGTAACCAATCTTTTCGTCTGGCCGATATATCTCTTATCGCAATGTGGGCATGTTATCCTGTATATTCCGCTCTTCTCGTCCAGATTCTTTCTGTCTTTCGTTGATCCTAGGATGTTTTTAAGTTGTAGGCTTGTTTTTCTGGCTACAATTTTCCGAATGCGGCTTTCAATTATTTCCTCGCTATACCCGTTTTTCTTTGCAGTGTCCTTAATGTAATTTTTCTCCTTCTTGAAGTCTCTATCTGACAAGGGTACATTTAGATGGCGGTGTATCATGCTGTTGAAGGCTGCCATTTTGTGGTGCGCTGGGTGGTTCGAGTCTCTCTTGATAACCCTTTGTGTGTGGGTGGGTTTTCTATATATTTCAAACCCCAGCATCCCCTTATCTCTTTTAATTGATAGGTCCAGGAAATGTGCCCACAAAGAATATTTGCGAAAATTAATAACTTTGGTCAGGAAAGTGTAACAAAGAACCAAGTCGATGGTATACTTGGCCTTGAATCTGTTGAAAATCAAAATTTTCAAATTTTAACGTTGCGTTATCATCAGAATAATCGTTGTTTGTATCATGTTTCAAAATAACCTTAAACGTGGGCATAAATTTATCCCGAATAATATTTGTAGCACCGAGCGAATCCATTTGAAAGCAAGAGTTGTACGCCTGTACATCCGTCAAAAAATGATTCGACCTCGGTGACCATCCAATATTAAAGAACGCAATGGTTTTGGCGCTGGCATCAAGTCAGCCAACTTGACTTGACTATTTGCACAACACAATCCAGAGGCTTCTCCTTTAAATTTGAATGCCTTACAATAATTACAAATTTTATTCATACCACCAATCACAACCATGTTGTGAACAGAATAATCAATGGTAGAATCATAAGCAAACGCAACACGCTCAAGTACAACACGACGAAGTGAATTTTGCGTAGCTCGAATACGTGCACGACGACGATTCAAATTTGCAGCAACAACAGAATTTATATTCACACGTTGCTCATCACTTCGAGAAGCTCTTAATGCCGCATATGTTCTAGATTTTCGTGAACGACGCCCCAGATTAGAATGTGGACGTGTCACATAACACTGAATTTATGATTCAAACGGCGCGTAAATGTGATAGTCACACAATTCGTGCACAAATCTAAAAATCCAAACTGCAAAATAATCCGAAAAAATTTCAAATGAAAATCCTTTAATCGAACAAAAAAAATTTGGATAAGATGTTATGAATATTCTACATTTCAACTCTTGAAATGTAGAATTTCATCTGAAAATCATTTTTATTAAGGCTTTGCCTGATAGGTTCTTTTGAACCATGTTCAGGACTCTGGAGGTATGGGGCATTTTGCCCGCTTTACCTCTTCTTTTTGAAGTATAGGCCATTTGGCCGACTTCACTTCGTTCTATTGGAGACATAGGGCCTGTGGCCCATGTTATCTCTTGGTGGTAATTTTTGCCTGCATGGCTACGAGGCCAAGTCAGGACTTTAAGGGTACATGGCCTGAAGGCCAAGTTACCCTTGAGTCAAAGAAACACACGTTCTATGAGCCGTATATTTCTAGACTGAATTCTTTTACAAATCAAACCTTAATTTATACTTAAATCTAGCTTACTCACTAATTTTCCCTACTCTTACCTTTATGCTGAGATACCCATTCCATTGATTGGTTCATTGATCGGCGCGCTGCTTCGGTCAATGTTCAAATCAAGGTTAATTGAATTAATGCATTTACCTTTGCATTTTCCCGAGTCAGCACTTTTGCTGACTCAGGCGAAAAGTTTATTATTTCTTAAATTTTTCTTGTGTCAGCTGAAATGCTGACCCAAGAGAAATATTTTTTGAAATTTAATTATTTCCTGAGTCAGCAGAAACGCTGTGAAACGCAGAAACGCAGAAAAGCGGGCAAATGCCCCGGAAACGTGTAAATATTTATTTGAAATTTGTAATGACCTTTCCCATGGGTTAAGCCCTTGAGGAAGGTCATGGTCCCTTAAAAAGAACCGAAATTTGGTTCATAACATTTCCTCCCCTCTTTAGAAGAGTTACCCATTTTTTTTTTTCTGTGAAATGGCAGAGTAGTTAAATAACCTAAATAACATAAAGAAGCTTTTTTTTGTGTTTGTTACAATTTGACAAGTTCAAAATATTTATAATGTATAAATCGTTACACTCAATTTTATGTTTTACCATTTGTTAAATTTTTCCAACCTCACGAAATTACAGTTGTTATCATTTCATTCATAATATCTTTATACTTATAATTTTACAAGTTACTACTTAATTTTCTTACATTTTACATATTTTCGAGTATAGTTTTTTTACTCTTACATTTCTTTTTGTTTACTCAAGGGAAGATATGTTTCACTTCAAAGTATATAATCTTGTAGCAATAGCATACTGTCTATAACATGTTTTCAATATTTTCAAGTTTACAAATTATTATAGTTTAATTTACCATGGCTTAACTTTGATCGCTACATATTTTTAATTATATAAGTTACAAATTTTAAAAATTAACTTAACAGTTTTCTGAAATCGTTTGCTGTACATTTGGATTTATTCATATTGATTTTCATGTGTACATTACAATTAGTTATTTTTAATAATTTTTCTAATATTTATTTATGATTATTTTTTGTTTTGTGTTTATCTTACCAGTACATGGATCGTGGGTAATGAATACCTTAGGGAGAGTTGCCTTGGTGTGTTGTTGCCCCCGTGGTCTTCTGCCTTCATTGTTATCAGATGTTAGCTGCTTCTGACATTCAGGATAAGAATGCGGCGTAGTTTACCTAACTGGTCTAGAATAATCTTTATTCTAGGTCGTAAGTATGAGACTCCTGTTTTTTCTTATCTGAGCCTTATTTGCCAACGCTTCTAGACATCGGGTCCCAAGTCATCTGGGAATACTAACAATAGGTTCGGTTTTCTGGTTGCAACTGGTTCTATTTGAATTCTTTCGTCACTTTTTTTTTTTGCGTTTGTATTTATGGTATTTGCTTTTATTATCTCCAATGTTCAAAGTTTGGACTATCGTTTTTATAGAATCCTTGTTTAAATTCCTTTTTATTTCCATCAGTTTTTTCTTCGTTCAATTTCTCAACTTTTCTTTTTCCGTTTTAAATTCTCTTTTTGTCTCTTACTCTCTGCCTTTTACATAGGTATATATCTTTCTTTTTTTTTCATCCATTATTTCTCTTTAACTTTTGTTCATTTAGTTGTACCCTTATGCGTCGACGAAATATGAAACCTTTGTAACCAAACTCCTCCTAGACCGTTTGATCAATCGATCTGAAATTTTACATACTAATAGTATTTTCGACGGTGAGTGCTAACATCTATTTTTTGTTACTAAATTCGCGAAAAAAAATCACTAGGGGTAGGCTTCTTAGTTAACAATTTTTCTGATGAACGAACCAAAATTAGTACAAAGGTTTGTGTCATGGAAATCGAAATTTTGTTTTTATATATTAAGAACGATCACTGCGTTATTTTGCAAGAATTCCAAAATAGACGACAAACGAAATACCATTTTGACAAAAAATCGCTGTCTTTTCGATAGTAGATGTTAGTTTACTTGCATAAATGAAGCTATGGTATTGATCTTAGGTAATTAGTTTTCGCGTGCTCGAACCAGAATTAGCTTTTACATAAAGATCTTAGCACAGGCACCTGATTGTTTCAGGGGCTTTAGCCAATTCGCTGTGGGGAATCGGAAACCTTGAAGAGAAAATTTATTTTGGTTTACTCAAACCGTAGGAAGTGGTTTTTTACAGGTTCTTGAAAAATAGTGTTTTAATTTATGAATATTAAATCATGGGACAAGAAAGATTCCGGGAATCAGAAATTGGACAATTTTCTTGAGGTTTTTAGGGTACTTTTCCGTTAAAATTTTGAATTTTCAACGGTTTTTGGCCTGTAGCGGCTAAACGCAGCGTCCTAGGGTGTTTGTATGTATGACCAACCCCCATTATTTTGTCATTTTCTACCTTTTTGTCATACATAATTTTTCTCTAAATTCAGTTTTTAAAGATATACATACAAAAGATCGGAAAACTGATATAACTCAGATTTTGAATTTTGAACAGATTTTTGCCCGTAGCGGCTTAATTATGCACTTTAAGGGTTTCATATATATGAAAAACTCCCATTATTTTGACATTTTCTACCTTTTTGTCATACATGATTTTTCTCTAAATGGAGTTTTTAAACGTGTACCTACAAAAGATATGAAAATTTATAAAATTCAGATTTTGGACATTTAATGGTTTTTTGCTCGTAGCGGCTAAACGAGGCAGCCTAGGGAGCTCATATGTACAACCGACCCCGCATATTGTGATATTTACTACCTCTTTTTCATACATCATTTTTCTCTAAATTGAGTTTAAAGATGTGCATGCAAAAGATGGTGAAAGTGATAAAATTCACATTTTGAATTTTCAACGGTTTTTTGACCGTAACGGCTAAACGCAGCGTCCTAGGGTGTTCGTATGTATGACCGACCCCCATTATTTTGTCATTTTCGACCTTTTTCATACTTAGTTTTTCTCTAAATTCAGTTTTTAAAGATATACATACAAAAGATCGGAAAACTGATAAAACTCAGATTTTGAATTTTTAACAGTTTTTTGCCCGTAGCGGCTAAATTATGCACTTAAAGGGTTTTATATATATGAACGACCCCCATTATTTTGACATTTTCTACCTTTTCGCCATACATAATTTTTCTCTAAATGGAGGTTTTAAACGTGTACATACAAAAAATGGGAAAATTGGTAAAATTCAGATTTTAGACATTTAATGGTTTTTTTATCGTAGCGGCTAAACGAGGCTACCTTGGGAGCTCATATGTATAAACGACCCTCTTGAGTTTCTTTCACTGAAGGTAATGCAGAGATAAAATAACAAACAAGAAATGGGCAGTGTTTAGGGCTAGAATTGTAATACACATATTTTTTACATTAAAACCAAGTCAACACACATGGTATCGACTTGAACCAGTTACTACCAATTATTACATTACCACAGATGACTATGAAGCAGAGTGCCTATATATCGGTCGCTCAGTATAATTAATTTGTTTTATTTTTGTCTATGTATTTGACTTCTTAACTTCATTGTTATGTGGCTTTAGTGGTTTCATACATTCGACGTTATCTTTCTCTTTTTCCATTTTCAATACCTTCCATTATATTGATGTCACATCTGTTGTTTTACTTCTTTGGGATATACTTCCTTGTTTTGTCTTGGGCCTGTTGCTCCACTGCAATGTGTTTCTTGAAGCATTTTAACCTACCAAAACGTGCGAGTCTTGAAAACTTAGGCGACCGTCATATTTGCGAGTATGACGTGACATTTATTTTGAAACATTTTCACCTACCAAAACGTGCGAGTCTTGGAAACTTAGGTGACTCTTCCCGGCACGCACTGTGACCAAGCCTTTAATTTCGTGCTCTGTACCTATTTCGAAGAGTTTGTGGAGTTCTGCGATAGTTTCGAGTAACGTTATTGAGGCTTTAGCTTGTTCTCCGTTGTCCGTTCTCCGTGAAGTTCAAAATCGAATTCAAACAGCCATGCTGGCAGAATCGCCAGCAACACAAAAATTTCGCCAGTACATGTGATTGTGCAACCGAACGTCAACGATCTTCAGGTCAATGTTTTTTGCACAATTTTGTGCCGTGGCGAAATTTTTGTGTTGCTGGCGATTCTGCCAGCATGGCTGTTTGAATTCGATTTTGAACTTCACGGAGAACGGACAAGTCTGATTGATTCAATTCGATTTTGAAATTCAAAATCGGCAAAATTTGGTGAAAAATCCCAATTTTTGGGTGCCTGGCTTTGATTTGACTTCATATTGTAAAACCGCTAAGAACAGACAAATTGCTACTACTTTATCGGTAGCGGTATCATCATCATCAAGTTAAAGCCGGTGGAGTCGCTATATATCGCAACATCAATAGCTTCACTGATTGTAATAGAATTGACATTTTGGAAATTTATTTGGAAATTAAAGACCCAAAAGCAGGTGATGTCTGTCTAGTAAGCATAAAAGCCAATGGCATCTTCAAATTCATACTCGGGTGTGTGTATATCCACCCGGGCACAGCGTTAGCAGATATTAAACTCTTAATGATACGATCGTTGTTAAAATATTCCAAAAACATCGCTAAAATTATACCCTGTTACGAGCCTGATCTTACTACACCAGTTATGATAGTTGGAGACTTTAATGTTGATGTCTCACAAAACTGTTCATTGCCTGACTACATGCTCAGCGAGTTCAATTTGTATTATATTGAAACTTCTCCAACAACGTTAGGTAATACCTTTATTGATTTAACGTTTACCAGAAATCTGGATATATCTTGTATGCCATTTGTGTCGTACTTTTCGTATCACACACCTATAATTAATAAAGTTATATTGTAACAAAATAATGATTTGTTTCCTTGCTTTTGTCCGAAATACATAAATAAAAATATTTTATTCAAGAAATATTACCCGTTACATAAACGTATTCACGTATAACACACGGCCGTGTCCATGACACAGCCACACCGCAGCTTTTTTATTTATTTCACGTCCGAAGCAGTGGTACACTCCGCAGTTTGCGAGCCGCGGTAATATAAGTGTCTTCCTTCGACCGTCTCACGTTAGACAGTTGTCCCATTACAAAAACATTTTCACGTCATTATATTGGTAGCCAGGCCTTCTACATAAGTTGTATACTACAAGTATGTTCCTAGTATTTCGTTTGACTTTTACATATATATATATTTCTTTTACATTTATATTTGCCTTTTACATTTACACGATTAAATATATGCTTTTTAATCTATTTTCTTTTTTCACTTTAATTTCTTTTTACTCTTTCATTTTTATATTGATATTTGTTACTGTTACATCTTTTAGTTTACTTTCCTTAAACTTGTATTCTATTCCCTTTTAATTTCTTTTATTTATTTTTTGTATATATGTTTTGTGTTCTTTTATTATTTTCTATGAATAATTCATTTAATATCTCTAAAGAGACTTAGCCAGTCATTCTTTACTATGTTACCTCTTTTGAATTGTTATTACTACCATAGATATATTATATTAATCCCTAAGCTCTTCTCTTTTTTCTCCTTTAGAGTCATAGCAAGTTATAGTTTGCAATGTGATCTCTTTAACTATTATTTCTACTAGAGACAATTATATTAATCTTTTCATGTAGCGGAATTTTTTTTTTTTTTTTTGAATTCGTGCAAAATTGTATACAATGGAAATAATAAGTAACATGTTTTCAAATTTTCAAACGCTTTTTAAAATGGTATACATAAATACAATTCAACAAATACAAATAAGTAAAATGCTTTAAATTTACATATTCTGCAATGTTTTACCTATCAAAAATTTATGATTCTTAATTTAAAATCCCAATATTTTCTATTATTAATTAATAATTTGAGTCGTGAGTCGATCTCTCAAAGCTTTTACTGGTCTCCTTCCCCCTTAAAATCGCCTTCCTCTGTTTGAGCATCAGAATCTGCATCTTCAGGTCATCTGTGTTTTGCTAGCTTCCATCTCCATTTCGGTTGCGTCGTGGCTAATTGGTTGTAGGTCCGTGGTTGCGGCTGCGCCAAAATGTTAAGTAAATTCTACATTTCAACTCTTGAAATGTAGAATTTCATCTGCAATAATTTTTAAAAGTGTTGTTTTGCCTGTGAGGTTCTTTCGAACCATGTTCAGGGCGCTGGAGATATGGGGCATTTAGCCCGCTTTACCTCATGACCGATGATTTTCTTCCCTGTTAGGCCTCGAGCCCAGGTCAGGTTGTTGAGGGTATATGGCGGCCAAGTTACCCGAGTCAAATAAACACACTCGTTCGAGGAGCCGTAGTGTATTTCTGACTAACTTCTGTACATTTTTGGACCTTAATTTATACTTAAATCTAGCTTACTCACTACTTTTCCCTACTTCTTATTTTCCTAGAACTTATTCTGGTGAAATAAAATTTCCGTCGATTGGGTCATTGATCGGGAATTATTGAAACCGATCAATGTTCCAATCGACGTTGACCTAATTTCATTTTCATAAATTTTCTTGAGTCAGCATTTCTGCTGATTTCGGCGAAAATTCCACACGCTTAAATTTTTCCGAAGTCAGCAGAAATGCCGACTGGGAAAATTATTTTTCAAAACTGCATTTTTACCTGAGTCAGCATAAATGCTGACTCAGGTGTAAATATTTTTATAATATTTGATGACCTTCCCAAGGGTTAATGCCCTTATGGAAGGTCATGGTTCCCTTCAAAGGAACCCAAATTTTGGATCCTAACAGTAGTAAATAAATATTAGGAAAAAAAAACATTTAATTTTTCAGTTTTAAATATTATAAAAAAAATTCAATAAGAGTTATTTGAATAAAACAATGAACTCACGATATCTCAAGAATAAAAGTGGGCACAAACACCACAATAGGCTTGAAACGTTCATGTGGTCTCCCTCTTTCATACGCGCATTCGGATAACAAAATAGGTCTGTACTATGGTTTTTTATATGGCGGTGTCTGTATCTGCATCGGTATTCACACGCATACCCACATACGCATACTCAAATGCCCATAATTCACACACCGATACAGATACAGACATGGAACATACATAACATCGTTCGTACAGACGTCACCTCTCATGGAAAAAAAATTCCATGGGAATCAGTTACCGCGTTTAGTCAAACGCCGGCAACAAACACAAATATTGATTGTTTTTTATATATATAGATATAGATAAAATTGAAAACTATTTTTGACAAAAACAAAAACTTTGAAGTGAATGTGGAAAAACCAATAGAAATAAGGAAACTTGATTAGCCGGGCACGTGATACTTAGACTGAAGTATAAATTAAATTTATATTATGGTGAACATTAAACAATGAAATTATTCCTGCTTTTCAATTATAAGTGCTTCATTGTTCAAAACTCTTTAATTAAAATAAATACATGTAAGTATTATCATATAATGTCACAAATATATATATATACAGTTATGTTATTATATTTGCTATGCATCAAATCACACTGTATGATATATGTACTTTGATGATTAATATATGGTTCTATATTTTTCGCTTAAATTATTATTTTCAGCCAAATGCCACCGAAAAAATTTAACCTCAACATTGCGCGGAGCATAGAGGCACGACGCAAACGTGTTGAAAGAGCTCATCAGTTGGCAGAACAAATTGTAACAAGAAATGCAGCTCAAAGAATCAGAACAGCTGAGGGTCGTGCACAAGAATCATTAGAACAACGTGACGAACGTGTGCGACAGACTATTAACACGAGAACAAGAGCGGCACGAGTACAAAACATAGCTACAGTAAGAGAACAAGAACGGCAGTGGCAGCGGACCAGCCACTTATTGACGCGTGCATCATTTGTTCGTCTTGCTTTCGAATATGCACGAGATATTAAATACTCTGTGCATTCAAATATTGCTATCGGTGAAATAGATAAAGTATGTCAATATTGTCAGGCATTGAAATTTCGGAATGAAGCAGCCGGCATGTGCTGCGCATCAGGAAAGGTTGTGCTGTCACTTCTACCCACTCCGCCGGAACCTTTATTATCGCTTCTTGCTGGCGAGTCAGATGATTCAAAATTATTTTTGCGTAAGATACGCAAATTAAATTCTTGCTTCCAAATGACGTCATTTGGGGCAACTAAAATTTGCGATCTCGCATCGTTTTGAAACTACATTCAAAATACAAGGCCAGGTGTACCATAGAAGTGGGTCGTTGATGCCAATGCTTGATTATGATCCGAAATTTCTTCAAATTTATTTTATGGGGAATTGTGGAGAGCGCGTGACAACTCGGTGCGGATATAATTTCATTGAACAAGCAGAAGAAAGAGCACTTGTGGTATTGTTGGAAAATTTTTGAGAAGATTAGAATCAACTTATTCGATTAATTAAAAGAGTTTCGCCACAATTGGAAAATGACACCAATCAAATCATAAAACCCGACAAACTACCATTAGGTGAACATGCTGGCAGATTTAGCGCTCCAACTTTTGATGAGGTTGCTGTTATTATGGTTTGTGATCCAGTTCAAAAAAGAGCTATAAAAATTACACGGCGAGACAACACTGTCAGTACGATTTCGGATCTACACCGTTTATATGACGCACTACAATATCCATTAATATTTTGGCAAGGACAGGATGAATATCACCTTAACATCGAACATTGTGATCCAAATACCGGTAAATTTGACAATTAGTTATATATTTTCTTACTGTATGTATGAATTTTAATTTGTTATTTCATTTCATTTCTTATTTCTTTTAGGTGATAAAAGAGATAAAAAAGTTAGTTCAATGAACTACTGCGCACACCGATTGATGATAAGACATAATCAGGACAACTATATCCATCGGTATCGTCAGCTATTCCATCAATACATTGTTGATATGTATGCTAAAATTGAAAGCGAACGATTACGATCGGAAGAATACATTCACTTACGAGATACTGTTGTTGGAAACATCGACGGAAATTGAAACCCCAATGACATCAGTAATGCTTTCATTTTACCTTCAAGTTACATCGGCAGTCCACGCAACATGCAGGAATACATACAAGATGCGATGACTTACGTACGTCATTACGGCCGACCAGATTTGTTTATTACATTTACATGTCATCCGATTTGGAAAGAGATACAAACTTCACTATTACCAGGACAAAGAGCAATTCATCATCATGATATAACTGCACGTGTGTTCAAACAAAAATTGAAATCCTTAATTGATTTTATTGTTAAATATTCAGCTTTTGGTATCACACGTTGTTGGCTGTATTCGATTGAGTGACAAAAGCGAGGTTTGCCTCATGCCCACATTTTAATTTGGCTTCAAGATAAAATCCGTCCAGAAGAAATTGATCAAATAATTTCAGCCGAAATTCCAGACCCATCAATTGATCAAGAATTGTTTGATATTGTTACCAAACACATGATCCACGGACCCTACGGTGTTGTCATCATGACATCACCATGCATGGAAAATGGAAAATGTAAGAAGAGTTTCGCAAAGCCGCATACGAATGACACTATAACGGATATTGACGGATATCCAATGTATCGCCGCTAAAGATCATGTACAATTTGGCAATCAGTGGGTGGTACCATACTCACCATTACTTTCAAAAACTTATAAGGTTCATATCAATGTCGAGCTTTGCAGTTCTGTAAAATCAATTAAATACATTTGTAAATAAAGGCAGTGACTTGGCCATATTTGAACTACAAAATATGAATAAAAATGACGAAATAAGACGATACCAAATGAGTAGATACATCTGCAGCCACGAAGCTATTTGGCATATTCTTAGCTTTCCCATACACGATAGAGACCCTTCTGTCCAGCATCTAGCAAAACATCTTGAAAATGGTCAACGTGTATACTTCACTGAAGAAAATGTAATCCAAAGAGCGCTTGAGGCTCCAAAAACAAAACCTGATATTTTCGGTCAATTTGCAAAGACATTGATATATACTGATGTTCCACGTTATTTCACATGGAAAAAATCCGGTAAAAAATGGGAGCCACGGAAACAAGGAAAAACACATCCATTCATTACAGGCATGTTCAAAGCCTAGACATTAAGGCGACTTTACACGGTACATCCAAAGCAACGTGAATGCTTCTATTTACGTTTGTTATTGGTGAATGTTCCCGGACCAACGTCTTTTGAATTTCTGCGAACAGTTAATGGCCGAGGATTTAATACATACCAAGATGCATGTCGTGAACTGCAACTGCTAGAAGACGATAACCATTGGGACTTAACGCTTGCCGATGCTGCGTTGACGTCAATGCCCAATAACATTCATCAGCTGTTTGCAATTATTTTGGAGACATGTTATCCATCGCATGCACACACTTTGTAGGAAAAATATAAAAATCGTATGACAGAAGACATATTGTAACGAATTAGACAAACAGACCAATGCCAAAACATAGATTATTCACCAGAAATGTATAATGAAGCGTTAGTGTTGATCGTGGATTTATGTGTTTTAATTTCAAATTTACCATTTAATCTTTATGGTATGCCATCATCTGATCGCCCAGCCACTGACTTAGTCAACACCGATGTTGTGACTGAGCCTAGGCTCAGCCACACATGTTCCCCCCCCTTACACCCTGCCATAAACAGCCACCATGGGAACTCGTTCATTCCCAACCCAAAATGCTGACGTCGCATTTTGGGTTCCCATGCGCGAAATTCTGTCGCGACCAGGTCTTATAACTAAGATGTAACCTGATCGCGACAGAATAAACCCCATGCGCGATAAAATTTTCTGTTGCGGTCAAGTTTAATTCCGTTGAGTTTAATTCTGAGATAAATGTGAATAAGTTTTAAGGCAACTAATTTTTTTCTGAATTGGGAAATAACTAAAGAACGTGAACAAATTGAGTTTAATTTTGAGAAAGATAACCTGAAAATTTGGAAATAATTAAAGAACGTTAACAAATTGAGTTTAATTCTGAGATAAATGTGAGTAAGTTTTAAGGCAACTAATTTTTTTCTGAATTGGGAAATAACTAAAGAACGTTAACAAATTGAGTTTAATTTTAAGACAACTGTGAATAAGTTTGAGACAACTAATTTTTTTTGAATTGGGAAATAACTGAAGAACGTTAGCAAATTGAGTTTAATTTTGAAACAAATGTGAATAAGTTTTGAGAGAACTAGTTTTTTTTGAATATTAAAAACCGGAAAATTGGGAAATAATTAAAGAACGTTAGCAAATTGAGTTCAATTTTGAGAAAGATAACCTAAAAATTGGGAAATAATTAAAGAGTGTTAGCAAATTGAGCTTAATTTTGAGAAAGATAACCTCAAAATTGGGAAATAATTAAAGGACGTTAACAAATTGAGTTCAATTCTGAGATAAATGTGAATAAGTGTAAAGACAATTAAATTTTTTTTTGAATATTTAAAACTTAAAGTTGGAAAATAATTTAAGAACATTGAATGTTAAGAAGTGAAATAAAATAAATTAAAAAAAAAAAAAACGTTAACAATCGAATTTTTAATTAATACCGTCTAGCCACAAGACCGGGTGCAAGAGAACTTCACCGCGAAGGGAAAGCACTCCCTGTTCCTTTCCCGATTAACGCAAAAACGGGATAAAACATTTGGTGGCAGCGGTGGGATGCCGATTGGCTCCCAAACACAAAAAAAGGAATATAATAGTAATAAAAAAAAAAGGGGATAATAATTATATAAAAAAAATAAAATAATAAAAGTTAATAAATTAAAACATAATAAAACGTAAATTTAACTAAAAGTGAAGTAAAGTGAAGTGATAAGGGTTTTTGGGCTCCAGGCGAGCACAAAATTAAACCCCAACGAATTTCTTTTAGGGGCTCCAACCCTGCCCGCATCTTTAGTGACCGGCGAGTCCTTAACAGATAGGAAAACTAAACAACCAAACCAACTGCCAGAAACCAAACCAACTGAAAACACCACCCCCGATCAACGAAGGAAGAATTGAACATGAAGCCGTGAGTTTTAGTCTAAGAACAAAAAAAAACGATATTTCAATATTACATATATATATATTCATATTTTTATAAAATTTTTGTAAACCTTTTGAGAGCCATATATTTTACCTTATTATAATTTTCAAAAATAATATTTAATGAAAAATAACATTAATAACTAAAAACAGATAATAGTCCGCGCGTTTAGTAGAAATCCAAGATTTCCCCTACCCAAGGTAAGAGTCTTGGACAGTCTGCTAGGCAAGGGAATTGTCACGCTGACATTCCGGCCTCTACGTACCCAATAATATAAAAAAATAATAAAAGGAAAATTTTACTGTCTCCACATCCTCCTTAATCGGTCCTTGTTTCCATTTTTTTTTTGTGTCAGAAGAGTTCTAACCCGCATTCCGAATCGCAACTTTGTATCTCTCTTGCTGTCGGGAAATACGTGAGCTTGGAGCGTCATATTGGGAGGACTCTCCAGACATCGTTCCTCCAGATCGTATCTTAAACTTCAATTTTGGTTCAACCACCGTGGGGATGTATCCCAAATTCTTCTGTTTTCGTTGGTTGATACTCGTTTACTCGTATATTTGCGTTGCCCTATCTCCATGAACCGCTTCATGAAAGCAAGCTCGTACTAGCTCCGATCAACCTACCAGTATCTTATCGTCGTGCCTCTTCCCTGTTTTTTTTTTGGGAGACTCCGAATTTTTAAATCTTATTAATCGCCAAGATTCTGTGGACCGATATTAAGAAATAGCTATAACCAATTTTAAACAAGGAGATAGTTGGTTAACAATGAATGTGACCGCCTTAACCCAAAACTTATCTAGTTCGACTAATTACCGATTCGCGTCACTCTCTTTTTTTTTTGTACTGTTCAACACCCCTTCCTTGCAGTAAGCCCGTAGGTCCCTTTTTTTTGGGGTAATCGTTTTAATTCTTTATTTCTTGATCTCGACGCAAACTCCACCTTCCATTGATCAGCTTCGATCTTCGATTAACTCTTGCTCAGCAGTACCCTTCAAACATCCTAATAATGTCTCCTCCCACGTTTCACGATCTTTGCCTCGCGCAAATGCAAATCAATTCAGAGAAAGTCAAGTTATATAACAACTTCAGTAAGGCGCCCAAATCTTCAAGGACCGCCGATTATACAAAAAGGAAACTCAGCCTCCTAGAGGAAGCTTGGGGAAATTTCCAAAAGGGCCATGTTTCTCTCAAAGATCACCCCGAACGGGATGATAAGCATGAATATTTTACTCTCGACTGCCATGGGAAGGCCCACGATTGGTACAAGACCACGAAAGCGGCCCTTAGTGATTGGCTCGTTAGCCCCTCACTAGCTAAGGCCACCAGCCAATTTTTCATACCTCCAGCCCCCGAAACTCAAAAAAAGGCTAACGCCCCCGAAGCCGAATCCGAGGTCAACGAATCACCTAATCCTGGAAGGCTCAGGCTCCAAAAGGAAAGGAGCCAGGTAATCCGGCGGATTTTTTCTCAAATTACCCCTGACTTCCTCCGAGACGGTAGCAAGGTTGCATTACAGAATAAAATCACCACCCTGAAAAAATACTGGGAACCTTTTGAGCAAACTCATTTCCAAATTCTAGCGGATTTGTACGAAGACGAGGAAGAAGATGCATATTTTACCAGTAATACATTCGAGGAGATCCAAGGACAATATGATAATACCTTTGACCTCCTGCAAGACGGGTTGCAGGACAGATACCCTTTCCAAGAACCTAATATTCAGGACCAATTAAATGCTACATTGGGTTCAATTCTACACCATGCTTCTCCAACGTCCGGGTTCTCCCTTGCAAATTCGCAACGACTGTTGCCAGAATTTTCCGGAAATACCAGGGATCTACACCAATTCCTTACCTGTGCGGATGACATTTTTTCCACTGTGTCAACGGGGACAGACCATCAAAGTTTCATGGGTCTTGTCAAAAGTAAATTGAGTGGTCCAGCGTACGACGTGTACAAATATAACCCCACTGACGACTGGACTGTTCTACGTTCCGCTCTATCATCCAAGTTCGAAACCCGACTATCCAGATTTACCCTACAAACCCAATTAGGACAGTTAAAGCAGAAAACTGGCGAGGGTGTTAAAGAATTCTCAAATCGCCTGACCACCACCTTTACTCTGTTAAACGAAGCCACGCGAAAATATACAAGCGACAACGTCCTGTTGAGATCCCTTCTTAAAGACAATGAGGCGCAGGCCGTCAGAACCCTCGAAGACGGGCTGCTAAATGGCCAGCTGCAAATGCTTGCCAAGGTATTTTCTGAAAAGAAACTCGCCTCAATGTTCGACTATATATTAGAGCACGCGACGCGACTTAATCAAATCAATACCCCGAGACAGGATCCAATGTTGTGACTGGGCCAAGACCAAGTCACACATGTACGCATCTGTTTCCGAAATTTACAATGCCTCAGAAAAAAACCCCTTTCCCCCCCCCCCGTTGTAGTTAACAAGGGACCGCCCAATTTGCAACATTGTTTCCCAGCTGACGCAGCGTTCTGGGCTCCGATGTTGTCGCCACATCATTTTTGCGACTGTCGTAACATTGTTGCCCAGCGCGATCGGATTTCGGTGCACAAATAGAAATCCGATCGCGTTGGGAAAAGCGAGAAGCGAAGATTGCTGATCGCGGGCATTCTTGGTCGCCATGCGCGACATGTCAGAAATGCGCGGTCAGCGGTTTTCGCCCGCTGATAAGGGACCGTAAAGATCACACGAGTGGTCAGTCGGCAGTGTGCAGTGGTCGGTGGTGAGTCGTCTTGGACAGACTCGACCTCGCGGGTCCAAAATAAATTCTGTTTCAAATATAACTTCAGAGAACTAAATAACATTACTTCAGCGAACTAAGTTTCAAATAAATTAATAATTAAATCCTGTTTCAAATGTTTAAGATAACGTCAGTGAACTAAGTTACAAATAAGTTAATAAAATGTTTTAAGATAACTTCAGCGAACTAAGTTTCAAATAAATTAATAAAAAAATCCTGTTTCAAATGTTTTAAGATTACTTCAGCGAACTAAGTTTCAAATAAATTAATAATTAAATCCTGTTTCAAATGTTTAAGATAACTTCAGTGAACTAAGTTACAAATAAGTTAATAAAATGTTTTAAGATAACTTCAGAGAACTAAATAACGTCAGTGAACTAAGTTACTAATAAATTAATTAAATCCTGTTTCAAATGTATAAGATAACTTCAGCGAACTAAGTTTCAAATAAATTAATAAAAAAAAAATCCTGTTTCAAATGTTTTAAGATTACTTCAGCGAACTAAGTTTCAAATAAATTAATAATTGAATCCTGTTTCAAATGTTTAAGATAACTTCAGTGAACTAAGTTACAAATAAGTTAATAAAATGTTTTTAAATAACTTCAGCGAACTAAGTTTCAAATAAATTAATAAAAAAAAAAAAATCCTGTTTCAAATGTTTTAAGATAACTTCAGTGAACTGAGTTACAAATAAATTAATTAAATGCTGTTAAATGTTTAAGATAACTTCAGTGAACTAAGTTGCAAATAAGTTAATAAAATGTTTTAAGATAACTTCGGCGAACTAAGTTACAAATAAATTAAAAAAAAAGGATTTTAATAAAATCCTGTTTCAAATGTTTAAGATAACTTCGGTGAATTAAGTTCAGAGGAATTGTATTAAATAAAGTTTTCAACAATGAGACAATGACTTTTTAATAATAAGCAAAATATTCGTATACATTTTGGAGGGCTAAGGTTAAAATAAACGCGAGTGTACGACAGGTGCGGGTGAACTTCTACCACAAGCACTCCCCGTTCCTTAATCCGGTTAGAGAGTTAAAACATTTGGTGGCAGCGGTGGGATCTTGCCGCTAGATCCCAAAAATAAATAATAAATAATAAAGTAAAAAAAAAAAAATATATAAAAAAAAATTTTTTTTGGTAAAATATACCAAATTAGTGAAAGTGAAGTGAAAAGGGTTGCATGCTCCAGGCAAGCATGAACTAACCCCAACAAGATTCTTACGGGGCTCCAACCTTGCCCGCAACTATAGGGACCGGCGCGTCCACACCATAAAATAAAATTCAGGAGGCAAACCACAAACTCCCCAAGACGAAATGGAATCGTGAGTCCTTCGCCTTTAGTTTAAATTATTTGTTTTAAAAAAAAAAAAAAAGAGAGTTAAACTGAATATGAATTAAATATTCTATTAAATATTTTATTTTACACATTGGGAAAAACTGGAAAACCTTGTAGGAGCATTGAGTCTCCGGGAAATCAATTTTTTTATTAATTGAAATTAAGAAGTTAACTTACTATATACATTCCAGGATTTGACAAGGTTTGATAGTCCATGGACTATACATAATGTGTAAAGTAGAATACGGCTGTTATATATAAATAATTTGTAACATTTTTGTAATTGGGATGATCCTCCCTTATTCCTTGGCTTGAATTTTTTTTTTCTTTCTCTTTCTTCTATCTCGTTTCCTTCCCCTCCTCAAAACTACCACAAACTTAAATATATATTCGCTTGCACATAAGGGAACTAAAAATTTGAAAAAAAAAAAAAAAAAAACGTATGTATATATATTCTTAGAGAAGTCTGCCAAACTTGAAAAAAAAAAATAAAATATAAAAAAAAAAAAAATATCGCGGAGGACGAGTATCAACACTAATGTTGTCATTTTCTTACCGGTTATTGCGTCAGTAATATAAAATCATATACCCTTATATTTCAAGGTGGACCGAAATGAGATTCTTAGCATTTACCTATATATATATATATAACAATTTATATAATTGCTCATTGTTTTCGCCTTCAAATTTTTCCATGGAACTGAATTTTCCATGGAACTGAATTTTTTTCTCTTCTCTCTCTTCAAGTACCAAACATTGTCCGGGAAGTTTGGTGCCGATATTAAGTCCAAGAAGTCGTTTTCCTTTCTTTTCTCTCCCTTAGTTACTTTCGCTTGAACCTTTTTATATCAAGTATTGAGCATGCGTTATCCTTTCGCCGGTATTTCTTAGCGGAACATATCGCTAAACTTACGGGGAACAACTGATCGTCTCCTTTATTTTTTTTCTTCTCCTCTCTTTTCTTTCTTTCTTTTCCATAGCTGGACAAACCCTCTTTTACCTTAACTCTTTTAACGTTCGAAGTTTTCATATTTACGATTAAGACCTTTTCTTTTGGGGCCCCCTTCAAAGACTATTGCAAGCCTTTGAGACCGTCCGAAAAATTCTAGAATGACCGAAAAGGAATATGCCTCCCAATTATTATTGATCAAGGATATTAGGAAAATACACGACTCAGTAAGGGATTCAAAATCTACTAGAGTTTTGAGTAGTAAATTAAAAATCCTTTCCTCTCTTTGGCAAAATTTTCGCGACACGGACGAGAAGATTAAAAGTCGTGCAAAGGTCGATCAGTCTCACGACTACATTAAACAAAGGTGCTTTGACACTGCAAAGGAATGGGTCGATGCCACTCAGGAATCTATCCAGAGAAAACTGCAGCAGTTAGAAGTATTAGAGTCAGATCCCTCTAACCCGGATCAGGGCGACGAACTTGAAGAGGTCGTCGTCGCCAACCCCGAAACCCTTCTACCTCTCCCATCACCGCTACTCCAAACTCCCGATTGTCAAATCGTCAAAGCCTCTGAAATCAAAATGGGACCTAAGAAAACTCCAACTGCCCCTCGCGAGCAATCAGACGATGCCGGCGATTCGTCCCTAACGATGCACGTGAAGTTAGTAAGAGTCCAAAAGGAAAGGAGCAAGTTGTTGTTGAGTCTGGCCGATGAGGTAAGAAACCAGGACTTAGCTGGTCTTAGAAAACCTGTTCTTAATCGGAAAATCTCTAATCTCGACCAATATTGGGAACCATTCAAAGAAACACACTTCGAGATTATTAAAAATTATAGTTCGGAAGGAGAAGATTCGGAATATTTCTCTTCTCAACTATACAAACGTACGGAAACCAGGTACTACGCCGCTATAGACCTCCTGATGGAGCAGTCGGAGGAAGGTTTCTGCGAAGGACCGCCAATTCAAAGAGGATCCATTCCTGAAAATAAAATAGATTCACATCCTCTTCACTCGCTCTCTCTTTCTAATGCCCAAAATTTGATCCCTGAGTTTAATGGCAATTCCAAGGAATTGCACAAATTTGTGTCCTGCGCCGATGATATATTCGACACCATTCGCAATGAGGACGAGCACAAATTATTCCTAGGAGTCATAAAGAGCAAATTATCGGGTACTGCCTATGACGTCCTAAAGTATAATCAGATCCTTTCTTGGCCCGACTTGAAAACCGCTCTTCGTAGTAAATTCGAACCAAGACTTTCGCGCTTCAACCTCCAAACCCAGTTAAACCAAATGAGACAAAAGTCCGGGGAAACCGTTAAAGATTTTGTCCAAAGAATCATTTCTAATCTCTCTCTCTTAAATGAGGCCACCAGGGCA